>CAWVRF010000127.1:0-501553 GCA_963932465.1 Maratus speciosus | reverse complement strand
ACACCATTCAAAGATAATTTTAGGAAGACGTTCCTCTTTCATGCTGCCATGACCATACCATCTGAACTTGTTATACTCGACTCGATAATAATTTGTTTGTCTTGCATTATTTCACGTATTCTTGAGTTTCTAATTTTATCCAGTCCAGATTTTCTCGCTGACCTTCGCCAAAGTCCATTTCGGTAGAGAGGAGTTTCTGTTTTAGCTGGACATTTAATGTCCATGTCTCTGCACCATACAGCAAAATGCTTTGCCCAACAGCGTTATAAATTAATCTCTTAGTTTTAGGTAAAATGTTACTTCTCCACAGAACAGAATTCAATATTGCTAATGCTTTTCTGCCTTCACCAATATGCTTCGTAAATTAAAGGATACTTATGAAGAATGGGGTGGGGATTAAAGATAAATATGAAGAATACAGAACATTTAACAACAGAATCAGAAAACTGGCATTTCATTGAATGATAATAATATTAAAACAGTAGAGGAATTCAAATAGGGTAGGGGAGTACACAATGAGACATGGTACACGGTGAGACAGCTGCCACTTTGACACATAGTTGTAACTTTTTCTTCAAGCTGATACACACACATAACGACTTCATCTTATGCAACACGTGAATGTAGTTTCGCTACTTCAGTTACTCTACCGACAAAATAGTAAATAATTCCTTATTTTGTAGTGGTTAAAGTTACATAAACGTCTATTTAAAAGTTTATTTCCTTCAATATAACATATATTTACTTAACCAAACCTAGCTGTACCTTATAATAGACTATTTCGGCAAAACGACATAAACTTTTTAAGCGATGAAATTGATGTAACAGATGTGGCATCCATTTTGTTACAACGTAACGAAAGTACACAGTGAGATACACAGTTGTGGTACACAGTGAGACGTGTCTTATTGTGTACCTACTATGTGATTCTGATGTTAAAAAAGTTATTTACTAATAAAAGAAGTTTCTCTCTCTCTCTCTCTCTCTCTCTCTTTCTCTGCGTGTGTGTGGGCGTGCGATGGCTAGGGAAATTTACTAAACGTAAGAGGTAGAAGATTTGCATGAAGGTAGCCCAAGGTCTGCCATTGTCCACCCGAGGCTCATATTTTTAATATTTTGAAAATCTAGAAATATTAATTAGAAATCATAAACTGCAGAAAATTATTGATAAAGAGTAAAAATGTATGATTTATGAAAATATATACATTGTCTCACTGTGTACTACTTGTGGTACACAGTAAGACAATTTTCAATACTCCATTATGCTGCTTCTGTGCTTTTATGAATAACTTATTAAAATCATTTATACATTAATGTGTAGCGCATTTGTGTAGCTTAAAAATGTAATTTTTCTTTTTCAAAAGAATAAAAATCGTCGCCATTTGTTAAGTAATAATAATTTTCGTCTCACTGTGTACTACTCCCCCCTACCTTGGATCTATCATTCATGAAGATGGATCTTGCCATGTACTACTCCCCCCTACCTTGGATCTATCATTCATGAAGATGGATCTTGCCAGCGGAATTATACCTTTAATAGCAATTTTATCTTTTTTGTATAAAAATGAACATACACTCATTATTATTCAAATGTATAATATTTTTCATTTGAAAAATATTCAGGACTTTCTTTTGCAAAATCGGATCAGCTAGAACTACACAAGAAAGAGCCAAAATCTAACCGGAAACCAACCCGCTCCGAAAAACTCAAAATCTAACTCGAAACAGACCTGAACCCGACAAGACAGTCAGCTAGACAAGAACTCGACCCTGCTCGCGACTCGGGTCGGTGTTGCCAGTGGGCTACTTTTTTTAAATTCAGATTTCTTGATTGGCACCACTTTTTTGAAATGGTAAAATTCGCCTTATTTAATGGCATATTAATTAAGGTGAAATCAAGGGGAATTTTACCATTTCAAAAAAGTGGTGCCAATCAAGAAATCTGAATTTAAAAAAAGTAGCCCACTGGCAACACTGACTCGGGTTCGGGTAAAGTAGGGTTCGAATAACTCTGGTTTGAACTATATCGCGGATAGTCGAGTGTTGTTCTGTGAAATTTTTGTTAATTACACCAATTGTGTGAGGTATTGCATTGTCCCGGAAAAGAAAAACATTCGGATCGGAATGAAGATTTTTTAGGAACGATGTGCTGCTTTAATTTTCCTGTAAAATTAATATTACTATATTATGCCTACATCATTCATGAAGAAAACTGAAGTACAAAATACCCCGTAAGTCCCCCCAAATAATAATGCGATCTTTGTCACTGAGAAGCAGTTTCATCTTTTTGTGCGGTATTCAATATTAGATCGCCCTGTTTCACCTTTGTCATGTCCATTTTTCAACTTTACATACTTGGGACCTCCTCATTTCCAAATTTTACATTTAATCTGTGTCAAGTTTGCATGACTATATGTTTGATACTTTCATTTGCTCAAAAGTTTAATAATTATACTTTATTGTGTTTACTCACAACACTTGCCGATTAAATAAATTAATGTATTTAGAGTAAAACGATGGCAAACAAAATTTTAGTCCGTAAACAACTTATTCTGAGTGCCACAACTAAAAAAAAAAAATATATTTTTTAATTAGTTTTTCAACTACTTTTCAGCAGTAAAATTCAGCAGGGGTCGAATTATGAACCTGGCTTGCGCAAAAGAGTCGGAATAAGTAGAAGAATAAAGGGCTGCGGACGGAAAGAGGCCGCTTGCCGCGGCGGTGAGTGAATCAGGGGCCTGGTCTCGATTCCCGGCTTGGACATTTTTCACTCTGTTGGTTTATTCTTAGTTAGCAAAGTGATAATTCACGTCTTTAATATTTAATATTTTTGTTTAATTATTTAAAAAATCTGTATATTTTCATCTTTGTAGTAAGGGTGAATTTTTTTTTTTTTTTTTTTTTTTTTTGAAAGGACCAAACCCCGGTGATTCCGCCATTATTTACGCCTTGTCTCTCGGTTCTTTTAAAATTTTGTTTTCAATTGTATAAGTTTCTACTCTGTTCAAATTTGTTTATTATTACTTTTTTGTATATAAGGTAATGATGATGCTGATGAAAAATGGAGACAACTGCTACAAAAACAATTGTATTCTGTGACGCGGTTGCAGCGGAATTCATAGTAGATGATATTTACACCACCAATACGATGTCTACGAACTATTCCAAGGTCTTCAATAACGGTTTTCCTTTACTGCAAAAGAAAGCGAAAGAACTTCTATTTTTTTGGCTCCGCCCCCTTTCACCGCAGATGTTCTTTTGTTACCTGATCGAATATACAATTTGAAAGCATTAGTATCATATCCATCCATAAAAAAAATAAAAATAAATAAAGTTACAAAGAACTGGCTTCTATGTTCGCGTTTTTTATATTTTATTTCAGCCAGGAGCCTAGCAGTTATTATATTCTTTTTTTAAAGGGGAGTATTCTTTTTTATTAGATTTATTCTCTCCCTTTTTTACGAAAGCAGTTAGAAAGAGGTAGCATGAAAAGTTAGGGAAAAGGGAGGTTGCAGTTGAATGAATCATCACGATAACAACCTGTAGAAAACAAGTGCACAAAAGCCTGTATAACAAGGGGAGAATTTTTTTTCTTTATGTTTGTATGTTTTTGAAATATTTTCAGTAAAACTTGGTTGTTAGGGCTGTTTAATGTGTGTAGGTATTTAGGCTATCTTTTCCAAATCAATCTGTTATTCTGTAAAATAGAAAATGTAATTAAAATTCTATTATTTACGTTTCTCTTTATACGGCCTTTAAGATTTCAAAAGTCATGAAAGTTTTCCAGTTTGTTATCTTCACACTATATACACGGTGAGTCTAAAATCGTGGGATAAACTTTGACGGATGGTAGAGCTCACTATAACAAACAATTATTGTATAGGCAGGGGCGTAGCTACAAAATTTTTTTAGGGGGGGGGGAGAATTCAAAATTTTCGAAACTTATAATTCAAAAATTTCCCAACGTGAAACAAATTGCTCTATTTTCCAACTAAAATTGTATGTTCAATGATAACGATACGAAAAAAAGAAAGAAAAAATTCTTTCCAAAGACAAATGCTTACTAAAAGCATAAAAATTATAATTATTGGTTTATTTAATGAAAGTTTTTGTCTTCAATTGTGTACGAGTCATAATCGTACTTCCTATGAAAATAGCCTCATATTTTTAGATTTTTGAGAAAGGAACAAAGTTTTGGAGGAAATGTATTAGAGACACTGTTGATGGACAACAGTAGAGAAATTCAGTTCTGGTAGATGTATGATATTTTCGTGGCACAGAGAAACATAATGAGAAATTGAGTCTGGCTGCTTTTTGTATTTCTTTTGAAAGTTTAACTATTTTATTATTACAGAACTCAGGAAGGTAGTCAGCAAAACAATAAAAAATTCTTTACTTTTTATTTTAAAAAAGAAAAGAAAAACTGTTTCCAAAATCTATAATTTCCCAACTCTAAGCTCAAATTTCCCAAGTTCACATATATTGGGGGGGGGGGTAGGCTCCCTCCATAACCCCCATCGTGACTTCTCTGTCTATAGGACAGGGATGACGAACCTATGGCACGCGTGCCGAACTTGGCACCCAAGAAAACTTCTCTGGCACCCGAAAAAACTTATAGATTATATTCAGTTTACGGAGAATAATCCATTTTATGTTTTTTTTTACAACAAGTATAGTTTTTTGTAACAGGTATATAATTTAATTTAAAAATAATCCCTTACTTTTGAATTACTTAATGTATTATAAATTTCAATGATAGCGCTATTTTCTCGCCAAACCATTCAACATATTGTGTTTTCCAAATCATTTTGCTTCTCTATCAAATTTACAAGGTTTTATTTTTGAAAATTGAATTTTAAGAGATAGTTTGCATAGTAATATACTTAATTGGCACGCTTCTACTTCCGATTAGGTTTTATTTCATTTAGGTTTCGGGTTTTAAGTTATTTTATGTTTTAATTTTGAAAATTGAATTTTAACTGTTAGTGTAAATAATTATGTATCTATTGAACCTGCT
Source organism: Maratus speciosus (assembly GCA_963932465.1). Lineage (NCBI taxonomy): Eukaryota > Metazoa > Arthropoda > Arachnida > Araneae > Salticidae > Maratus > Maratus speciosus. Next base: position 496,536 of record CAWVRF010000127.1, on the reverse strand, counting down.
ATTACCTTACGAACTAAAAATGATCTCATTCGGAAGTATAGAATAAAAGAAAAACTCATTTATAGATTAATAAAACGAAATTCTATGCGACATGGTCTATATTATTGAGTAAATATGCAGCTTAATAAATAAGTTAGGTATCGAATTTAGTATAAGTGTAGAAATATTTGAGTAAAAATTCTATAAAAGTTAATTATTAGATTTTATCAAAGTTAAAATGTTTCTGGCACGTTAAAATATTGATACATAATATTTTTTAAATTTTTGGCACGCACCCCCATCCCTGTTATAGGAATGTATGACCAGAAGTGACGCGTTGAGGTACAAAAACCAGGGGAACAATTTGGTTCCTTTTTTATTTCAAAAATTTTCATTCATACGAGGAAATTCCTATACCTCGTATTCCTTTTCTTTATTTGAAACAGACATTTCATGATTACATACAGAAAATATTCTTCTTGAAATGTCTGTCTCAAAAAAAGAAAAGAATAATAATAACTAGAAAACAGGAATTCTGCTTTTTCAGAATTTAGTGTCGATGACCCCGATGAAAAGAAAAAAAAATGTATATATAAATAGTACAAAACATATTTCAATTTTAAGACTTAAAGCACAAGCTTTTTTATTTTACGTAAAATGACATTATTCGCATCCGCTTAAGAATTCCACATTTACCATCCACCCTTAAACATCTACAGTAAAGCATGCATAGGACGTCACTATCGCGAATAATACACAAATGCAGCAAAAAGATGCCGTCATTAACCCTAGAACTACCGGAAATTTTACTCAAGTTTTATAAAAACATTCTACACCAGAATTTTTACTTAAAACTATTTAATTTGTTTATTTAACTTATTATTGTCTGATTTATACATTTAGTTTGTTTTGAAGAAATTTCTGGTTTGAATAAATATTTTGAGTGTACATGTCGGGTCCAATGGACCCGTCTGGTAGACGGAAGGTTAAAGAAACTCGACAAAAAAAAAACGGCTATCTGATGATTTATACGCTTTTATTTGCTTGTAACGTTAATATAGACATTTAAAATTAAATATAGTTTATAATAGCTCCATGTTTTAACAGAAAGCATTCGTTTATATTTTTTTTTTTTCAAAATAGCACGTATTTTAATTACATTTTCTTTCGGTTGTTATGAAAAAGATGGCAGCAAAATATATATGTAATTAACATTTTACAACTATTTTTCCTTTACTTTCTACAGAAATGGAATACTTTCGTTTCCAATATTAAGCAAATGGCTCCAAAAAATATAAAATTTAATATTTCAAAAATAAATGGAGATGCAGTTTTCAAACAAATTTCATTTATAAGTACTTTTTTTTCCCAATACGACGGTATAAAAATTGAAAATGTGCGATGCTTAGAAGTTAAAAAAATTGCTATAGAGTATTTAATCGTACTGCTTCGTTTTACGGCTGGCTTCAGTAAGGTAACGTTATTTTTTGGAGACAAAATAAGATGGGAGAAAGAAGTAGCATACCGTACCGGGGGCTAATAGTATAGGAATTTTTTGGTATGAATGAGAAATTTTGAAATAAAAAAAGCACCAAAATTGGCCCCTGGTATTTGAACCTCAATGCGTCCTTTCCGGTCACATATCACTATGCAATAATTGTTTGTTATATTGAACTCTACCACCCCTCAAAACTTGCCACATGATTTTAAACTCACCCTGAATAGTCCAGTCAAATAAGTTGGAAAAAAGGACAAACCTTGGAATGAAAGACAACAAGCTGAAAATTTGCAAAAAGCTTTGTTATGACATTCTAAAAGTTAGCTGAAAAGTCTAAAAAAATATCAGGTCGGCGTCGCCAGATATTTAAGGTCAAAGGTAACGAAAATCAGTTTTTTGCTTATATCTCGAAAAGCGTGCATTTTATTGAACAAAATCTAATTACAAAATTAAAGTAGACAAAATGTCCTATAAAATACATACATTAACTCTTAAATGCGCGATTTTTTTTTCGAAAAAATTATAAAGAATTTTTTCTGAAATTTTCCCTGAAAGGTTTATTACACAGGAAAAATAATGAAAAAAATCACAGACACATTTTTCCTATAATACGTCGATCTTTTCTTCTTTTGCACATCTGCAATACAAGTAAAAATTACTGTCGTGTGGTTTTTTTACGCTAAAATAATACAAATAAGTAAATAATTTAATAAATATGTCTCCAAATACCTTATTTTATATTATTATTTATTTTCTAAAACTTAACCTTTAGCACTTTAATTTCCATGATAGAATACGTTCTAGAAATTACGCAGTTCAGAGAATCTGACTTTACACAAGAAAGTTTCTATGGCTAATTTCGCTTTATTTAAAAAACGTAATCTCTGTTATTAATTAAAGCAAATATTATTATTTTGATTTTCTGGTGACAATTAGGTACATACGAATAAAAAAAATCTGTTAAATTCAAAACACTGTTGTTTGCATATATGCAAAGCGGCGCACTGAAGGGTTAACTTTAACTTTCTGATAAACGGTTTTGGCGCTAGAGCGCGCTGAAGAAAGGCAACTTTTTGATCTTCTGGCCAAAACGAGAGCAAAATCCTCGTCCATTCTCGGTTTTTCAGAAACTATGGATGTTATCGAAAAAAAAAAAAAAACAGTTGCAAAATTAGGGCGATTTTTTCTTTATATTTGTGTGCTTTTCAAATATTTTCAGTAAAGCTTGGTTGTTCGGGCTGTTTAATTCGTGTAGGTATTTAGACCATCTTATCCAAAACAATCTTTTATTCTTTGGAATAAAAACATAATTAGGTAGATTTCGTAAGAAATACTGCCTATTGCAGTCGTTACCATGGTGCGACTTTTGAAAAATTCCTTCATAACTTTTCATTATATGACCCCAGGAACCCAAAACCACCCCCACCTAAAAAGTTTATATATATATATATATATATATGTATGTATGTATGTATGTACTTAATTTTGTCCGCACGATAAAAGTCGCATTTATCCACGCATCGTCTTCAAACTCGCCAACAACTTTGAGATGGCTAATATCTCGGCGGGGATTGAAAATGGGCGAAATCGGCCCAAGGGAATGGAAATAGGGAGGGTTAATATTTTTGAATACCGTCTTAACATGGTTCTGATAAAACCAGCTCTTACACAACAATGACAGGAAAAAATAAATAATTTTCATTATAACAGTTGCCAACAATAAAAAAGCAATAAAATTCTCACCACAACAATATCTTTTCTATTGCAAGGTTTTCACGTGAAAGACTAAATTAAATAGTTTGATGAATCGAAAACTAGTTGAATATTACGTCATAAGTTTTCTTGAGCAATATTTCCGCATGAAAACTCAAAATGAAATAAATAGTTTGACGAATAAAAAACAAAAGCAAAATAATAAATATTGCGTCAGATTGGAAATATAATGGATCTCAGCAGGTGAATATGTAACGTCATGGAAGTTTGAAGAAACGTATTAAAACATGATAAAAACCCGACTATGGAAATATTAACATATTTTAACACATTGAGGTTCTCTGAATTTGATTTAGCCATTTTTAAACCTATTCCATATACATGCGTGTGTGTATTCGTGTATATTAGAATTTTCACAAAAAATTTAACTCCCTAGAGGTCATTCTTAGTGAAGGAACTGGGTTTATCTCTAATCTTGATTTAAGTTTTGTTGGTGAATTTAGTACTTAACTTCGAAATCTACCTCCGCCTGTAGGCTGAAGCCGGCAGGGATTTTTGAAATTCTTAAAAAAATTATTATTCTATTATTATTTACTTTTTTCTTTATGGGGACAGTGCGAATTTAAAATGTCAAAAGTTGTGAAAGTTTCACAGTTTATTATTTTAACGATTATTTGGACTCACTTGTACAAAATTTTAAAGGAACATTCACAGTTTGTTATTTTAAGAACTATTTGGACTCACTTGTAAAATTTTAAAAGAACATTTAGATAACCTAACAAAAAAAAAAAAAAAAAAAAAAAAAAAAAAAAAAAAATCAGAAAATATATATGTTTAATTTTTAGAAATTTTAAATTATAAGTAGATGCACACTTTTTCCCGCAGAATAACACTCACATACTTTAATCGTATAACGCAACTAAGCAAGTCAGAAATTGTGCGCCAAACGTGGCAAATGAGATGCATTCGTACTACAACTAGTTTTATAAATATTCAGATCTTGGTGCAATAGCTGTTGCACTCTTGTGCAAAAATGAATTAATACAAAAGGTATTACGATTAGATATATTAAATTTAGTGGTACAGAAATAATAGGACTCCATATTAAATAGGACGTTATCACCATGGCAACCTAGAATCATTATCTATCATGTGATATCATTGAATTAATAACGTAGATAGGATTTAATAGAATGAAGACAACTTTTATTAATATCTTTTTTAATTTTGATTGGATTTTCGTAAAATTTGAAATGACTCCACAAAATTCTGCAACGTTTCTATATATTAAATTTCAAACCGTTAGTTTGGGTAGTTTTAATTTTGCGCTGTTCTACGAGGGCAGACGGACGGACCAGATGACGAATATATGTGCTACGTATTTGTATAATTAAGAACGCACCTAAATATATATATACAGTAAAACCTCCCTAAAGAGACCACATTCCGTTCCAATAAAAATTGATCGCTCCGAGAGGTGGTCTTTTAATGGAGATCATGTTTAAAATCTAGATTTTAATTGTTGAAAAAAAAACGTAACAATTAATGTTACTAAAATTTATTTTTCACATTAGGAAAAAATATGAAAATTTAAGTATCAAAACTAAAGCTATTTACTGCAGAGTTTAAAAAAAGAATACATTGACGTTTACTTTGATTTTACGGTTTTATCTTCTATAAATTTTATTTCCAAGTCCTTTCGAAGTTCAGGAAATAAATGCAATATTTTTTTTTTTGGACGGGAACAAATTATGACGATTTCATTAATTAATTTATCTATAATAATTTGAAAGTTTCCTAACAGATTAGGGCAGGAGAGTTTATTGACTGTCATCTTTAATTTGTCACCAGAGTTCATTGCCTAAAAAGGCACAAAGTGTTTTAAATACTTAAAAGTTACCGGAATAAAAGAAAATTCTAAACTTAGTTTAGAAGTTGATGAATAATGCGCTCTCCGGAATTATTATTCAAATAAAACCTTCTTCAAACGACCAGGAAAAAACTGAATTTGTTTCATTTTCGTCAACAGAATGTGTCGCTCATGGAGGGAGTTCAACAGCGGTGGACTCTGAATAGAGGTAAAATTAGTATTGAGCCTATGAAAATAAATTTCTTTCCACGAAAAAATGGTCGTTCAGGGAGGTGGTCGCTCAGAGAGGTTTCACTGTACAAATATTTAGACAAAATGCGGATAAAAAGTTCATTAAAATGAATTAAAGTTGGAAAAGTGAGATTGCAGTTGAATGAATAATGACGATAGCAACCTGTGGAGAACAAGTGCACAAAAAAGGGTGATTTTTTTCTTCATGTTTTTGTGTGTTTTTGAAGTATTTTCAGTAACGGGTGTTAGGAGTAATTTTGTATGTAGGTATTTAAGCCGACTTATCTTAGCCGAAAAAAATAATATTTTATAATTTGGAAAAAAATATAGAATTCCTTGTATAATAATAATAATAATTATTATTATTATTGTTAATATTTTATAATAATAATAGTAATTATTATTATTATTATTACTATTGTTATTATTATTATTTTTATTATTATTGTGCGAAAAGTCATAACGCTTAGCTGCCAAGTTTTATGCTTTTTTGTTATTATATTTTCCGATTAGTAATATTAGCCTTATTTATTATTATTATTCGCTCCTTTGCGAAACATCTTCTATTAAATAAAATGAAGATTACTAATCCTGAGTTTGTTTAGGTCTACTTCGGACTACATGAGTAGCAAACATATAAGTATTTTTAACACAAAACAACAGCTTTATTAAACTCAATTAAATGAGAACTGATGTAGTTGTCTAGTAACCTAGACAACTACAAACCTAGACAAACTTAAAAATTAAATTAAATTTTACTTTTTGAGAGATTCTGATTTTTTACAAGTTAACACTTGTAAAAAATCAGAATCTCTCAAAAAGTAAAATTTAATTTAATTTAATTTAATAAATAAAAAAATATAAACAATTAACTAATCATTCACTTTAATCACTTTTAGTAACGCTCTGAATTCACAAATGCCCAACAAAAATCCAAATTAATTGCTGCAGATACTGAAGCACATAAAAGCTAAAACTTGAACTAATAAAACTGACATGCTCGTGAGCCCAATCAAATCTTTATTCTTTGATAGTAACAAAGGTTACCACCTTACAGAAGCAACATGTCACAGCAGCTCGAATAGTTCAACGAACAAGGCACTGTGTAACACAACTATCACAGAGAAATCTTCTTCTTAAGTAGTAACCAAACAAAGATACGCTGAAATTTCATCAGTATAGTAACTTCATCAGCATATTTTGTTTAACCGCTTTCCTAACTATCCCGAGTTATCTCGGGTTCATATATATTGCAATTAATTATTATTTCGAGTAAATTAAGGCGTACACGGCTGCCACTGGCTTCTATTTTGAAATTGTATTCACACCACTATTTCTAAAACGTAAATTTTGTAGAATGTTTCCGTACACTTTATTGTCAAAGTATATGTGAAAGATTTTTGTTTTGAGAAAGTGGTGCGAGTAAGAATTAAAAAATAGTCGCCAGTCGGAATAGTAAACTGATGATAAACCTAAATGCTTTAACACCTGTAAAAATATAAGTAAGTACGAGTAATAAGCCTTAATTACGTCCACTAATAACCATATCACAATATATATTCCAAACGGAAAAGTGAAAACATATAACAAAATATTTATTTGCTTAAAAAAGACGTTACTAAAAACACATTAAAAGTAAATTAAAAACCTATATTGACAGGTTTCAATTCCTTCACTGAGTCGTCATCAGAATGTAGAACAGAAATTACAAATACAACGCATATGAAAATATGCATTTTTTCATATGTATTGTATTTGTAATTTCTGTTATACATTCTGATGACAACTCAGTGAAAGAAGTCGTCATCAGAATGTATGACGGAAATTACAAATACAACGCATATGAAAATATGCATTTTTTCATATGCATTGTATTTGTAATTTCTGTTCTACATTCTGATGACGACTCAGTGAAGGAAGTCGTCATCAGAATTTATAACGGAAATTACAAATACAATGCATATGAAAATATGCATTTTTTCATAAGTATTGTATTTGTAATTTCTGTTATACATTCTGATGATACATTCTAATGCCTTCTGGTGGCAAAAATTTGAACTAATTTTTTTTTTCGCTCAAACAAATTCCCATTCTTTCATTATGTCCGTCACAAAATTTCACAACTTTTTGATCAATAGTTTCGTATGCAAACAACTTTAAAGTAGGATCGTTTAGTTATGGACACCCTGTATATATTACGCTATTGTACGTGGCACAGAAATCGCGATTATTTGTTAATTGTTTAATGGCAACGCTCGAATGAAACGCATCTCATTGGTTATTGAACATCATTTAATGCATCTCCATACATACTTATAAGGGGGCTACCATAGGGGGAGACCCTCTTCTGTCGCCAAATGCAGCCAAGTTTGTCGCCAACTTGGTGATATATCGCCAAAATGAGTCGCCAAAAGGGCGATATCTCTAATATTTCGCCAAATTCCCATAGACTTCCATTGTAAACCAATAGGGTTTACTTGCTTACAGAAAATCAACAAATTGAGATATTTTTATGCAACAAAAACTAATATTAGCTTAAGGAATTATATTAATCATATTTAAGGGAACCCAAGTAAATTAAATTATGAATAAAAGTAACATGATACAATGCTTAACATGCTTTCCCAAACATAAATTTTAAGAGAGACCAAACTGGTCGACAAGGACGGCTAGTATCACTATAATATATGAAATAACTTTATATCAAATAACACTTTCATAAATACTTTCTATTTAAATGTATCTAATAATAGTTGTTTGTTACATAATGCATTCAACAGTAATATTGTCTTCTTGCACTTGCCCCCTGAACGGGGGTAAGCAGAACTTCTTATAAAAAAAACAGTTGGACAACATTCTTCCTCATTTTTTACTAGTAAACATGGCAATTATCATTTCAGCTGGCTCCATTAACAACGAATTATATGCGCATATCCTCTTCGGTCCCTTGTTCCCCATACGGGGGCCTCTGTTCCTTTCCTTATAAAAACTAAAATGTCCGATTTTTTTTACATTTTTCACATCACATCTTAATAGCTGAATGTTTTATGCGTTCAAAGCAAACGAAAAAATGGCAGCATCTAAGCTGATTCCCACATAAAATAAATTTTATTTTCATCTAAGTTTGCAAAATGCCTAAAAATGCCCAAATGACATTCTGACCAAGAAAGTGAGAAATTTTCATGTTTAACTTAAATCTTTTTCAAGGAAAAATTTTGAGGATATGTAGATTATTTACTTGTTTAAAGCTCTTAAATTTGTGATTGCGTTAATTTAGGTTAATGGTTATTAAATTGATGTTTTAAGGGGGGGTGTAGTTTTAGATCCATATTTTTGAACGTAAATTACTAAGCGCCTAAAGGATCCATTTCAGAAAAGCTATTTTTTTTTTTTTGTCATTTACGATGTCATTTTGTTTGAAAAAAAACAATGAATAAGCAATGGTATTATTATTTTAGCTTTGGAACTGAAGAGGATATGGCAGAAAAATAGGAATGGCGATGGTTGGGATATTACCCCTCTCGCTGCGCAACCCGAGATTTCCTCGGGGATGGATTTTTTCGACTAATTAACCCTCCTTGATTATTCCCACCAGTTATTTTTTTATTGTAAATTTTGCCGCATTTAATCGGAGCATTTTCCCATTTAAATTGTACAAAAATTTTTGTTTTGAAAAACCGGTGACAAAAGAATAAAATTTCTTAAAAGACGTTAGTCGCGAAGCTGTTTTAATAAAACAATTACGCAGCGAGAGGGTTAAATATTTTGTAATGAAAGAATCTTATAATTGTAGTGGCGAACAATAGCCCAGACCAGATGTCGGAAGAAGGCGAAGTCCATTTCTCACGAGAAGTTGATGAGCTAACGAAAACGGAAGGCCGAACGCTGGAGTTTGGAGAGATGGTTTTCTGCGTCGGAGGAGAGCGGTGCTCTCTCCTAGCTGATTTTAAATTGGGCGCTGCCCGCTTTTACTTTTTTTTAGACGGGATCGCTGTAGACCCGTGCTAGAGATATCATTCAATTAAACGTTAAATGTCGTGCTGTTTTTGTATGTCAGATAAATGTTAGTAGTTTAGTATCATGTAATCTAGAAGTTTAAAAGTTTCAATTAAACATTTTAACGAGTTAAACAGTAGTAGTTCCTGTTGAAGCCTGTGTGAATTTTCCTCCCACAAATTTTTGTGGGCCCGGCCTGGATATGAACTGAATTACCGGATTCAACAAGTTCTTTTTTGCGATTTGAAATTTGAAATCAATCCCCTGGACATTTGGACATCCTACAACCTGGACGGAATCTGAATCTACAACTACTCGGATCCAAAGGATTTGGTGTAAGCTGCGGAGTTGCTTCGAAAGAATCAGGAAAAGAACAACCTGGGTGCAACGAATGCTCCAAATATTTTCTTAATTTCACGGGCCGAAGGATCCCCGAGTGTGAACGACTCACAGTGTTTTTTTTGTGTGAGTCTGTGTTCTTTTTCTCGCGAGTGATGTGATAGTTACTGGCTCACGGTGTGTTTTTTTTAGTGAGCTTTTCTGTGACTAAATCATTTTTAAGCAGCCTAGTGATTTATTTTTTGTGGGCTGTTGTTTTTTGTGTGTTTTTAGTGCGATCAAATCAATTTATGCAGCCTAGTGATTTATTTTTTGTAGGCTGTTTTGGCTAATTTTTGGCTCACTGTGCTTTTTTTGTCGTGAGCTTTGATTCGTCTTTTTTTCTCTTACGTATGTGAAAAAATATATTCATTTTACACACAGCGAATGTACCGGTGGTGGTACAAGCTCGCACAAACCATTTTTTATTTTATTATTGTGTTTTATATTTTCAAGAAAGGATTTTCCCTTTAAAAGTAAGTGAGTTCCTTTTTATATGTTTGTGTTGCTATAAAAAAATTGATATTAAACTGGAAATAAAAATAATGGCGCATTTAGTACGTGCCAAGAAGGTAGACCTTTTAGGGGTAGTGCGGGAATTAGGGATAGAAGCTCCAGAAAGCTCTACTAAGCCACAACTCTCGGACATGATCATTAAATCGAGCAATTATAATGAAGATGTTATAAAAAATCTTCTAGCCGGAATTGTTGCTGAAAGGGAAGAAGCCGAAAAAAAAATACTATTAGAAGAAGAGAGCAAACGCGAATTCGAACTCAAAAGACTTGAACTCGAAATAGCCGCGAAAAATAAAATCGAAATACCAACATTGAGTAGCGGGATTAAAAGCCCCGATGTTTTGAAATTAATTACAAAGTACAACCACCAAGAAGAAATTAGTATTTACCTTACATTGTTTGAGCGCCAAATCAAGCGTTTGGGCGTAGAAAAGGAAAATTGGGTAACTTATTTGTTAGGTCTGTTACCGTTGGAAATAGTAAACATAATAGGTCGCGAAAAGGAGGAACTCTCCAATGATTACGATTACGTGAAACAGTTATTACTGAAAAGATTCAAACTGAGTCCAGAACAATTTAGACAAAAATTCTTTTCGCATAGAAAGGAAAATTCGGCCTCGTGGCGAGATTTTTCATTTGAAATTACTAATTTTTTGGAACAGTGGCTTACGGGTCTTAACATTTCGTCTTTTGATGATTTAAAAAACATTTTGGTTATTGACCAAATAAGGAAGAGATTACCGCTTGAGATAAGGGAACATTTTATTGATGACTTGCCTAAGTTTACGAAGGTCTCAGATTTTATAAGTAAGCTTGATGATTATGAGGCAGCTCGCAATATTATCAGGAAAAACTCCGAAACGAGAAGTCCGAATAACGATGTTAAAAAGCGTTTTACTCAAAATGTTGAAAACAAAAGTTTTAACAGAAATAACATTCCGCAGAGTAGCAAATATGAAAAAAATTATCTTAACACGAGGAATAACGCTAACCCTTTCAAAATTAGATGCTTTTATTGTAATGAATACGCCTCCCATAAATCAAATCAATGTCCCAGAAGAAAAGAAGGGCCAACTTATTTTAGAGGCAAAGAAACCGAACATAGGGCCGAGCAAAGTAACTTCCATAATAATAAATCAGTAAACACTGCGAATAAAAATTCCTGCCCATCGGATAAAATCCTCAAAATTATTGAAATTATGGGGAAAAAGGTCAGCTGTGTGGTAGATTCCGGATCTGACGTAACAATGGTTAATGATGACATCTATAAGAGTTTAGGATGCCCTAAATTAAATGAAAACGATGTGAAACTGACAGGAATTAGCGGAAAAGGAGTGAGTCCGAAGGGTTTTTTCAATACCGACATTTCAATTGATAATATTAGTATCTATTGTGATATTTACGTTTTAAATGATTTACAATATGATATGATCCTCGGAAATAATTGTTTAAGTAAATTAAATTTTGAAATATCTGGTAATGGCCTTAAAGTTATGAGTAAGCGAAATGAGGAGAAAAATTATACTGTTAATATGATAACTGCGGTTTCCTTAAAAATTCCGAAGTTAGACACTCCTTCAGATGTTGTAAACATTCCCATGGCCAAGTCAGTCTCGCAGTCGGATGTTGTAAACATTCCCATGACCATCCCAGGCTTGCGGTCAAATTCCATAGACACTCCCATGATTGAAGAATGCTTAACTGACACTCCTAAGTATGAATCTGTTTACTTAGCAGAAATGGTAAATTCGGTTAATATAAACGAAATTGATCTTACTCACATAATTGACTGCGGTTTAACCTTTCGACTGTCTTGGAAAAGGGCAAAATTGTAATGTTGTTTTCTCTGCATTTTGTTTTAAATGCTAAAAAAAATGATTCTTTGAACATTTTATAAAAAAACTTACTAACGAATATGAATGCAATCCTTGGAAGTCTTAATCATTGTTCAAAGTATTAAAAATACATTAAATCAATAGAATTGTATTACTTTAAATATTGCTTGTATTGCAGTGAAACCTGGAGCTTAGTGAACGTATTAACACGGGCTTGTCAGTGAGGGGGTTAAAAAAGGAATTAATTAACTTAGTTGAGAATTACAAGCCTGAGAAAATAAAAAGTGCTAACTTGAAAGTTAAAATAATATTGAGCGATGAAATACCGATTACGCACCGACCTAGGCGATTAGCATTTGCAGAACAAGCGTTTGTTGATAAACAAGTCCAGGAATGGCTTGATAAAGGCATTATACGAGAAAGTTGTTCGAGTTACGCCGCGCCTATTGTTTTAGCCAAAAAGAAAAATGGCGATTACAGATTATGCGTTGATTACAGAAAGCTTAACCGAAAGATAATTAGGGATAATTACCCCCTTCCAGTAATAGATGATATTTTAGACGAGATCGGGCAAAATAAAGTTTTTAGCACATTGGACTTAAAGAATGGTTTTTTCCACGTAGAAGTCGATGAGGACAGTAAACAATTTACTTCGTTTGTTACAAATAATTCCCAGTTCGAGTATAATGTAATGCCTTTTGGTTTAAGCTCCGCCCCGCAGTTTTTCCAACGCTACATATATGCATGCCTCAGAGAGTTAATAAGAGATAAAACGATTTCCGTGTACTTAGACGATATAATCGTCCCTGCGAAGACTGAAGAAGAGGCGCTTTCTAAACTGAAACGCGTGTTTCAGGTAGCATCAGAGTATGGTCTCGAATTCAATTTTTCTAAATGTCAGTTTTTGAAAAGAAGGATCGAATTTTTAGGATACATAGTGGAAAACGGAACAATTCGCCCTTCAGAAACACAAACATTAGCCGTTGAGAAATTCCCTGAGCCACAAAATAAGAAACAACTCCAGAGTTTCCTAGGGTTAACTGGATATTTTAGAAAATATATAGCGAATTATGCTAGAATCGCTAAACCCTTAAGTGATCTCCTGAAAACGGAGAACGAATTTAATTTTGGAGCGAGTCAAAAGGAAGCTTTCCAAACATTGAAAGATAAATTATCGGATAAACCGGTGTTGCACATATTTAGACAAGGGGCCGAGACAGAGTTACACACGGATGCTAGCAGCTTAGGTTTTGGAGCAGTCTTGTTACAAAAAGACGATTATGGAAACTTACACCCCGTTCATTTCATGAGTAAGAAAACAACACCCGCCCAAGCCAAATATAGTAGTTACGAGCTTGAAGCGCTGGCTGTTATTGAAGCATTAAAGAAATTCCGGACATACCTGTTAGGGAATAAATTTAAAATAGTAACTGACTGTTCCGCTTTTCAAAAAACATTAGAAAAGAAAGATCTTACGCCAAAAGTAGCAAGGTGGGCATTATTCCTACAAGAATTCGATTATCAAATTGTCCACAGGCCCGGAAGTCAAATGAAACACGTTGATGCGTTGAGTCGTAACACCGTATTAGTCACAACACGTTCGCATGATGAAATTACAACAAAATTAACCAAAGCACAAAACGAAGACGATTACATTAAAACTATCAAAACACTAGTTGAGAAAAATGAAAGTAAAGATTATTTTGTTAGGAAAAATATGGTGTACAAATATGAAGATGGTAGAGAACTAATTATGGTACCGGAAATTATGCAGAAAGAAATTATTCGCGAAATTCATAATAAAGGGCATTACGCTGTAGCGAAGACCGAAGCGATAATAAAGCAGGATTATAATATCCCTAATCTTCGAAAACAAATCGAAAGTGTTATAGGAAATTGTGTAGAATGCATCCTGTACAACCGAAAGCGAGGGAAAGGTGAAGGATTGCTAAATCCCATTCCTAAACATGATTCCCCTCTCCAAACTTATCATGTCGACCACTTAGGCCCAATGCCCTCGACCAACAAAAACTACAATTTTATATTCTCTGTAGTGGACGCTTTTACCAAATTCGTGTGGTTCTATCCAGTCAAGACTACATCTGCAAAGGAAGCAATTTCTAAATTAAAAATTCAACAAGCTACATTCGGGAACCCAGAGCGAATAATCAGCGACCGAGGTGCCGCCTTCACTTCCAGTGAGTTTAAAAAGTATCTCGAAGACGAAAATATTGAGCATGTTCTAATTACAACGGGAATACCCAGAGGAAACGGACAGGTAGAACGACAACAGGAAACATTCATATCAATCCTTGCTAAATTAAGTATCGACGATCCGTCAAAGTGGTACAAATACGTACCGGCTGTTCAACGAATAATGAATAGTACGATTTCCCGAAGCACTCAATACACACCCTTTGAGCTTTTAACGGGAGTAAAAATCAGAAATAGGGAAGATTTAAGAATAAAACAAATTCTTGATGAGGAACATGAAAACGCATTTGTCGAGGAAAGACTGAATAGCAGAAATATCGCGAAACAACATATATTAAAAATACAGGAGGAAAATCGCAAAACTTTCAACCGTAAACGCAAAAAAGCGAAATGTTATAAAATCGGTGATTTAGTTGCAATCCAACGAACCCAATTTGGGGTCGGTATGAAGCTACGACCGAAATTCCTTGGTCCATACAAAGTGATCAAAGTGAAGCGCAATGATCGATACGATGTCGAAAAAGTGGGCTTTCAAGAGGGTCCAAGAGTGACCTCTACTGCAGCCGATCACATGAAGCCGTGGGCTTCTTCAACCTAAAAAATATAGTGCTAATCCAAGCTGATATTTTTATGTGTTTTTTTTTTTTTTGCATCGTCTCATCTTTTTTTTTACTGTGTTTATCAAAAGTGACTGTGCTGTCATCTGAACATGTTTTTTTTTTTTACTGTTTTATACAAGAAAAAAAAACTCTCTATTTAAAAACTGTTCATAGGACTGTATCCACGTGATGAACTCACCTGCGCATTGTGTTTTTTTTGGACTATATTTAGCAAAAAAAGAACTGAAACTGTGTTTTTTCTTTTTCTTTTTTTTTGATGGAAAGACTGTGTTCGTCTGTATACGTAGTTTGATATTGCATATTTGTCATGTTGTTTGTTTTTGTGTGTGTTTTTCTAGTATTTTTCAGGTTCCAGGAAAGTCGGATGGTACCAGTCCAGTCTATATGGTGGATGATCTGTGAGGACACAGAATGGTCAGGATGGACGAATGTAGTGGCGAACAATAGCCCAGACCAGATGTCGGAAGAAGGCGAAGTCCATTTCTCACGAGAAGTTGATGAGCTAACGAAAACGGAAGGCCGAACGCTGGAGTTTGGGGAGATGGTTTTCTGCGTCGGAGGAGAGCGGTGCTCTCTCCTAGCTGATTTTAAATTGGGCGCTGCCCGCTTTTACTTTTTTTTAGACGGGATCGCTGTAGACCCGTGCTAGAGATATCATTCAATTAAACGTTAAATGTCGTGCTGTTTTTGTATGTCAGATAAATGTTAGTAGTTTAGTATCATGTAATCTAGAAGTTTAAAAGTTTCAATTAAACATTTTAACGAGTTAAACAGTAGTAGTTCCTGTTGAAGCCTGTGTGAATTTTCCTCCCACATAATCATTTAATGGTTTTAATAATAAATTTACATTTTCTAAACAATAGATAACAGACTTTTTAAAAAAAGCTAAACAGACTATACTGATTTAAAAAAAAAAAAAAAAGGTTGCAAAAAATGTTTTGGTTGGATCAAAAATAATAATACAGTAAAACCTCTTTTATCCGAACTTCTTTTAACCGAAACTCCCGGTTAACCAAAATCCATTTTTAAAGTCTTTTTTTTTTTTTCTTACTATCACATTCCTTGTGTGCAAAAACCCTTTTGAAGGCTTTTACCGTCATATTCTTTATATGCAAGCGGTCCTTTCCGAACTAAGAGTGCATATAATTATTTTCGATCCCCTTTCTCAGAGTTCCTTTGAATTTAACTTGAGCTCCCGTAAGCTGCGGAGTGGGAAAAAACGAACAAATTAGCAATTTTGAATGTTTTGAAAAAGGTTTGGCATGCCAGGAGCAGGAGCCGCAAAATGACTGCAATACTGGTTAACTAATAATATTTAAAAACTCCGTGATAGAGCTTCAAAGCAAAGGCAATCGAAACTGCGACAAACAAAACATTTTTTCAAACCCTTGTGATATAGGTAAAAGGTACTTAATTTCAAAATTAATATTCAGGTAATTCATTCTTGTTTTTATTTTGATATTGCTCTATTTTTATTAAGCACTTGTTACCATAATAAGAAATATTGTGTATATTTTTCCTTAATCTTAAAATTGAAGCATTCTCCATTATCCGAAAATTTCGATTTTCCGAAAAATGATCGGTTCCAATTACTTCGGATAATCGAGGCTCTACTGTAATATCAAAAGACGCCCCCCCCCCTCCCCCCAGATATATCTTACGATATCAAATTCCAGATCCCCGCCTCCCACTAAAGTGATAACGTTATATATGTACAGCCTTCTAAGTGTAAATAGAAACAGAGCAAAAATTATATATTTTTTAATAAATTCAGTTACTTGCGTTTTCTACGAAGCGAAAAAAAAAAAAAAGAAAAAAAAATTACACAATAAAATAACTAGCTGCACCGGCCACGCGTTGGTGTGACTCAGTGTGGTTAAATGGAAAATAAGGATAAAATTGCTAGAAAACAGGAATTCTGCTTTTTCAGAATTTAGTGTCGCCCTCGACGAAAAGAAATATTCATATATATGAATATAGATAGCACAAAACATATTTCAATTTTAAGACTTAAAACACACGCTTTTATTGTATATAAAATGACGTCATTCGCATCCGCGGAAGAATTCTACATTTACAATCCAGTCTTAAACAACATCTACAGTAACGTATGCATAAGACGTCACTATAGCTGAATAATACAAAAATCCAAAAAAAAAAAGAGATGTCGTCATTCAAGAAAGCCGACAAAAAAGAAAAAAACAGAACTATCTAATTATCCATTTGCATTCATTTGTTTGCAATATTAACATATATACATAAAATTAAATATAGTTTATAATAGCTCCATGTTTTATCAGAAATCATTCCTTTATACATATTTTTTTCAAAATAGCACGTATTTTAATTACATTTTTTTTCAGTTGGTATGGGAAAATGGCAACATAAAGATATAATTACTATTTTCCAACTATTTTTTTCTTTACTTTCTACAGAAATGGAGTACTTGAGTTGCCAACATGAAGCAAACGGCGCTAAAAACTACAAAATAATAATAATAATAATAATAATAATAATAATAATAATATCTCGAAAATAAATTGAGATGCAGTTTTCAAACAAATTGAATTTAAAAGTACTTGAATTGAATTTAAAAGCGACAGTGTAAAAATTGAAAATGTGCGATGCTTAGAAGTTAAAAAAAATTGTAGTAGAGTATTTAATAGTACAATGATGTATCTGCTTTGTTTTACGCCTGGCTTATACAACGGAACATTATTTTTTGGAGACGATATTTTAATTGCTGGCCGAAAGAAATATAAAAAATATAATATATATCTATAAAATATGTAAAAAATAGTGAATTTTTCATAATCGAGGTCATTACTCACACCAAATGAACGAATTGTAACGAAAATTTGGGGGGGGGGGGGCATGAATTGTAGTAAAAAGAAAAAATTAGGCGTAATTTTCAAGATGAACATTGAATGTTTATAAAAGAGTGTTTTAAAAAATATATTTTTTCTTTTATAATTTTTTAATATATATTCGAATGACTGGAGTTCGGATAAATGAAGTTTTGCTGTAAATGGAATCTAAATAAAAGACTTTCTGAAGCACATAAAGATACAACACTTTGTCAGAGAAATTAATTTTGTAGAAAAATGAATCTTGTGACATCTCGACAAATGCGAAACTTCGAACAAAGACATAATAATAAATCAAACAAAAGTTTCACAAGGAAAATGGCATCAGCTTCTGGATCATAAAAGTTTTATTACAGAGGAACACTTTGTATGCATCGATCTTTATTTCTAACTTACGAAATCGACCCCAAGCATAGTGGGTTTTGCAGTAAGATAGAATAGATATGTAATTTCCGCTCCCACACGGTTTTAGGGTTCGTCGTCCTTGCCTCCGCCTGGCAGTGTTCCAAAGGGGTTAAAATTAAGTGCAGAGAACGGAAGCTATCAATGCGCAGCGCACCTACGCTACTTGATGTATACTGCAAAATAGGTGAAATTAATAGCTGATGAAAGAGATATATTATGCTTCAGACAGAATGAATATTAAACTCAGGCAATTAAGATTTAAGATGGCAAGAATATTTGGAAATCCTATTCAAAATAACTGATATTAAAGTACTTTTCCCTGGGAACTACTGAAGCGATTCCAATGCTTGTGTTTAATAATTTTGGCAGAATTTAAACTATAAATTGATCTTTCTGTAAAAAATAAAAATAAAAAATGCATATTAGTTGCATATAAGTAAATGTAAATGCATATAAATAAAAAATGCATATAATATATCGTAATTTCGCAAAAAAAGAAAAAAATCTTTTTTTTTTTTTTTCAAATTATTTATTTTTCCATCATTAAGGAACTACTCTATTCATGCGAAAACTCCCACTCGTCTATGGAAGAATTTTTTTTTAATATCTCGTTTGTATTTCTATGTTCTTAAGTGATTTTTTTTTCTTTTTTGCGTTTGATAGACGTCGATCTCTACAAAGACCATTTTATACTTTTTCGGATTTGTTTTCAGGATTTTTTTTAAATTTTTTATGAGGATACTTTCATTTTTGAAACCGGTTCCAAAAGTAAATGTACCTTACGGAAAAAAAAAAAAAAAAAAAAAAAAAAGCCTGTAATATCGCAAAAGAACTTCGCTTGATCAGCCGTATAATATCATTTTACATTATATTACATTAGCAGGAGCAGAAAAAACATATAGTAAACTTACCAGTCAACCACTAAAATGGAGTTTGCAGGTGTTTTTCCACCAAGATATGACTTGATAGACCAGATGTATTTGAATATGCAAATTCAGTTTCATCTATTCCTGGAATTTGAGTAGTCAATTCAGTGAGGTGATGGTTTGCGCAGCCGTCTTTCAGTCTACTATTAATACACCTTATCTGACCTAATGACGCCTGGTGCACGTAAAATAAGACGTGGGTGCAAATTCCTCAAATTACCTATGAATTATACCCCTGGTGCCTTGCCAGATGAAGGTCTCGTCATCTGATCAAGGTTCTAAATTATGAGATTAACCTGAGTAGCAATGCGCAGGTGCCAAACAACAATACAGGGCTGTTACAAATGATGGACACGATTTTAAAAAAATCATATTTTCGAAACTACCGCACATATTACAATAAGTGATACTGGAATTTAAAGAGAAATATACTAAGTTTTTTTCAGTTACAAATGTTCGATGTGTGACCCTCTTGTTACACGGCATACGTCCAATCTGTAATCGAGTTCGTTTCGGACATTTTGTAGCATCACCCTGTCAATGGTTCTGAAAGCTTCACAAATGCGTTCTTTAAGTTCTGAACACTTTGCTTTCGGCATTGGTGGTACATAAACAATGTCTTTGACACTGTCAGAACTCAAAGAACGCATTTCTGCAGAATTCAGAATTATTGACAGAGTCATTGATGCTACAAAATGTTTGGGACGAACTGGATTACAGATTGGACGTATGCCGTGTAACAAGAGGGTCACACATCGGACATTTGTAACTGAAAAAAAACTTAGTACGTTTCTCTTTAAACTCATATATCGCTTATTGTAATATGAGCAGTAGTTTCGAAAATAAGATTTTTTTAAATCGGGTCCATCATTTGTAACAGCCCTGTATATAAATGTCATAATGAATAGAACTAATTTTCTTTTTCAATGGATTAAATCATATTCAAAGATGGAGTAGCACAGTTATAAGCACAGATATAAAGTTAAGCAACCAGCATAAAAAAGTTCACAATTAAGGCTCCGCTTCACAGAGCCTCTGGACTTTCGTAGTTAATGTTAAACCAATGTAAAACTCCTATAGCTATATCTCATTTGCATTTAAAGATTTTCCTAATTTTTTTTTTTTTTTTTTTTTTTTTTTTGCATAAGATACTTTAAGCCTTTTCTGAGTTAAGTCAGTTTGCACTTTTTTGTTTTGTTTTGTCATTCAGTGGTAAAATAGGATGAAATTCTGGTTCGACAAAAACTGAGGTACTTTTCCATAAAAAGCTTTATAGAGACTGAAAAACAAGCATCTCTAGAATTTGAAAAACTAATCTCATTTCATGAAAGTTCAAGCTTTCTAAATATAATTTCCTTTTAATTCTGCGCAAATTAGAATAAGCGTGATTTGCATTGGAATTAAAAAAAAATCTTGTGAAAAAGCAACATTTTGCGTAAGAAGTCCGCCCCTACTGGTTAAGGGGGAAATAGTAGGGGTAAAATCCGTGTGGGTGTGATGGAATTGTGCTTTTGGGGAAACTTCGCACCCCCTGCCTCTCCCGATCGAGGACTCAAGAAAGGTGTCCTATTACACTCTTACCTCCTAGGTTTTCTCCCCTGAAAGAAAACGTTCTTGCTTGTTTTATAAATAGAATTTTCAGCGTGGTCAACAGTGGTCAGAAAGAACCATTTCTTGTTTTTTAGTTGACATATGCGAGTGTGAAAATTTTACATTCCAATAAATATGTGCTTATATATTTTTTATATTTTAACAGAAAATGTTGAGCTATATGTTCATTTACTAAATAAAAGTCATTCATATATATTTTTTAAAAAATGAGCTACCGATATAAAAAGCAAAAAGGACAGCATCTTGCGATAACTACCAGAAGAAAAAAAAATAGAGGCAAAAATCTTGCAACATGGAGAAAAAGATAAGTGTTTAGCTATTAATTCTATTAATTTATTAATTTTAAATAATATAGTCTAATTTGATTTTGGCGAGCTTGAATGCAACGAGTACAGGTTTTAATGAGCAAAAAGAAATCTTTTGTTGACTATAAAAAGACATAACAGAAACTGTGCTATGATATAAAATAAATAAATAAATATAATATTACTGCTATTACTAATAACAATAATAGTAGTATTAATATTAATAATAATAATGTTAAGAAGAAAAATAAATACATATAATAATAATAAATAAACAACAACAACAAACAAAAATAATAGTAACTTTTAAAGATCTGTTTAATTCCTTATCCATATCTAAATCAATTTTATAGAGTTTTATCCTATTTATAAATTTAGAATTGAAAAAAAAAAAATGATAAATCTCAAGGAGGCATCAATATCAATAATATATAAATAGAAAATTGTGTCAATCACAATAATAATTTTGCCTTTTGATAAATAAACGGAACTTTTATTTATTTATTTTAAACTTGACTGCAATATAACTCTGTTATAACGCGAAAATACTGTGGATTCGTTCTCGTTATAACCAAGTTTGTCTGTATTAGAAATATACTATGATTTCATATGTGGTTTGCATTAATGTTTTGAAGTTCAGAATTTTATAACACGCACACATGTATATAATTATACAATTAACGTTTGCGCTCGTTATATTTTATTCAGTAACTAACTTGCAAAATCAAGTTTAATAATAATAATTGATAATTAAATTTTCACACACACACGCATATACATATATATATATATATGTGTGTGTGTGTGCATTTTCCGTTATAAAAAATATTTCTGATAAATTTCTTAGCAGGATTAATGTTTTGCATATTCTAAAAATGTTCGACACACTCGCCAGAAGAAAAAAACACCAAAATATGTGGAAAATAAAAAATCATTGTCTGCAGATTTATCCTTTCTTTGCGATTTTCAGAAAATTCAGTGGCGTATCGGGGATGGAAAATAATGATATGTATCCCACAGAACGTAAATATAAATAAATGTAATACATGTAGAGAGAGATATAGCAGAAGATATTCGCTCAGGAAAAAGAGCCGCTCTTTCCAACACAGAAGATCTCTTTTATGATATCTAGCAGCATACAGTAGAGGTCTGCACGGGCCGAAATATCCAGGCCCGCGCAGGGCCGAAACTAGCCTTTTTTGCACCCGGGGCAAACATGGATTTTGGCGCCCCCCCCCCTCTTCCACAAAGTATAGTTACAAAGAGAATTTTACTAATTTTATAATAGATGACTTGTTTTAAAATTTAAAATATGTAATCATAAAATATTTAATACTGAACTACGTAATCTACAGTGGCGGATCCAAGGGGGAGGTCCCTCTGAACATCAACAAAAATATTCTAAAGATCATTTTTTAAATGACATATTCAGTAGAGTCCCGATTATCCGACTACCGCCTAACGGAGTTTCAGCTTTCACCGAGTTATTTTCTTCTGATGGACTGAAGGCTTCCATTATTATCAAACAGCCATTATAAATGAAGTGTTAGGTGAAGATGAAAGAGCAGCCGTAAAAAGTTAGAACTCTGATTTTCTGGTCCGAATGGGGGAAAAATGGCCATATTTTTTTCTTTCTTTTTTTTTGCAAAAAAAAAAAAAAAAAAAAAAAAAAGGTCATTTTTTTGAAATTTTTGGCCATTTTCAAAAAAAAAAAAAATAACCATTTTTTTTTTTTTTTTTTTTTTTTTTTGCAAAAAAAAAAAAAAAAAAAATTATGGCCATTTTTTTTTCCCCATTCGGACCAGAAAATCAGAGTTCTAACTTTTTACGGCTGTTCTTTCATCTTCACCTAACACTTCATTTATAATGGCTGTTTCATAATAATGGAAGCCTTCAGTCCATCAGAAGAAAATGATCCTTTCCGAAGGTATAATCCTTCATTTGGCGCCCCTTCGTTCTGGCGCCCGGGGCACATGCCCCCTCTGCTCCCCCTTAGTTTCGGCCCTGAGGCCCGGGTCCGGCCCGAATCATAGAAAAAAATTCGGCCCAGCCCGATACAGAAATTAAAAGTTCGGCCCGAGCCCGGTCCGGCCCGTAGAAAAAAAATATTGGCCTCGCCCGGCCCGGTAAAAAACTTAAATTTTCGGCCCGAGCCCCGCCCGGCCCGAAAAAAAGTAAAAATCTCGGCTCAACCCGTGTGAATTTCTATAAAACATTGATTTTTACATCGATTTGGTTAAAAATTTGTCTCGTACAAGGAATTCTGACCAAAAATATTTATCTTCATGTTTATAATCTTCATTTTTGTAGAAGTGCCGCAGGCTGCGATATTTATTTTTTTAATGAATCTCTATTTCTTGTATGTAAATGTTTTAGTTATCATTAATATTATTAATCCATATTCTATGTATTATGTACTGAAGTATTAAAAATCTAAAAAAATGCTATATAGTAAAATCTTCTAAGACGGAATTGCACAGAAAAGAAAAAAAAACGCGTTATAGCCAAGTTCCCTTCTTAGCAAGTGTAAATGTATTATATATATTAGTATAACGTATTAGTATATTAATTTTGCATGGATCAGCACGTTTTTCAGTTTAAAACAGGATTCCGTCATAGGCAGGTTCTTTTTCACACGTTTTACTATATTTTAATTTAGCTGTATTTTAATAACTGTGGATATCTACTATTCTTTAAAAAGAATAAATTTTAATGTTTAAGTTTACAATAATGGCGACTTAAAAATGCATGCATATTTTTCAAAAAATTTTAGGCCAGGCCTAATTTTACTGACTTTTAAATGGACAAGGCCACGCTGTGACAATGGTTTTCATACGTGCTGGGTCAAAAGTAGGACGGAAAATTTTGGGCCGTAAAGACTAGGAATGAAACCTATGTGCAGAAAAAATAAGTTTGGCCAGGCCGAAAAGAATGGAGACCAAGCCCGGCCTGACCCGAGTGCCGTGAGTGAAAATAGGCCCGAGTTCGGCCCGTGCAGATTTTTAGCATACAGTGCGTCTCAAATCTTGAAATAGAATACCTTTTATGAATGCAGAAAATCGTTGCGGAAAGACAAAAAAAAAAATGAAGTAAAAATCGCGTAAAATTCAAAAATCGCAGAACAAAATTTTCTATTGTGAGCTAAAATATTGTAACCTTAATTCTTTCATAAATATAAAAAAAAAACCCGCCATTAAACATCGCTAAAAATCACAATAAAACTCAGTAAAGTTTCAAAAATCGAGGAAACTAATCTTTTATTAGGCTAAAAGTTTGAAATCAATTTCAGCTAATGGTAAAATTTACTGTGAAATGCGAAAAAACTCTAAAAATTCCATAAAAATTTCGCGAACAATTAAAAAAAATCGCTGTACAAACTCTGAATAAACTTTCTTCAAAAGAAGACTAAATTTACTATTTTGAGTTAAAAGACTGAAACCGCTAATAAACCGAACTTTTGCTAATTTGGAAGATCTCTGAGAAACATGAAAAAATGCTAAAAATTACATAAGAAATTAAATTTTAAAAAATCTAAATTCCGAAATTGGGTTTCGAGATACATAACTACATACATCGAGGTACCTTCTTACCAAATTCTGTACTTCTGTGTGCAGCAGTCTCTTTAGAATGCATTCGACAGACACACACAACGAATGCATTCTACTTTCCTTATTATTAGACTAGCTGATTCGCTGGGAGTTGCCCAGGCCCGTCAAAATATATCACAAAACGCAAAAACTAAAAATCACGAAAAATTAAAAAATAACATGAATTCCGAATAAACTTTACTGAGAAGAGAACAAAATTACTATATTGAACTAGAAGATTGAAACCAGATACTTTTCTATAATTTTACCGCAGCAAATCGCGAAAAAGAAAAAAAACCCTTAAATATCGAAAATCGCAGCGGACAAAAATTACTATATTTTGATAAAAGATTAAAACCAGATTTTTTCTATAAATGCCGAAAAATTCTGTGCAAAATGCAAAAAAACTTTAAAAATTCACAAAAAATTTAAAAAATTGCGGTACGATATCCAAATAAATTTATTGCAAAAGAAGACAGAATTTACTATATGAGATCAAAAAATTAAAAAAAATGCTACAGATCGCGAAGAAACGTGAAAATCGTAACAGTTTCAAAAAATCATGTAGGACAAAATTTACTATATTAGGATAAAAGTTATCTAATTCTTATTACGAATGTAAAAAAATCGACATGAAACGTAAAAAAAAGCTAAAAAGCGCAAAAGCATCAAAAATCGCTCAAGAGAAAATTTACTACATTAGGCTAAAAGTTTGAAACCGAATTCCTTTTCCGAATGTCAAAAAAATCGTCGTGGGACTAAAAATCGCTAAATATTCAAAAGTTGCTGGGAGACAAAATTTACTATAATGGGGTACAACATTGTAGTCGGAATTCTTTGATAAATGACAAAAATCGTTCAAAAACATTAAAAATCTCAGAAAATCACTTAAAATCCCATTGAATATCATATTATAAACATATTACAAACATAGGGTTTCCTTTTCCGAATGTCAAAAAATTCGTTGCGGGGCTTAAAAATAGCAAAATATTCAATAGTTGCTGGTGACAAAATTTGCTATAATGGGATAAAACATTATAGTCGGAATTATTTCATAAATGACAAAAAAAAATCGATCAAAAACAATAAAAAATCTCCCAAAATCGCATTGAATATCATAATTGAATAAAAAAAATCGACATGAAACGTAAAAAAAAAAAGCTAAAAAGCGCAAAAGCATCAAAAATCGCTCAAGAGAAAATTTACTACATTAGGCTAAAAGTTTGAAACCGAATTCCTTTTCCGAATGTAAAAAAAATCGTCGTGGGACTAAAAATCGCTAAATATTCAAAAATTGCTGGAGACAAAATTTACTATAATGGGGTACAACATTGTAGTCGGAATTATTTCATAAATGACAAAAAAAAAAAAAAAAAAAAAAAAAAAAAGTCGATCAAAAACAACAAAAAATCTCCCAAAATCGCATTGAATATCATAGTATAAATACCAAAGCATCAAAAATCGTTCAAGAGAAAAATTACTATATAATGCTAAAAGTTTGAAACCGAATTCCTTTTCCAAATGTCAAAAAAATGGTCGTAGGCCTAAAAATCGAAAAATATTCAAAAGTTGCTGATAACAAAATTTACTATAATGGAAATGGGGTAAAACATTACAGTCGGAATTCTTTCACAAATGACAAAAAAATCGACGAGAAACGATAAAATTCTCATAAAATCACTCAAAATCGCATTGAATATCATATTGTAAATCCCTATACTTCAAAAATTGCAAAGGACAAAATTGTATTAGGATATGAGTTTGAAAAAGAATTCCTTTTCTGAATGTAAAAAAATCGCCGCGGGACTAAGAAAAAAAACCCGCTAATAATTGGTGTATGAATTCTGAATAAAATTTATTGAAACGATGACTAAATTTATTATATTGGGACTAAAATACTGAAACCTTTTTTTTTCTTCGTAGAAAAATCGCTTAAAAACGTTAAAAAAAAAAAAGGAGAGAGAGAGCTAAAATCGCATAAAAAATAAATGAAAAATCTAATTTCGAAATTGAGTTTCCAGGTGCACGACTTCATACACTAAATGGTCACCAATCACCGGACACTTTCAATTTTAGACATTTTGTAAAATATTTAAAAATATATTTGTCGGATTCTTCTGGAACTTCAGAATTATAAAGAATATGTTTGACTTCATATTTATCAACACCGATTTCATAAGGAGGTTAATTAGAGGGCCAACAAAAAATCAAAGAGCAGGAATAATATTTGGGATCATCCTGTAAAATAAAATGCACGAAATGATCTATCGTAATAAAGAAGGAACTAATAAAAAGTATTGACCCACATATTTACAAATTATTAAACACTCACAAATGTATTTGAGAAAAATGTAGATGGGCAAATTAAGTTAATTGAAAAAAATGTTTTCTTTGTATATCGTGTGAAAGCATTCGTAACGCTGAACTCAAAAATACATTTCTTTTAATTTTACCTATTATATTTTCAGAGACATCGTCGAAAATGATGTGCAAAAATATACTCCCCCCCCCCATCTATTTCTGAATCTACTGAAACTAAAATTATGAAAAAATTAGAGGTAGTAGACGTTAATTTAAACCTTGCAGGAAAACTATAGCGATTACCCTTGGTCATATATAGTTTTTGAGAAAAGCGCATTTTTCCATTACACACACGATTTACAGGCATTCAGCAAAGGTTTTGAGGAGCGCTGGAAGTACTTATCGTAGCAGAAGTATAAATGCATTCTTGGTGATGATTTTTGAAAAAAAATCTTCGGTAATTAGCCGAGATATTAACCCTTGAAGACACAAACCGTTTGGACATACATAATGACAAGGGCGGCCTACTCTATGTACCATCGGCTTTCAAAGCTTAGATAATAACTTTTAATGATATATTTGTGTAATGCAATGTCCAGTAGCAGTAGAAAAGATATATCTATTATTAATTGTCAAATATATCTATTATTAATTGTCAAAATGTATTTTTTTAAGATGCTCGCGATTGATAAAATTTTGGTATTATAAAAATAAACACAATACTTCTAACTTTTAGGTGGGATATTTTATATCCCACGTAAGTTTAATTAAGATTTGCACCAGAAACTTTTTATTAATTTTTGCTTTTATAAATTTGGGTGAAAAGAGTAAAAAATTGCTTTTCTTTATTTTGAAATAAAATTTTTACAAGTTTCCGGTGGGAAGTCGGCATTATACAAACGCAATTGCTTGCCCTCAAAGGGTTAACTAATGGACCTTACCACTAGGCATTTAATATTAAAATGTTAACATGGTTAAAATTAATAATTATACATTAATAATAAATATGCATAAGTAATTTACATAATACATGGACAACAGGTTCGCGTACCCTAAGCGTCTGCTTGAGCCCAAACTTCCAAGCCCGGCCAGCCGCGACTGAATTTCTACAAAACTTACCGATATTTCTGAAGCAATATTATCCTGCAATTGAAATTATTAAAAAAGCACACTTAGCAATAGATTTTATTTTCCGATTATTCTCTAAATACATAGAATACAGAATAACAGCAATACTAATGACTAAACTTAGACAATTACATACATACAATAATTAAAAGAAAATACTTAGAAAATTACATTAAAATGAAGATTCAAGTATTAAGAAAAGAAAAAAAAGTAGCTTAGGAGCAAAGAAAAACATACTAAAAGAAGCCTTTATTTTAAAAAGAAAGAAAGAAAAGTACACCACAAAGAAAAAAAAAGTAGATGTTTAAAAATAAATCTCTGTAATTTAAACTACAGTAAATTTATAAAAGTTTTCTTAAAAGAGGTACAATATCACTGTAATTTTTATAAAAACAGATAAATAAAATGCTAGCTCAACTCGGCTGGAAATATTTAGAGGTATTCACGAGTCGAACAAGTAATAATTTTCTTACGAGTTGTGTTAGATCCATACTTAAAATGTATAAATATATAGATTTTTAATTTTCAAAATCTATTTTTTAAGATGCTGGATATTGTTTTAAACATCTACCGAAAAAATAAAACAAATATTAAGACTTCTAACATATATGTATGTAGGAAATATTAAATACATTTAATTCTACTATTGTTAGTCTATAGAGCTTCGTTCCACTTTCAGGAACCTTTGAAGAGACCTTACTATCTTTCATTTAAAAAATGAAATAAATATATAATTAATCCATATGTAAGACCCGGACAGAATAATGTCATGCACAATAGAAATAAAAATGAAACATGTGATTTAAAAACTTACTCAGCAATAGAATCATACAATATTTTAAAATACCATATTGATTTGTAATCATGCTTACCTAATGACAGCAAACCCCCCGCCATATAGTAAAAAGCGATAGGTTATAGTAAAAAGCGAAAGGTTATAGTAAAAAGCGAATTCTGACAATTCAAAATCATTACATCAAGTAAACAATATTAATAATATAAATATAATAATTATAAATTATTATCGTAATTAATCTATTATAAATACATAGAAGTAAGTTAATATGATTTAAAATGGTTTTACGCATTATTAAGAAATGCTTATTCATCACAACCAACATAAACTTTGAAACTAATTATTACAATGTACCTTTCCATTTTTCTTTAAATATTTTTATTAAATCAACATTTGCGTAAAAATTATCCAGACAATGCCTCCTTCCTCCGGACAGCTGCAATTAGGTAGCTTTTTGTAATGAAAGCTACACTGTAAAAAATTTTCGTAAAATTTCAGTAGATGTACCGTAAATTTTACGGTACTTGTACCGTTTTCACTCTTTACAGTATGAGTACTGTATTTCTAAGGTATATTAAGTGTAAAAAAACCGTATATATGCCATTTCGATTATAAACGGTATTTATACGGTAAAATGATTGTTTTTCAATAAAAACTCGGTATTTATACCGTAAAATAACTGTTTTTCAGTAAGGAAAAAGCTGGTAGCCCCGCCTCGGTGTGCGGCAACCCCTGAAGTGATGCTCTTGTTACGTAATGCGTGCAGGCTTGAGGAGAGAGGGGCGGGGGGGTGTGCAGCCGGTACATTATTTCGGGGCCCAAGGAGCTGGAAGGAGCACAGCTCTTACAATACACACTGTATATTATATTTCTTTTACATTTATTTTCTATGTGTACCATAATTTAAAAGAAGAAAAAAATGTCTGTAATTTACTTTACTTTTGTAAAACTGTATAAATGTCTAATTATTATACTTAAGTACAAGAAATTAAATAATATAATTTATGAGAGAACCAAGTGGTTGCCGAAGTCGGCTAGGTATTATTAAAGATTCACATGCTTTTTATGGTTCTCGAGAGTGTGTGAGGGGGGTGGGGGTGTAACATGTGGTTGATCCTGTGCCCGTCACGGCTCTCGGCGGATTTGAATGCGTATCGTCTTTCGAGTCGGAACTTCCAATTTAATATGTTGAATTATGTCAAACCGATCTTTAATCTTTATTGAAGAATTAGACGTTCATAGAACATTGAAACTCGAAGACTTTAAATTCGTTTAATTTTAATTAATGAGTTATTCAAAGTCATGTAATCGGAATTGTAATATTGTGTACCATTAAATATATACCTGCCATATACTTATGTGATGAAAGAATTTGTTCGCTTTTGTGTGCTCTTTGTGTTTTATTCAGTTAGATACTCGTACCGGAAGTGCGGGACAAAGAGGTACGTAACATTTTAATTATTTTTAACTGAAAGTAATCATTATCCGTTTTTAATACATTTTTAACTTGCATTAGTTCTTAAAGAAGTTTTTCTTTAATGTTACATATTTGCCTCATCAATTTATTTTAGGTTTAACCCTTTGAGTTTCAACATGATTTTTAGAGAATTAGCTACAAGTGCCACGCTGCTAGAGGAAAGTAGAAATTAAATATATATATATATATATATATATTAGTTAAATTCGGAACATTTTATTTACGAAAAGTATTTCAAAAACAAAAAATAGATGTTATAATTCCAATAAATATTATTATTTCAACATAAGCGACAATAAACAAGAATCGACAAGCATGAAATAGAGATCGTATTTTTTAGATTTTTTATAAATACACGTGCGGAAAAAAAAAAAAAAAAAAACGATGAACAAGAATCGATAAGTATGAAATAGAGATCGTATTAGTTAATGCGTGAGCTAGGAGCGCGATCGCGTTCCTGGCATTTTCGACCAGTGTATTGAGGAGCGCGATCACGCTTCTTGGCACTCAAAGGGTTAAAAAAACACCTTTTTTTAGGTATGACAAATAAGAAATTTTTTTCTCCACCTAAAAATTACTTGAATTTAAAAATTCATTCAAAAAAGTTAATAATAGAATGTTAAAAATTTCCGTTCCAAGTTAAATCAATCCATGGAGTAAAATAAATAGAAGCACCAAAATATGGTGCTTCCTATTTTTCAAAAACTCCAGGCTCGGCACACACAATGTGTTTTACCGTATCTTTATAGGGTTTCGTTCATTTGACGAAACACTATTCGTCTCACTCCTCTGTCTGTCTGTCACAGAGCTCGTTCTCAGAAAGCCAGGCGCGGATCCACGGGGGGGGGGGGGTGACCGGGGAAATCGCCCTCCCCCCCCAAAAAAATAATATAAATCCAACTTTTTTACGGCAGTTTTCGCGGGAAATACAAACAATCGGAAACATGTCCTGTCACCTACGGAGGGGGGGGGGGATCGCCCAAATCACCCCCCCCCTAAAAAATATAGCTCCGAAAAACGCGAATTTCGCCAAAGGATCGCAGAAAAAAGTGAAATTTGTTAAACGATCGCGAAAAGACGCGAAATTCGCCAGAGAATTGCGAAATAACGTAAATTTGTCACAGGATCGCGGAAAAGGCGCGAATTTCGCCACAGAATCGAGGGTAAAACACTAATTTCGCCAAATGATTGTAAAAAAAACGCGAAATTCACTAAACGATCACGAAATAAACGCGAATTTTGTCACAGGATCGCGGAAAAAACACTAATTTTGTCACAGGATTGCGGAAAAAGCGCGAATTTTGCCACAGAATCGAGGAAAAAACACTAATTTTGTCACAGGATCGCGGAAAAAGCGCGAATTTTGCCACAGGATCGCGGATAAAACACTAATTACGCCAAAGGATCGCGAAAAAACGCAAATTTTATCATAGGATCGCAGAAAAACGGGAATTTCGTCAAAGGATTGGTTGTAAAACGTGAATTTCGTTAAAAGATTGGTTAAAAACGGGTAAAAAAGCAAATTTCGTTAAAGACCGTGAAAAAAGACTAATTTCATCAAAGGATTGGTTAAAAACGGGGAAAAAAGCAAATTTCGCCAAAGGCCGCGAAATAAATGCGAATTTCGTCAACAACAAAAAGTGAATTTCTTTAAGGGATCGCGGAAAACGCCAATTTCGTCAGACAATTGCAAAAAAACGCGAATTTTGTTACAGGATCGCGCATGAAACACTAATTTCGTGAAAGGATCGTAAAAAAACGCGAATTCCGTCAAAGGATCACGAAATAAATGCGAATTTCGTCAAAGGATCTAAAAAAGCGTGAATTTTGTTACAGGATCACAAAAGAAACGCGAATTTCGTCACAGGATCGCGGAGAAAACGCGAATTTCGTCATAGGATAGCAGAAAAAAATTAATTTTGTTAAAGGATCGTGGAAAATGCGAATTCCGCCAAAAAATACCGCAAAAAAGATCGTCAAAAAATCGCGAAAAAAACGCGAATTTCGTCAAAGGATCGCAGAAAAAAGTGAAATTTGTTAAACGATCGCGAAAAGACGCGAAATTCGCCAGAAAATTGCGAAATAACGTAAATTTGTCACAGGATTGCGGAAAAGGCGCGAATTTCGCCACAGAATCGAGGATAAAACACTAATTTCACCAAATGATTGTAAAAAAACGCGAAATTCACTAAACGATCACGAAATAAACGCGAATTTTGTCACAGGATCGCGGAAAAAACACTAATTTTGTCACAGGATTGCGGAAAAAGCGCGAATTTTGCCACAGGATCGCGGAAAAAACACTAATTTTGTCACAGGATCGCGGAAAAAGCGCGAATTTTGCCACAGGATCGCGGATACAACACTAATTACGCCAAAGGATCGCGAAAAAACGCAATTTTTGTCATAGGATCGCAGAAAAAGCGGGAATTTCGTCAAAGGATTGGTTGTAAAACGTGAATTTCGTTAAAGGATTGGTTAAAAACGGGGAAAAAAGCAAATTTCGCCAAAGGCCGCGAAATAAATGCGAATTTCGTCAACGGATTTCGTCAACAACCAAAAGTGAATTTCTTTAAGGGATCGCGGAAAACGCGAATTTCGTCAGGCAATTGCAAAAAAACGCGAATTTTGTTACAGGATCGCGCATGAAACACTAATTTCGTGAAAGGATCGTAAAAAAAACGCGAATTTCGTCAAAGGATCTAAAAAAACCGTGAATTTTGTTACAGGATCACAAAAGAAACGCGAATTTTGCCACAGGATCACGGAAATAACACTAATTTTGTAACAGGATCGCGGAAAAAACGCGAATTTCGTCATAGGATAGCAGAAAAAAATTAATTTTGTTAAAGGATCGTGGAAAATGCGAATTCCGCCAAAGAATACCGCAAAAAACGATCGTCAAAGAATCGCGAAAAAAAACGCGAATTTTGTCAAATAATTGTGAAAAAATATGAATTTTGTTACAGGATCGCGGAAAAAGCGCGCATTTTGCCACAGGATCGCGGATAAAACACTAATTTCGTCAAAGGATCGTAAAAAATGCCAATTTCGCCAAAGGATCGCGAAAAAGCGTGAATTTCATCACAAGATCGCAAAAAACGTAAATTTTGTCAAAGGTTCGCGGAAAAAACGGGAATTTCGTCAAAGGATTGTTTAAAAACGAGAATTGGTTATGGTTAGGATTGGTTAAAAAAGTGAAA
The DNA here is from genome assembly GCA_963932465.1 of Maratus speciosus. Classification (NCBI taxonomy): domain Eukaryota; kingdom Metazoa; phylum Arthropoda; class Arachnida; order Araneae; family Salticidae; genus Maratus; species Maratus speciosus. The sequence goes on along the minus strand of CAWVRF010000127.1, from coordinate 463,080 downwards.
AAACGCAAATTTCGCCATAGGCCGCGAAAAACCACATACTTAGAGTCGGTAGACGATCCCCCTCCCGGCCTCCCCCTCTGTTGTAGCCTTTTAGAAAATATGCTGTGAACTTCAGTATTTTTTTTAACTCAGAATCACCGTTGCTTTGATTATATGTCGCTAGGTATCACCCCCCCCCCCCCAAAAAAAAAAAAAAACGATTATCTGGATCCGTTCCTGTCAGAAACCATATATCTTGGAGACTTGAAATTTTGCATACTTATAGCTGAACACCTCACATCAAACGACAAATCATAAAATTTTGAAAAAAGTCTTATAATTACCCCACTAGACTCTAACTTGTGTATTTTAAGCATTTTTTTTCCTAAGTGAGCTCCTAATTAAGTTGGAGACTTGAAATTTTGCATGCTTATAGCTGAACACCTCACATCAAACGACAAATCATAAAAATTTACAAAAGTCTTATATTATTAACCCCTCCGGACTCTAACTTGTATATTTTAAGCATTTTTTCTAACTCAGCCCCTAATAAAGTTGGAGACCAGAAATTTTGCATACTTATAGCTGAATACTTGCGATCACACGAGAAATCATAAAATTTTCAAAATGTCTTTTATTTACCCCTCCGGTCTCTAACTTGTGTCTCTAATATTTAAATATGTATTCGGAAAAAAATGGGGAGCGGGGGGAAGCTAAAAGTAGAAAATCGTAGCCCAATTTTTTTCTTTAGTGGCCCAAAAAGTAGCAAGTAGCCTAGTTAAAAAAATATTATCCTGGAGCAGGCGCGGATCTACAGGGGGGGGGGCGATCGTCCACCCCCCCTTCGAAGCCATTATTATATTAAACCGGTAGACCGGTATAAGCGGTTTATTATAATAAACCGGTATACCAAATTTGAAGCAAATCGGATAAGAAAACACATTTTTCCAAATTAAGGGGGTATCCCCCGACGATCCCCCCTTTATACTTAAACAATGAACCTGCAAATCTAATCAGGGAAGCGCCTTATCAGAATTAGCCGATATCCAAAATTGAAGCAAATCTGATAATTCTGCCTGTAAAACACATTATCTAACTTAAGGGGGGATTAGCCCGCCGTATCCCCACCTTACTTAACCAATGAACCCCCAAAACTAATCAGGGAAGCGCCTTATAATAAAACGGAATAGAAAACCCATTTTTCCAAATTAAGGGATATCCCCCCCTCGATCCCCCCTTTATACTTAAACAATGAACCCCCAAATCTAATCAGGGAAGCGCCTTATCAAAATTAACCGGTATACCAAAATTGAAGCACATCTGATAATTCTGCATGAAAAACACATTTATCTAAGTTAAGGTGGGGATCATACCCCCACCCCCCGTACCCGCCTTTATACTTAACCAATGAACCCCCAGAAGTAATCAGGGAAGTGCCTTATGAGAATGAACCTAGAAAAAAAATTGAAGCAAATCGGATATTTCTATCTAGAGTTATCGCGTTACGTACGTACATACAGAACCTGCGGGCACATTAGCTCTCAGGCTTTGATAGCCTGTGAGCTAAAAATGAAAAGACATTTAATAAATAAATTCTATGGTAACATTTTTTGAATTTTCGGCACAATAAGTAACAATAAGCCATATTTTGAGGAGAGGAGGCCTATATAATAAGACGGTTGGTTAACCGAGTATGTCGGTTAATTGAACGTCGGATAATCGAGAGTCTATAGCAATTTTAAATAGCATTAATTATTTCATATTCCTATAATAAGTAACTGCAAGGAATAATTTAACCAATAGAAACTATGACTGTGTTGATTATGTATCATTCGGTATCGCCCCCTCTACCCCACGAAAAAAAACAAGTCTCTGGATCCGCCCCTGTTCGCCCGGAGTGTTGAAAAGTAATCCGATCTGGAAACACTGATACGCCGAGTCGCTACCTTATGTTCCATGGCTGCTCCAATTTCCTATCGAAGAAATGGCAACGCCAACGGTCGGTTTTGAAACGCGCTGACGCGCCATTTGTTTCCTGCCTTCTGACACGACGTCTGGGCTGTTATTCTCATCGAATGTCGTCATGTTGAACCACAGACTGCAGTTTATGTTCCAGGATTTATTTAGGTATGTAATGTAATTATTAGTTTTTTACTCTATATAATATTAATTTATTTAAGTAATGCGTAACCTTTCGAAGTTCTTTGGAACTTCGTATTGTTGTCCTAATGTTGTTATAAGTTACATTCCCTTTACTAAATACTAAAGTGAAAATGCATTTTGAGTTCGCTGTAACATTTTTAATTGCCTGAACACGTTAAAAGATTTTAATGTAGCAGTATATGTGTCATTTTCAAAAAGTTTGCCAAAACAGCATTTTAAAAAATGAAAATTCAAAAGTGCTTGAAATTAAATTTATTGTAGGAATGCAACGGATGTCAATTTTGCCGGATATACGACCATCCGGCCGCACTTTTCTACCCCTTCCTCCCAAATCAAACATTTTTTTTAAAGTTATTACTTTTAGTTAAACAATTAAAAACTTATTATTTTAATTTCTTATTTTATAGAAAACATAAATATTAAATTTTTAATGATAATTAAATTCATTATCATTAGTTATTTAATTAGTACTCGGGTGTCGATGCAGGTTTTTATTTTGGGGGCCCATTTTGTGAAAAGTAGAAGTCATTTTTGTGAATTTTAATTATATTTTTGTGAAAAATAACATTTTGTAACGAAAGTTGAAATCCAGTTACTCAAATTCGAACAATTTTTTTAACAATAACTTCTCCTTGCTAAAGTTCTTGTTTTTCATGACCTGGTTTTATTTACAAATTACACATTTTAAAACAGTTTTTATGAAAAAGAATGTTATGAATGAGGCCTATTTTATTAAAAAGAATTTTGTGAAGGGGCCTGTTTTGTTAAGTTCATTTCTGTGAAGGGACCCATTTTATTAAATTTATTTATGTGGGGCCTATTTTATTAAATAGATTTTTGTGAAAGGGCTCTAAATAGGCCCCAAATTTTGCCTGGATCGACCCTAGTACTATTTTAATTAAATAGTAATAAATAACAATAATAATAGTAACAACAACAAAAAATGTAAATCATGTAAAGTAGATTGTAACAGTAATAGATACCCTTCAATGTTTTTGGTTAAAAAAAAAAAAATAGCTTTTATTATTTTTTTCATAACTCCCCCTTGCATGTTTTATAATCTGTGTTATTGTTCACACATTTTTTATCAAACCAATCAGAAAGCACAAGCAGTATATAATGTTTTAAATTCCACTGTTATTCAGGGAAAATCTTAATGAACATGGTAAGAGACATTTAATAAATTTTGTAATATTTTCTTGCAAAATTTGCATGCTTTTGTTTTGATAGTAATAAGTAATATAAAACATTGAATTTTGTATATTAATTTGATTAGTTACAAAATTTCATTTATTTTAAAGGTTTTAAGAGCCGTGTTCATTACTGGAATGCTTAATTAGTCGATTTCCAGTAATGGACATCCTCATGTAGACATTGTTAAAAATGCAATTTCAGTAATGTTCATAGTGCATAAAATCTTTTGACTTATCTGAATACTTAATTAATGAAATTTACTTTTTGGTACTACTTCCGGAGTCTGCCGTCTTGTTTCTTTGTTGATCATCGCCAATTTTAAATTTCTTTATTTGGATGTATTTATTTTTGTTGTTGTTTATGTTGTTCTATTAAAGATGTTTAACTTTGAAAATGAATCATTGGGCTTCAAAGTAATGAGTGTTACTGAACAAAATGATTGAATTTCTTAGTTAAGTAAAAATGTTAATTTCCATAAAATGAAATTTTTTAATTACATATTGGTCTTTCAACAAGGTTGTATACAAAATGAGCAACTGCAATTAATTTTTATTAAAAACATTACTGTGTGCATTGTCATGAGTGTTACTTTTTGTTTTTTCCTTTGAATATTGTTGTAAATGAAATTTATAAAAAGTAAATTTAGACGATATTTTTACTGATAAAATATGTTATTTTAAGTATTTTATGAATTCCCATAAAAGTTATGATAAAAAAATATTTTTAAATGGTTAAAATTTAAAACATTTCTTGTAGTAACACTCATGATGAAAAGCAGCAATTTTTTCATAGACCGGGGGGGGGGGGGGGTTGAATTTTCAGAAAATATTACCAGCCAAGGTTTTGTTTTACCAGCCAGCAATAAGCAGCAGACAGTTTAAAATGGTACGTGATAGCACAAATAATTAATTACGATTACTACAATGCATTTTCATAATTCTTTTTTCAACAAAATTACGAAATATATCTACATCAGAGGAAAACTTAATATAGAACTTAGATACCATGTTTACATTGCAATAATTTGGAAAGTTACAATATCTAGGTTTAAAAAAAAATGTTTTTGATTGTATATCTCTATAGCCTATAGTTCTTCAAAAACTACCTAAAAATTCTCTCGCCTTGTCAGAAAATCCACTCGCCACTGGCGAGTAAAGTGATGTATTTCCCCAACCCTGTTCATAGACATCTATTGGAAATGGAAAATGATGATAGATTCTGTTGCCTTTCATAATTTATGGCTAAGTAAAGAAAGTTCTCATAGCTTGATTATATTCCACATGTGAAATATCCTCTTCTATTAGCCTAAACATTCGGCTATTTTCATCAGTTACTCTGAAAAACACAACTCTTCATCTCATCATCATTATAAACTTGAATTACTCCAAAATATCGATAAGATGTTTTGTTTCTACAATAATACTAACAACTCTAATACATAAGTACCTGGTTGAAGATTATTTACACCCATAGGTTTAGCTTAGGAATGTCTTTGTGTGACTAGTGCAGCAGTCTCTTAATTCATACCACTGAGACTTCATATTTCTTGATTCATATCACTAACGCTTCAATTGTAATACTACAACTACCTTAAAATTTGTGAAAATGAAGTCTGTCAATAACGTAATCCCGTCTTTAATGAGAGAAAAATATATTTTCAAGAGAGAAGAATGTCAACAAATATATACCTACTAAGATAAAAACCTTTGACAAAGCTGATTATGTAGTTCAATATAACATATTTTATGATTACATATTATAAATTTAAAAATAAGTCGGCAGTTAGAAACTTTGTAGATTTTCTTTGCGGAGAAGACAAAATGCATGTTTGCCGTTTGCCCTATGTGCAAAAAAAGCTAGTTTCAGCCCTGTAACAATCAATTGAATAATGAGAAAATGTTTCACATTTTCTTTCTTTTAATTTAAAAAAAAATGGGTACTTTTTGCTTAGCTGAGCGCCAGTGTTATATACACATATTTATATACATATATATATACGTATATACATATTATATATATACACACACAATGTATGTATGTATATATACATGGATATGTATATATAACACTGGCACCTGGCTAATCGAAAAGTATCAAAAAGTGTATCGGCTTTACTTTCATATGTACACCATATACAAAGGTGTTATTTTAGCAGTACTTGCAGCGAACATAATTTTTTTGGGACAGGTCAATTTTACAATATAATAAAAGAAATGCCCTGTCTCCATAAATGAAGAAAGATTGGTGTATTCACATCATAATTTGCAATATAAAAAATTTATTTTTTTTTTTCATTGCATTTATTGTATTTTTTGTTTTTACAAACTACAGGCAAAGTTCTTTAATCCGCACAAGTTGGGATCAAAGGTTGTGCAGATTATGGAATACTGTGGATTATGGAGTATTATGGATTACATGTCATTTTCTTATTTCTGGACGCTATTTTAATTTCATATTCAGTGTAACATGAAAAGTAAAATATGAAATATAATAATTAGTTTAATATGCTATCTCAAAAAATAAATTTTTCAAATTCTTCTATTTAAAAATTTATTAGTATATTCATTTTTAGATATAATTTTTTCAGATATTTCTTTTAAAAAATCATTTTTGGATCTAGAATTTGTTTACATTCATTATTCATTAAACAATGCGAATTATAGAAAATTGCAGATTATGGATCCTTGACTGTATTTCTTTATCCAAAATCAGTTTTTTTACAGATTTAAGTGACTTTTTTTTATTTCTATAAATATAAAATTTTAGATAATTTTTTTTTTCCGTTTTCATTAATATATTGTAAACTTTATTGCTTAAGTTACTGATAGTTGACGTTTTTTATTCAGACAGGCATCTCAGATTTTTTTTTTTTCTGAAATTCTAATGGGAACATTTTTCTATTTGTTTATTGGCACTATAGTTTGGCGATAGTTTTATGTTTTATAGAAAGCAGTTGATGGGATAATAAAGAAGTACCGAGTGAATTTAAAAAAATTGTATGCTCAGAATAGTAGTGCAGAATTTTTGCATTTAGCCTATGTGTGTGGAGTCGGTTATGCATAAAATTATTTTACTGATCTTTCTTGTACATATGTAACATTTTTAATATAAAACAGTAATAATATAAGCTTAAAAATTGATTATAAGATCCGTAACAAAATAATTTTAAATAACTGTGTTCATTTTTTTCGAGTATTCCACTTTCATGAAATATTCTTTCTAAATGTAAAATCAATGTGAAAAATAAGAATAAAAGGAATAGTTTAAAAATATTTCTTTTAAAAGCACTAAACTAAAATTCATTAGTTTTTTTAATTCTACTTTCTTGAGTTTCCTCATAATTTTTTGAATCCTTAAGACCACAAATGATGCACCTAAATTGTAAAATTTCAGTCTTCTATTTTTTGGGTCTTCCAAAACGGATATAAAACCAAAATTAAACATTTTATCCATATTTTGGTATAACATAAATTTATTGCCCTCATATTTGGCATAACATATTTTGGTTATTGTCTGGCATCCAAGCATAATATGTTACTTGGATTTGACTGTTATGTAATATATTTGTGTGTTGTTCAAAGTAAATTTTGAGATTTATTAGATTTCAAATCTTGTTTTTATCTCACACCTTATAATTCAACTTTTCGATTACAATTTACATGCATATAAATATTTTACATACATATGCAGTTCTGTTTTTGTACAGTAATGATGTAATTAAAAATTTTACTGCATATAAAATAGTTTTGACTCTAGAAAAAAAGGGCCGCCAGGCGGGAATTTTTCAAAAAGGGAACATTATTCTAAAAAAAGGGTGCATTTTTCAAAAAGGGAACACTATTCTACAAAAATGGCACACTTCTACCTTGTTCACAAAAAATATTTTGAACTGGTTTGTTTAGAGTCCCTAGAATTTGAGATATTTTCCCGGGATCAATTGAATTGCCACGGGCACATAGGAAGTGTTAAAAGAGCAGCCGGACACATTGGGAGAGTTAATAAGAGTCGCCGGGTGCTGCGCCCTGGTAAAGCGGCTTAGAGTCAACACTATAAAATTAAATGTAGGGGAGCGTGGGGTACAGTGGACCTAAGTACACATAGTGAACCACCCCTTATATTTTATTTATTTTTAAATTTTGCTTTTCTTTCCAGCTAGTTGATTTTACAGCACCAGATTGATTACTTATCTAGCCTTGAGAACAATAGTTAGCTCAGAATGAAACATTTTAGCCTAACTGTTTACTTTGAGCTTTTAAAAGTAAAATTTTTCATGCTCATACTTTTCTTTATTCAGTAATTAAAGATTATAGATAGGGTAGATGTGCCAGTAATGGACACCCTTAAGGAATTTCTTTAAAAATTATTTTTTTATTAATAGTTATAATTATTATATTCCAGTTTTTTCAATATTATATTAATCTATCAACAATATTTAACCATTCTTATAGCCTCATTTCCCCATATGAATAGAAATTTAATTTTAAATAACAGAAATATATCAAAACACCCAAAAGCCCAGTAATGGACACCCTCTGGCCCAGTAGTGGACACCCTCTGTTCCAGTAATGGACACCCCACAAAAAGTAATAAATATAATTGTTTTTATGACTACTTTTTGCATCAATTATTGTATTGTAATTATCAGAAGATCGATGTTTTAATTATTTTAGATGGATAGTTTAAAATACTAAATATCAGACAATTACAGCTATCAAATTATTGAAACAGTGGTGGATTTAAAAGGTAATTAAAAAAAAAAAAAAAAAAAAAGTTTTGGAATATTGATGTTTAGTTTTGTGTCACTATTTTTAACAATCTTCCAGAGATTACTTGATATATCATTTATAATAATTAATATAACAAATATGAAAGAAATGATATTGTGAGTTGAATATTTTAAATACTAAATAAAATAATTTCAAAATAAAACTGTAGAACTGATGTTTGAGGCTCCTGATCTGCAGATTTACTAGTTTCATGAATATTACCTATAACTTTCATTAATAGTAGTATTTTTTTTTTTCTTCTTTTTAAATAAGGAAACATTTAAGACAGAAAATGGATTTTTAATAGCTTCTGTAACATTGTTTTTAGTTAAACGGAGAGGGATTAAGCCCTATGAGCCCCTCTTTGATGGTGCTCTTAAACAGTATTTTCTGCTTCCCGACAGGTTTGATTGCCAGATTATAAAATATGTGAGGTATCCTATATGTACTACATAAAAAAAATAATAATAAATAAAATATTGAAATTTTATTAATCACATAAAATAACTTAAAAGCAGCTATTTATAAAAGTTTTGGTGTTATTACATTTTGGTAAGTATAATTTAAAAATTAAATTTGATTATTTAGGTTTGCAGTTAAGCCAAAGTATTTTATGCACTATAAACATTACTAAAATTGCATTTTTAGCAATGTCTACATGGGGTGTCCATTACTGGAAAATGACTAATTAACCATCCCAGTAATGGACACCCCCTCTTAAAACCTTAAAAATAAATGAAATTTTGTAAATAGCCATTAGTATATAAAATTCAAAGTTTTCTATTGCTACTCAAACAAAAACATTCAAATTTTGCAAGAAAAGAAATAATATATAAATTAATTAAACGAAGCCAGCTCTTAACCTCTTCATTAAGATTTTCACAGAAAAACAGCAAAACTTTGAAACATTATTTTCTGCTTCCTGATTGGTTTGATTAAAAGTGTCAACAATAACATAGTTTTATAAAACATACAAGGGGGAATTATAAAAAAAATAATTAAAGCTAAATATTTATTAGTTATTTTTTTATGAACCAAAAACATCAAGGGGTGTCCATTACTGGCACATCTACCCTATGTAAATTAAAACAGCTTTTTTGTGAAGGTAAGATATGTGTTTTTATTTAATTTTAAAGTTAATATGTCATCGCTTGGTAACAGATAAAGATTTTCATACCTAATTATTTTATACAATTTTCATGTTATAAAGAAGATATAAATTATCCAAATTTATTAAAATGCGAAGCGTCCTAAAAATGGAACGCTAGGTATAAATGAGTTAATCATAGTTTGAAAACTACTTGAAATAAAAATATGAAATTGAGAATTTGAATAAAACAGGACATAGGGGAGACCAGGGTACAGTGGACCTAAGTACACAGTGGACCACCCCTTATATTTTACTTATTTTTTAAATTTTAAAGCTTTTCTTTTTTAGGCTAATTGATAAGAGCACTGGATGGATTACTTATAGCCTTAAGAACACATCGTTAGCTCAGAATGAACCCTTTTATCATGACTGGTTGTTTTGAGCTCCTAAAAGTAAAATTTTTCATCATCATACTTTTCTTTATTTAGTAATTAAAGGTTATGGATAAATAAGATAAAACAACTTTTTTGAAAAGGTAAAACACTGGTCTTTATTAAATTTAAAATCTTATATGCTTAAAAGAAAGCTTTAAATAACATTTTTATGAGAATGTAGAACTTCAACATGGGGCACAGTGGACCACTCACTGCTGGGGTACAGGGGTCCACAATCCACTCTGTAACTGTAATGCAGAATTTTCAAAATATTTAATAATTGCTCATTTTCTACAAAGAAATATTGCTTTAAAGTAATTATTTAACTGTAAAATAAAGTAAACAAAGGAAAATATCAATTTATTTAACATAGTAAGAAATATAATATTTTGTTTTATATTTACTGCTTTTAAAAAATAAAAAAGTATCCTATTGAAGTTAACATGTATTAATGAAAATATTTCTGGTAGATTCTGAAATATTACTCATTTTAGATGTAACATAAAACAAATTTGGAATCAAAACTTTATGGTTATTTATCTGTTTATATCAGTGTTATAAAATCGCCCTCAGCTCGCTCAGACCCAAAAGTATTTCAGAAAATTTCAGGCTCATATGTATTTTGTATTTTAATGTGCAATGCCTTTACTTTATTTAATAACTTCACTTTATTTGGAATTTTTCCTGTATCGTAATCTGTTATTATAAATGTGTACCGTATATATATATACTCGCGTATAAGTCGAGGAATTTCTGACAATTATCGGTAAGCAAATTTGCGGGTTCGACTTATACGCAAGTCAGTTAAAAAAGCAAAAACAAAAACTTCGAATACTGCAAAAATATGGCATTTTATGTGTATGAATAGAAAAATAATATATAAAATATACAAATAATAATAATTTATCATTTAAAAAAATTTCAATGATTTGTTTTTGTTAACTTACTACCTTTTTGCATTGTTAAGTGAAATCTTTGGTTTGATTTTGCGCAAAATTGAAGCAAAAAGTTAAAGGGTTGACTAACTTTTCTGTTTTGTTTGAAAATGTTACTTGCAAATTTGCATCCTATTATGTTATTTTGGAGGTAGGTAAAGGAAAAATAAAGAGGAATTAGATTCATAAAAAATAAATTGATATTTGTATTTCAAATAATACTTAGTATCCCGCTTCTGGGACATGGTCCACTTTATGGACATAAATATATACAGTAGCCTCCCTCTTAACCGGAACTCTGCTTTAACCGGTCAACTTTTTTTCCCAACATCAGGCAAAATTCAGGGATGACGACCTCGGAAACTCAGCTTACACTTTCAAGTTGAAGTGCAATCTTGAGGGAAGGATGTCGGTTCTAAGTGGATACGCATTGTCCTTCACCGTTGTGGCCCTGGGGTGTGGGCATTCACCCAGGAACAAGGAGAAATGAGATGTCCTCCCTGGAAGATTTGAGATTTTGCGTTTTTAATAGGCAAAAGTGCAATCCCCCACAGATACTTATTTAATTTTTTTTTTTACTTCTCCGCTTTAACCAGTTTTTCTCTTAACCGACCAAACCTCGGTCCAGTTTAGGCCGGTTAAGCGGGAGGCTACTGTATTTTTTTTATGTATTTGAAATTATGTTCTGAAAAAATTCTGAGGCATGTAAAAATGTTTAAGAAAGGTTTTCATGTGCGTATGGAAAATATTTTGTCTTGACCAGAGCCAATTAATGAAGGGCTGAAGTTCGACCGGTATTTTAAAAGAGTACTTTTGCCCTTTTAAAACAAAAATTATGCATTTAAAAAAGGTGAAATGTTTTATACTAAAAATGCCCTGAGGTAACTGGGTCCCTGGTCTTGACAACCTATCACAACTTGCACCCATTTGTTAACCATAAAATGAAACGAAAACCTACATGCTTCAAGGTCAAACAGGAATGTGTCAGGTTGCAGTGTTGCCAGTTGGATATTTTTTTTAATTCAGATTGCTTGATTGTTACGTTTTTTAAATAGTAATATTTTATTTATTTAATTACAAACTTAATAAATCGACTATTACTATTTCAAAACACATGGTACCGATGAAGCAATCTGAATAATAGGAACCCAACCATTTCTAGTACATTAGCCCCCCCCCCCCTTTCTTTAAAATTTCAGGAGTCTGAGTTGGTCATTTTTCCCACCGACTCCACAACCCTAAGGGCAGCGGGTATATTTACATCTCAGGATCTGTTAGGTTCCAGAATCTTATTTTAGCCAAATTTGATTGTACTGGAAACTTCCTCAAATCCACATATCATTGCAGTTGCAAACAGCAAAATTTACACTTAAGTTGAAAAAACAAAATTTAAAATGGCACTGAAATCAGTGACGATAGCAATTTTTTTTCCCTTTGCTGAATTCTTTGTTAATTGTGTTGCTTTGGCTATTATTGCTGCTTAATTACTAAATAAAATTTCATTACTTATGATTTTAATGTAAATTAGCGTGTATAAAACAAAAATACACCATATCGTATCCTGCACAATATGTATACTGTAAAAGCACTTATTTTTGCAAGCCGAATTTTTCAAGAAAATGAAGATATCAGTGATTTCGTGAGCTGAAATTTTCGCGAATTTTATATGAACATAACCGAAAGTCGAAAAATCCCGAAATTACCTAAATAGAACCCCTTTTGATTAAGACATTTTAAGAAACTTCTTTTTTTCGAAAAGTTCGTCCCCCTGCCCTTCCGCCAAGTATATTTACAAAGAGAATGTTACTAATTTTTTAATAGCCGGCTTATTTTAAAATTTAAAATATGTAATAACTGAACTACGTAATCTACAATGGCGGATCCAAGAGGGAGGTCACGGAGGTCATGACCAACACCAACAAAAATATTCTAAAGATCATTTTAAAAATGAAACATACAGTAGAGTTCGGATTATCAGAGTACCGCTTAACCGAGTTTCCGCTTTAACCAAGTTATTTTCTTCTGATGGACTGATGGTTTCCATTATTATGAAACAGTTATTATAAATGAAGTGTTAGGTGAAGATGAAAGAGCAGCCATAAAAAGTTAGAACTCTGATTTTCTGGTCAAAAAATGGCCATATTTAAAAAAAAATATATATATATGGCCTTTTTTTTTTTTTCTCCCATTCTGACCAGAAAATCAGAGTTCTGACTTTTTACAGCTGTTCTTTCATCTTCACCTAACACTTCATTTATAATGGCCGATTCATAATAATGGAAGCCATCAGTCCATCAGAAGAAAATGATCCATTCCAAAGGTATAATTCTTTATTTGATGCCCCTTTGTTCTGACGCATGGGGCGCATGCCCCCTCTCCCTATCGCTCTAATAAACACATGCAGTACTTATCAACTTTGATCTTGGCTTAACATTTAAGTAACTGTAATCATTATATTTTGGATAAGTGAAAATTTTCTGATTTTTTTTTTTTTTTTTTTTTTTTTTTTTTTTTTATTTGAGGTGAAAAAAAAAAAAAAAATTGCGAGGTTTAAATTTTTGTGATTACGACAGGCTCGTGAAAATAAGTACTTTTATAGTATATTTTTTTAATGGAATGTGATTTCTGAAAGTAAACAATACTGCCAAAATTGAATATGTGATTTCTACTTGTGATTCTTTCAGAAAACGAATGGTAATCCAAGAGGTGATTAAGCGATGTAACTACTTGGCAAAATATTGAGATCGTTCATCATATGAGTATAAAGAAAGTAATGGAGCTAAAAGCAGCTATTGTTTCTGCCCGCCCACCAAGCATCAAAAGATAGGTAATTATATTCTTTACACGTTTAAGTTGCATAGTGTAAATTACACAAGTATTTCCAAACAATTAGGCCAATGTCAGACGAATGTCTTTTTACACACTTTTTCCCTACGTATCATCACTACACACCCTACACAATGTTGAGCATTGTGTAGGGATGATACTTCGGGGAAAAAAGCGTGCAAAAAGACATTCGTCTGACGTTGCTTTTTTCCCTACGTATCATCCCTGCACAATGCTAATGCTACTAGCATTGTGTAGGGATGATATGTAGGGGAAAAGCGTGCAAAAAGACGTTTGTCTGACAGTCTAAAACTTCATGGCATATTTTTGTAACATTTGCAATATAAATCTACTAAGAAGATTATTGTTTGGAAAAAATGGCGATAAAAATGTATTCTAAGAGAATCTATAAACTGTATACAGTGAACTCTGTGAAATCTGCACACTGAGGGACCAAGGATTTTATAGATTATAATTTTTGCAGATTATAGATCATCCTTTTTGTTTACATTTTATTTTTATGTTACTCAAGGAAATTTAAATGTTTATATCCAATTTATATTTAAATATTTATTCATTGGAACATTGATAACTGAAAAAAATTAACAAATTTAGCTTTATGAGTTTATCTGTTAATGACAATTTCCGTTGTTTACATTCCAACATGTAGTGCGGATTATACATCAGCAAATTTCACAGAGTTGACTGTATTTTGAACTGGTTTGTTTACAGTCCTCATTTATCAGTAAAATTTCATTATTTTCCTGTGACCAATCGAAAAATGTTGCTTTTTTTCAAGTCTGGCTAGATTTCATAATTTTTTAGAACCGAATGATGAATTTTGCAATATTTTTGAGATTTTTCCCTTGATTGACTAACAAGTTTCCTGATTTTTTTTTTCTCTGGGTCAATCAAAGAATTTTGCATTTTTATCCTGTGACTGATTAAAAAATTTTGATTTTCTCCTGATTGATGATTTTTGCAATTTTACCCCGATCGAATAATGAATTTCTCAATTTTTCTCCATAATTGACTATTTAGCAATATTTTTTTAGATATTTACCTCGATCTACTGAGGAATTTCGTGCAACTGATCGACCAACTCTTACCATGACTGACTGAATTTCGCCCATTTTTTCGATCCACCGACGAATTTAACATTTTTTTTATCCACGACTGTTCGAATTTTGTGGCATTTTCTTTCTACTGACTAGTAAATTTTTCGGCTTTTCCTTGCGACTAATGGGCGATGATTTTTTTTTTTTCTCCATGATTGATCGACGAATTTCTATTTTTTTTTCCGACGATTCAGTGACAACTTTCACTTTATTTTTACACCGATCAACTGACGAATTTTGCGATATTTTCTTTCTATTGCTTTGCAAAAAGTGCAAGTTTTTGCTATTGGCCGATTAGAGAAAATCGTAGATTATTTTCCACAACTGATAGACTATTTTCGTATTTTTCCTATAATCCACTGACAAATTTCCCCTTTTTTACGACCTATTGCCGAATTTTGAGATTTTTTCCCGACATTCCATTGACGAATTTTGCAATTTAAAAATCTGTTATCTTCCTTCTATGAATTGGCAAATTTTGACTTTTTCTTGAGACCGATTGGGAGGGAAATTGGGGTTCTTTTTTTTTTCGGGACTGATCAACGAATTTTGTGATTTTTTTCCCGACGATCCATTGACAAATTTCAGATATTTTACTTGCGACCAATTGGCATATTTCGCAATATTTTCTTTCTACTGAAATTGATCAGCAAATTTTGCCTCTATCCCTTGCATTGGTAAAAATCGCATGGATTTTTCTGATGATCCACTTACGAATTTCATTTTTTTTTTTTTTTTTTAATACTTGCGACCAATTTATGACTTTCATGGTATTTTCCGTGTACCGAATGGCAAATTTTGCTACTGTTTTCTTGTGACCGATTGGTAAAAATCATGCATTTTTCCCTCGACTTGTTCAACGGATTTCGTATTTTCCACAACCTTCTGAAGAATTTTTTTTAACATGATTGACTTACGAATTGCACGAGATTTCCTCCGACCAATTGATGAATTTTTACATCTTTTTAAGTGAACGATTTTTTTTCCTCCCGATGATTGACTGACAAATTTCAAGATTTTTCCAATGACTGAATAGCGAATTTCACTGAAAATGAGAATGAATTTGAATCTTCTGCAGAGAAATCTGTTGTTTTGCGACCTATGGCATATTCTTATTTGAAGGGGGGGGGGGGGGGGATTATGATTGTTATTCTTAGAGGGTGGAAAATTTTCAGAAACTCTTACCAGCCAGCAAGAAGGAATGTACATTCGAAAATTGTTATGACAGAAAGTACGCAACTGCAAAAATAATTCATGCTTGAAAGAAAAGACAGGATACAAAATGTTAAAAAAAAGTATGTTAAAGAAATTCATCTAGCTGCTATTGCAAAAGTGCCCCCCTTTCTGGTATTTTTAGACCCCTCCCCCCTTTATATCATACGTTATCATACCTCGAACCCCCCCCCCACCCCCCCCCCCACCCTCTTCAAGTAAAGAGAAATCAATAAAATATTACTTTGTATATGATACTTTATATCAAATAACTTAAAAGAAATAGTTACTATTTAAAAATATTTAATAACTAGTGTAAATGCCTGTCCTAGGACGGTAGGTAAAAATTGCGTTTTTCACTTAAAACTTGAAAAACTGATAAAAAAAAATAATTGACAATGTGGAAGCTTTTAGATGAGCAAAGTTCGGCTAGTTTATGTTCTAATAAACACGCAATTAGCATTTACAATATTTCCGGGTAAACCAGGTTTTCCGGCTAATATACTACTATAACAAAATTAAGATTTCTTAATAAAACAAAAATTTAATAAACATGCAATAAAAATGCGTAATTAAAACAGTCTGCTGCAACTATTGAAATAATACTATTTTTTTAATAACACTTTGAAATTGTATTTTATCGTTTACCTCCCCCCTCCAAATTTTTTTAAATATGTACATTGATTAATAAATAAGTATCTCGGGTTGAATCCCAACCGTCTAATCCCCTAAGCTTCTGTCCTCCTGATGCAAAGCTATAAACCAAAAATTATTCATTTTACTTTTCGTATAAATATTAATTTTTTACTTTTAAAATATGGGATATGTTTTTTTTTTTTTTTTAAGTTTAAATTTACATACACTTGTATATAGAAAAGGAAAATATAAGTAATATGTAATTTAAAAATAATTTACAAAATAATAAGCCTAAAATATTTAAATTGATTACTTTTTTAAAAGAAAGTCAGTTTTATCAATTTTTTGCAGGAAAAAAGGACATTTTTAAGAATACCATATCATTGTTTTCCGTGAATCACTTTATATGATAAATAAATTAAAATTCCTTACATGTCGCAAAGAAAATTTAATATGATTGCAACTTAATACTTGAAATAATCTCAAGTGACACTTGGCGATTTATTTTGGTGGTGTAATGCGATGTGCCTTGCACTGATTTGTTAAGAAGTGTCTACTACTGCTCAATTATCAGGACTTGTAACCTTGAGAAGTAATCGCAGGATTCTAGCTTCTTGTCAACCAATGGGAGAAATGGATCCTTTTCCCCTTGAGTCTCTGCCTGGGAGACTGGAAGATTGATGGATTCGCCCTGCCCAGCGTTACACTGGCTTTTATTATATAGAGATAGCTTTTTGTTATATAATGCATTCAACAGTAATAATGCTTTCTTGCACTTGCCTCAGTATGAGTTTTTTTTTTTTTTTGGGGGGGGGGGGGGAGAACTTATCAACAAAACAGATGGACAACATTCTTTCTCATTCATTTACTACTAATAAACATAAGTATCATCAATTGGTTTCTCGAACCACAGATTATGTATGCATAACATATGACAGAAGAATAGGAATGCTAAACGGTGGGGTATTCCATATTTTGGAATTAAATATTTTTATAATCATTTGAGATTTTAATCATAAGTTTGTATTTCCATAAACTGATAAGGCTTTTTTGATGTAAAAAAACAAGTTACAAATAAAAATAGAAAATTTTGGTTGGATCTAAAATGATAACAATATTAAAAGACAACCCTCTTCCCCCTAAACTGATAACGTTATATATGTACATCCCCTAAGGCAAGTTTGAACATTGATGATCACGAACGTAGTAGAGTTGAGATGTTACTTGGTATATTTTAAAAAGTTGCGCAGCATTCTGGAGAAAATCTGACACATTTAAAGAATTCCATGGTATATTTAAAATATCATAAAGTCTAAAAGTTTAAATCTGAGGTGAACATAATTTGGAAAGTTTCTACAGGTATTTTGACTCATGATTCATGAATACACAAAAAAACTTTAACTAATTGTTTTTAAGCTTAATTCCTGACTATTATAAAAAGTTCAAGTATAGCAAGTTTGTAAAAAGTCTAGTTTTTATCAATTTTCTTTCAGTAATCAAAATATTCATTTTTTTATATAAAATAAGCGCAGCAAATATAATAAATTTCTGCAAGTAAAAGAATAAAATAGCAAGAATTTTATTTTCCCATTCTACTTTTGCAATAATAAATTTATATCAAATACTGGAGCTAAAGATGAATGAAAGAATGACATCAGCTAAACTGCTATTGTAAACCGCTATTAAAAAAGAATGTATAAGAGAAAAGGAACCAATTGGTATAAAATGTTAAGCAGAGAAAAATCTTCAGTAAATGTTTTTTTTTTTTTTTTTTTTTAACTCGTATACACCAAATAAAAATTGTTAGGGATTAAAAACTCAGCAAAACTGTTTGAAACATAGAATGCTGAGATTTCACACTGAGTGTTAATAATACTGCTGTTGAATGTTTTGGGGATTTCAGATATAACTGGCTATTCCTTATATTTATTATGTATGTTTGTATGAATAGGTTAAAACATTTTCATATATATATTTTATTTTATCCAGGGGGGAGGGGGGGTTAGCATATGAATACATGTGTGTAAGTTTAGATTTAGGTGATTCACAGTACAAATGCAAACTGAGCTGCAAATAATGTTTGTTAGCTTTGTTGTTTGTGCTATTAACTAAGGAAATAACTTATTTGCAGTTTTTATAAATTCTATAATTACTGTTTCCTCTAGGTCATTTTTTTAGGTCACCACAACCTGCCCATTTGAAATTGGCAAAAAGCACCCTTACTTTTTGAAAAATAATGAAATTCACCTGTAGTTGTAGACTGAGATTTCAGTAAAAATTTTCGGAATTCCACAGTAGTATTTCTAAATGTATATGTGCATAAGACCTTGCAAAAATGATAGATCTTTATTTCTTTAGAAAAAGAAAATTAAAACATGTTATTTAATTGTATTTTTCAATTTGTAATTCATAAAATAAATGACATTTTATTTATTATACTGAGAAATTATATACTAATTTTTTTCTTGTATTACTACTGATGTGTTTAGTAATTATATATTTCCTCATGAAATAGTACCCTTTTTTGCAACTAGCATCCTGTCCTTTTTACTTTCTATAATGAATTGTAAATTATTAATTATCATATTATGAATTCATAAAGATGTATGTTATGTCTCTAATTACAGAGTTAATTGTTTAATAATTATTAATTTTAAATAGTGTTAAACAATTTAAGATTAAATGCAGTTATTAATAATTTTAATAAATGTAAATCACTAGTATTTAATTTAGTTTTACATAATTATTACAAAATATAAATGTATATAACGTTATTGTATGCTACTAATAAAACTACTAATTTTCAGTTTTTATAATTTATGTAATTACTAACTAATAATTATAATTTTATTAAAGTGTAAAAACACAGGTTACATTTGCAATTAGAGGTTTGTTTTGGAACCTAAAACTGTTGGTAGCTATTCTGTATTTGAACGATGGGGAAAAAAAATCATAAAAATCTGATTTAAATAAAAAAGATCAATTTTTTTTTTTTTAATGATTTTTTTACACCTTAATCAAATATCACAATTAAAGATTAAAAATTCTAAATTAAAATTCTCAGCTGATACATCACATTGTTACATTGTACACACTGAATACATTGTGAAACATATCAAGTGATTAATGCATATATTTACAAATTGGAAAATATTTAAATCTTATTTGATTTGTAGGTACTTTTCAGTTAGCCGTGCACCAGTGTTATGCATAGATGTATGTATATACATATACACCTGTATACACATATGTATATATACATATATTGTATATATACACACATATATGTATATCATATATTGTATATATATAACAATGGCGCCCGTCTAACTGAAAAGTACTGATTTTTTTTAATGCAAAAAAAAATGGAGATTTTCTGCAAGGATATGGGAAACTTTTAAATAATTAAGTGTATGTTATTCAAAAGTATTTTTATTCATATTATGTAGAGATCTCATTATGTCTTTGTGAACATGTAAATAACAAATTTTTATTATAATTTATTTATGGACAGATTTGGAAAATAAGATTTTTCAAAAGTTTCCTTAAATGTTAAAATATGTAGTTTTAAAACCTTGTAAACTTGAAAATTTTTTCAATTGTATAATTTTTTTTTTTTTTTTTTTTTTTTTTTAAATCACTGAGGTATTAATCATTACTTGCTGCTGTTCTGTTTTTGTCCAATTAAATGTACATAATAACTAGCAATTAGTTCAGTAAAATTTGTTAATATTGTTATTACAGGATAATACTGCTGTGGGCAACACCATTCTAGTTAAAAAGCAACCCTCCATGTCTAATAGCAAATGGAATGTGAAAAAGGATATGATGCTGTTCTTGTATATTAATGAGGTAGCAGTTGTTTTCAGAGAAATGTGTAACAAAGCTAGTTTTGTTGTTGCTAGCAACATGTATGTGGCTTGTTAAAACAATTTGACTTGTAGTTTTGTTTTAAATAAATGTTCTTTTGCTGTATAATTGTTAGTTGATTTTTTTTTTTTTTCATTGTTTTTAAACGGAACAAAAATACACAACTAAGTATTTATTATTTATATTTATTATCACATTAGTTATGCTTAAAAAATCTGAATTTCAAATATGATGGTGAATATTATTAACGTCATAAACTGATTTTTAAAACTTAAAACCATTGATATTAAAAACATATGTAAGGAAAAGAGAGGTTGTACATTAACTCAGAGATCTTTTGAAAGGATAGCTGTCACAAAAAATCACATGAAAATTATCACATTTGTGATCGTTAGATCTCAGGATTAATGAACATGTCATTCTTTTTTTCTTTACATGTTTTTATCAATGATTTTGAGTTTTTAAGACCAGTTCATTTGTAATGGAATAGTAAATAAATTTTAAGCACCTTTTTTTTAGAAATTTGATGATTATTTTAGTTATATTAATGCAGGATGAATCTGGCATTCCGCTCTAAACTCTTTTTGAGTTTTTCTATTCTGTTATTAAGGTTAACTCAGTATTTGAGATCGGGTTGTTTTTGCTAACTTAAAAAAAATGCACATATGCATATTTACCAACTGATTTTTTTTTTTTTTTTTGCATACTCTATACTTCATATCAAGTGACACAGCACAGGAATGAAAAAACTGTCAAAGATTACTTTCTTTGCAATTGATCCTGGAAAAATTTTGATTTTTAAATATATTTTTTTACCTGTATTTGGGTTCCAATTGTAACAAAGTGCTTATATTTCCTTATTTTGCTTTTCATTTTTAAGAATTTTTATAAGTACTCTTCACAAGTTCATATTTTCTTTTTAGATTAGAATGCAGTTTTCAAATAGTAAAATTTGCTTCTGATTGTTTAACTGATCCTGTGGTGTTAAAACTGCTTACTTGAATTTTCGTTAATGCAAGTAGATTTTGGGAAGAAAAAAAAATTACTACTTTTTTTCAGTAGTTGATAAATTTTACATTGTTTAAAATCTAAACTGTTCCATTGACAGTATCTGGTCATGTAGTCTGGAAATACATTTAAATATTTAAATCAATAATTAAAATTACCGTTCAACTTTAATCTCAATTTAAATTGAATAATTGCTCTATTTTTATAGCCTGAAAAATTTTAATAAAGATTTTCATTTAATTTCTGATAAAATAAAAATGCATTTTTAAAGGTTTTTTGTTACTTAATGTGCTGTCTGTGTTTTATCTGCGTTAAATAAATTTCATCCAAATTTTCAAATTGTTTGGTTTGTAAAAATTTGTTTTATCAAGATATTTATTATGATTAAGTTTGTTAAAAAAAGAAATGAGTAAAAAAAGTATGGTGAACATAATTTTTTTTGTTTAACATGTAGATGTTCAGAAATATTTTTTATCCAATTATGGTAGTAGTTTTGTTTTAAAAAATGTGTAGATATGGTGTATTGTTTCTATATCAACCAGTACTATAAATATTCATTTAATTATTTTACTAAACTTAAAGGAAAATTTTATTTTCCCTTATTTCTCATGTCAAAAACAAATTTTGCAAAGAAAGATCATGTTGAGTCTGACTCGACATAGCAGTGCTGCAAAGGGTTAAAAAATTTTTGAGATCGATAATAAATTTATATTGCAGAAGTTATGGGCATTTCCATTAAAGAATTATCAATGTTTCATTCTCACCAAAAATGCAGAAACAAAAATTAAATATATCTAAAACTGTTAGTTTTTTAAATGATTATTTAAAGTTGAAGTATCCGTACAAAATCCAAATTATTTATGATACTCATTATATCTTTCATTTTCCTATAGAATAAATATTATCCAATACATTTTTGGCAGGTTTTTCTTACAAAGTACTTTTTCTAAATATAAAGTAATAATATAAAACAAACAGGATAATATAAAACAAAAAGGATTGCAGAGAGAAACTTGTTTGTTTTAAAATATACAATGGGTATAACGAGTTTAAAATCACTGTTTTAGAAATGATGTTAGGTTAGCATTGTCCATTGCAAGCATATATACATTTGAAGACAAATCTGAAATCTATCATCACCTGACATATTGTCTTCTGGAAGCTCCTACCTCCGCTTGAATTACTCTCGAGACATAAGACCTACGCTCTTTCTAACCCCAAGGGAATAATATTCAGGTGAAAGTAGCAGCTAATCCACAAGACTAGACGTCGGTGGTGATAGATTTCATCTTGAATTGTGTATTTCTCGCTATGGACAACGCATACCAGACATTTCTGAAAGATAGTCATTTTAAACTCTTGTCATTCCTATTGTATGTTTTTGAACAAACAAGTTTCTCTCTGCAGTCCTTTTTGTTTTTTATCCTGTCAAATGTGGGAGCTTTTTGGGGGTCATCCTGTACTTTTACGATATGTATGCTGTAAAATATTTTTTACGGTACATATACTGTATATTTAACCTACGGTATATATGCTGTATAAATGTTTTTTATGGTACATATACTGTATATTTAACCTACGGTATATATGCTGTATAATTGTTTTTTACAGTATATATACTGTATATTTAACCTACAGTATATATGCTGTATAATTGTTTTTTACGGTACATATACTGTATATTTAACCTACGGTATATATGCTGTATGAATATGTTTTTACGGTGCATATACTTTAAATATTTTACGGTACATATACCGTCCAGTTAAATTACGGTACATGTACTGGTCACAAAGTTGCCAGTATATGTACCGTAATTTGTGACCAAAATTTTTTACAGTGTACCTAAAAATTAGAATATATATTCTGTGATTAAGCCAAAATAAATGTCTAAAGATTTCGTTAAAAGAAGTCAGTTAAAAGAAACATCACTATATTTTTTTTTTTACAAAATTAAATAAATAAAATATCATTCCATCGTGGGCTCGAGGTGAATAATTTAGAGTTCTGCATGAGCCGAGCAGGGCCGGACTAATGATAGTCTTCATACGAGCTCAGTTGGATTGATACGGGCTGAACACTGTAAAAAAACGGAGATTCTATTGGCAATCTAGACGCCAGTACTATTTCCGTATTTTTACGGAAATTTTTCCCTATAAATTACAGATAAAATTCCGTTTTTCTGTTTAAAAACGGGAATTTTTCTGTAAATTATGGGAAAAATTTCCGTAAAAAAAACGGAAATAGTACTGGCGTCTAGATTGCCAGTAGAATCCCCGTTTTTCAGTCCCCCCCCCCCTTTTTGTTTTTACAGTGAACTGTTAGCTTCTATACCGGGATTTGAAATATCGGCAAGTGCGGACTTCTAAAGAAAGGAAGAAAGAAGTACAGTCCCGATCAGCCCGGAAAAAATAAGTTTGGCCCGGCTCAAGTTTCGTGAATGAAAATTAGTCCTAGCCGGTGCAGGCCTCTATCTTTTCTACTAGATTTTGGCTCTTACAGAAATTACTGCGATTTCTATCGCACTAGCAGGAAATAATTGACAAATTTCGGCGAGACCTATATTCAGCAGTAGATTGAAAACGTTAGATGACGATATATGTATATATAATAAAGGTCTGCTCGGACTGAAATTTTCAGGACCGGACCCGGCCCGGTATAAAATTTAAAAGTTCCGTCGACCCGGAAAAATGTTAAAATCTTGCACCTGGACCCTGCCCGAGTGAATTTCTACAAAACATTGATTTTTACGTCGAATTGGTTAAAAATTGTCTCTTACGAAGAGTTCTGACCAAAAATACTTAGCTTTTTTTTTCATGTTTAAAATGTTCATTTTTACAGAAGTGCCATAGGCTGCGATATTTTTTTTAATGAATCTCTATTTGTTGTATGTAAATGTTTCAGTTATCATTAATATTAGAATAATAATCCGTCATAGGCAGGTTCTTTTTTCACACGTTTTACTATATTTTAATTTAGCTATATTTTAATAAGTCTAGAAATCTAATATTCTTTAAGGGGACGAGGGACCTTAAAAAACCTTAAAATTCAATTCTTTATTTTTTGAAATTTTGACTTTAAATATTATTCAGGGGTACATTATATGCATTATGACAAGCATTTATAAAAAAAAAAAAAAAAAAAAAAAAAAAAAAAATTAATTATTTTTGAGAAAAAAATGGAGTTTTAGTCTTAGAAATCTTCGAAATGCCCCATGCGCATTCCAAATCAATGAAAATCCCAATATTTTTTATAAAAGTTTGGTTTATATATATAAATAAAACTGCGCATCGAATTTTATATATTTGAATATAAAAGTAAAAAAAAAAAAATTAAAAATTTCAAAATTTTTTCGAAAAAATTTCAAAAATTTTGATTTTTTTTTTTTTTTACACCTTTATATTCAAATATATAAAATTCGATGCACAGAATTATTTATATATATAATCCAAACTTTTATAAAATATATTGGGGATTTTCATTGATATGGAATGCGCAGGGGGCATTTCGAAGATTTCTATGACGACGTGTAAAATGCCATTTTTTTCTCAAAAATAATTTTTTTTTAAATTTTTTTTGTGATAAATGCATGCCACAATGCATATAATGTACCCTTGAGTAATATTTAAATTAAAATTTACAAAAAAAAAAAAAAAAAAAAAGAAAAAAAAAGAAAAAAATTATTTTTCAATTTATTTTTTATTTTTATATTCAAATATATAAAATTCGATGCGCAGTTTTAATTATATATATAAACCAAACGTTTATAAAAAATATTGGTGATTTTTATTGATATGGAATGCGCAGGGGGCATTTCGAAGATTTCTACGACGACAGGTAAAATGCCATTTTTTTTCACAAAAATAATTTTTTTTTGTGATAAATGCATGCCGTAATGCATATAATGTACCCTTTAGTAATATTTAAAGTTAAATTTGCAAAAAAAAATGAAAAAAAAAATGAAAAATTCTGAAATTTTGAAATTTTTTCGAAAAATTTCAAACTTTTTCAAAAAAAATTTTTTTTAACCTTTTTATTCAAATATATAAAATTCGATGCACAGATTTTTTTATATATATAAACCAAACTTTTATAAAAAATATTGGGGATTTTCATTGATATGGAACGCGCATGGGGCATTTCGGAGATTTCTAAAACAATGCCTAAAATTCCACTTTTTTCTCAAAAATGACTTAAAAAAAATTTTTTTTTTGTAATAAATGCATGCCATAATGCATATAATGTACCTTTGAGTAATATTTAAGGTGAAATTTACAAAAAATAAAAAATTTACTTTTAAGGTCCCTCGTCCCCTTAAAAAGAATAAATTTTAATATTAAATAATAGAATAATGGCGATTTTAAAATGCATGCATTTTTTGGCAAAATTTTTTCGGCCTGACCAAATTTTACGTATTTTTGAACGGACCAGGCAACGCCGAGACAATGATTTTCACATTGGCTGGGTCAAAACCGGGACTGAAGTTTTTGACCCGTGAAGACTAGGAAGAATGAAACCAGTCACGACTCGGTACAGAAAAAATATCTAATGCCCGACTCAGCTCGATCCTCCAGGAAAAAAGTAAGGGCAGAGCTCGGCCCCAAAAAAGTAGCGACTAGGCCCGAGTGCCATGAATGAAAATAAGTCCAAGGCCCGGGCCGGGCTGGGCCCGTCCCGTGCAGATCTCATATTATATATATATGTATGCATAGAGAGAGAGAGAGAGAGACAGCGAGAGAGATCGGAATATCACGTCTTCAATATTTCTATTGCAGAAGTAAGGCATGTTTCTCCGATAACTTTTTAAATACTTCAATGACCGAAAGCGTATATCATGATAACACTCGTTTATCATAACCAAACTGCATTCTATCAGAAAAAATAAAATTTATAATAACTTAGCCTAACTACCGTATTTTATGGAAGAAACGCCGCGGTGTTTACGAGTTTAAAAGTTAATTTTTTTCGAAGTGCGGCGTTTACGATTTTTTTAAAAATACCAACTGAGTTTCCTTAATTTAAAAATTCATAAAAATATTTAAAATCGGATTTAAATATTTTAAATAAAACTTCAGACATCTTAAGATATTAAAAACGAGGCATCCTACACTGCTCAGCAAACTTTGATTAAAGTTAGGTCAATGTGACGCTGTCCACAAAAGTAGCGTTTCGACAGATGCGGCGTTTACAACGGGTGCGACGATTACGATATTTTTAAGTTTATTCAGGCCGATTTGAGGAGTGCGGCGTTTACGACGGGTGCGGCGTTTACGACGGGTGCGGCGTTTACGACGGGTGCGGCGTTTCTTCCATAAAATACGGTATCTGAAAATCTACCTTTTGGAACAAGAAATCCTATGAATAAATTGTTTATTTTCATAGTTCAACCTTTAGAAAATCCGTTTGATATTCCATTTTTGTTTAATTGAAACATAATAGTATATTTTCGCTTTGTAGCTTTTTAAGGTTTTTTCTTTTCATTTTTTTTTCCTTTTTTAATGGCATATTCAGCATTTTTATTTTATTTTTATCCCTTTGATATATTTTATCTCTAAACTATTTGCATTTTATTCATTATTATTATTTTTTTATTGCTAATTAAATTTTACGATTCATACTTGTCAACGATGCGTATCTGAATTGGGATGAAATGTGTCTCTACTTTAAATTTGGTATCCTGCTCATGCATGTATATATATCAAAATAGTAACTGCGATAACACACTAAATATTAAATCTAAATTAATAATTATATTAGTTATTAAATTCAATATTTTTAATTATTAATTAATTAACATAAATAACTACCGTTAATTGATGATTGGAGAATGTTTCACGAGATCGTCGTAAGGTGATTAAAACTTTATCTCCGAAAATGTTTATTTTGTTTCATCTGGAAAATTGCATTCGAACACAAAACTCGAACATAGTGAAAACATAGTGAATTTCTTTATATTGTTTAAAAATTAAATAACAATGGCGTCCCATCTATTCTAAAATATATGCATATTAGCCAAATATTAAAATTTTTGTGGCTGATTGATGGAATTTTTCTTCTTACTATTTGGGCATATATTATACACTAATTTTCCCTTTCTTTTTGAACAAAATGAAATAGAATTACTGCTTTTCGAAACACACCTGAAATTAATCTCCCCTTTCATTCTGAGGTCAAGAGATGACCTCACAGAGAAGGGAGATTTTTCGCGCTACATTCAAAAGGAAAGATAACCACTGCCCTAAACTGATATCTGACCATACGGAGGGTTGATCTGACCCTATTGAAATCGCCCTCTATTTCAATTGGAGGATTTTCTGTCAATCATTGGTACATTGTTGACGCCTCCAGAAACTTCTACAAGACGTGCTTTTTCTGAAAGACGAAAATAAATTTCTCTGCAACGGAGCCTTAAGCAGTAGGCACTACCAACAGGAAGATGAACTAGGCGCCCATCGGGTTTATTGCCGCTACGCGGTGATTAGGCGATCACCCGCCCCGATACCAGGCATCAAAACCGTTCAGCTGGGACAATCCAGCGTGTGGGGGCCTGATCATCGGTTAGAAAAGAAAAAAGAAAAAAATATATCTTATCCTCAGTTTCAATTTGAAAATACAAAACGTCGCAGGCGATAACAATGTTGCCAGTGGGCTACTTTTTAAAAATTCAGATTTCTTGCTTGGTACCACTTTTCTAAAATGGTAAAATTCCCCTGGTTTTTGCCTTAATTAATATGTCATTAAATAAGGCGAATTTTACTATTTCAATGGTGCCAATCAAGAAATCTGAATTTAAAAAAAGTAGCCCACTGGCAACACTGGGCGATAATAACAATTTTTGACCGAAACGTGATTCCACAAATATTGCAAATCTGATAGATAAACGGCCATTATAGAATATATACGAGTATATCATACTTCGCGTTCGATGTAGATTTTTATGAGATAATATTCTGCAGATTGCTGATAATATATGAGAACAAAACGTGGCTCTTTTGCAAAATTAAGTATTTCAGTTTAAACATTTCATTTTGTTTCGTGTCACGTGTGAGTTTTCATTTTCCATGTTTTTGCGTGTGTACGATAAAAAACTTTTTGTTTGTCAGTTTATGGGGAAAATTTTTACTAAGATGGTTTTTTATAAATCGGATTAATATGTTAATACCACCTTTTTTTATACAAAAAAAATATTCTATCTAGATTTTTTTCTTAATTTTTTTAAAAAATCTAATCATTCATTAAAAATACCATTTTTTAACACTTTTCAACAAAGTTGAAAAGTGTCCACGCTCTAACTCTCGTAAATATACTCGGATCGTTCTGAAATTTTTGGATGTTTGTGACCTCTACCATACCACGTTCCCTACTTCAAATGAAGTTTGTAGCATGTTTAGTTCATTTACAGGGACAGTCAAAAGTTTTCCATTACATTACGGCAAATGGGAAAAAATCCTTTCAAATGATTTTTAATGTTGTTACATTCTTTCAAACATAGTAAAATTGATATTCATTTACGAAGCCCACTAAAATATGCATTCTGTTGAATATGCGGTGCAAAGAATAGTTATTGTTCATTTACAGGGCCACACAAAAGAAGTCCGTTCATAAAGGTATAGGGGAAATTGTTTACGGTGTATTTGAAAAGATTTCAGATACTATATTGTATCCGAATTACTGTATATTAGTAATGATTGCTCGAAATGCCTTTTTAATTATGGTATGCGCTTTTTTAGGGTTTCGTTCATCTGACGAAACCCTATTCGTCTCGTTCCTTCGTCTGTCCGTCTGTCACAGAGCCCGTTCTCAGAAACTATACATGCTGGAGACTTGGAATTTTGCATACTTATAGCTGAACCCCACACATCATACGACAAATCCTAAAATTTTGAAAAAGTCGTACATTTAACCCTTTGGGCTCCCATATGTGTATTTTAAACAATTCTTTCTAAGTGAGTCACTAATTAGGTTGGAGGCGTGAAATTTTACATACTTATAGCTGAACACCTCACATCAAACGACAAATCATAAAATTTTGAAAAAGTCGTACATTTAACCCTTTGGGCTCCCACATGTGTATTTTAAACATTTCTTTCTAAGTTAGTCCCTAATTAGGTTGGAGGCGTGAAATTTGGTATGCTTATAGCTGAACACCTCACATCAAACCACAAATCATAAAATTTTGGAAAAAGTCGTACATTTAACCCTTTGGGATCCCACATGTGTATTTTAAACAATTCTTTCTAAGTGAGCCCCTATATAGATTGGAGGCGTGAAATTTCGCATACTTGTAGCTGAACACCACATATCATACGACAAATCATAAAATTTTGAAAAAAATCGTACAGTTAACCCTTTGGGCTTCCACATGCGTATTTTAAGCAATTCTTTCTAACTGAGCCCCTTATTAAATTGGAGATTTGAAATTTTGCATACTAATAGGAGAACACCTGAAACCAGGCGACAAATAATAAAATCTTGAAAAAGTCTTACGTTTAACCCTTTGAGCTACCACATATGTATTTTAAGCAATTATTTCTAAGACAGCCGTTAATTAAGTTGGAGACATGAATTTTTGCATACGTATAGCTGAATACCTCAGACCACACGGCAAATCATAAAAATTTCAAAAAGTCTTATATTATTTACTCCTCTGGGCTCTAACGTGTATTTTAAGCAATTATTCCAACATCCGCCCTTTTCACCTGGGGAGCACTTTTCCAACTTTTGCCGACTTCTCTTTGACCATTCTTTCATATTATGCACCATAGCCTTACATATTTGAGTTCCACTTTTTACCGACAGGGGCACCTACTTATCTAGGTTGCTATCGGCCCAATCCCCTCGACTAATATATCTACGGTTAGTATATAAAACGGAGTTTCGTTCGGATAGAGGTTTGTTTAGAATAGAGTGCGCCCCTGGTTGCGAAATGTGGAACTAACAGATTTTTCAAAAGGATAAAGTGTTTTGAAAGGAATAGTAAACGAAACACTCTGTGCGATCTGTGATCACACTTACCTACTTGTTCACTATATGTGGCGCAGACGAATAGTAAAATTCTGCATGACCCGCTGAAGTGTTGGAACATCGATGCTGTCGATGACCTCCCGAATGCCAGTTTTCAGCTCAGCAATGTCTTTGGGGTTATTTCTGTACACATTGTCTTTAATGTAGCCTCACAAAAATGAGTCACATGCGTTAAAATCCGGAGAATATGGCGGCCAAGCGAGTCCCATTCCAGTGGCCTCTGGGTAGCCCAGAGCCAGAATGCGGTCCCCAAAGTGCTCCTCCAGGACATCAAAATGGTGTCGAGCTCCGTCGTGCATGAACCACATCTTGTCGAAATCAGGGTCACTTTGGAGAAGGGGGATGAAACCATTTTCCAAAACATTCACGTATCGTTCAGTAGTCACTGTGCCGTCAACGAATATCGGACCAATTATTCCGTGACTGGACTGCGCACACCACACTGTCACCCGTTGAGAGTGGAGAGACTTCTCGATTGCGAAATGCGGATTCTCAGTGCCCCAAATGCGCCAAAATGGCAGACAACAATAAGTTGCGTGCGCATGCGCATACTAATTTCCATGATGCCCTGCGGCCAACCACGAAGTTTGAACTTCGTCGTGCAAACCGTTGAGAAGTTATGACGGTTTAATTTCATATAGTTAAATAATTGTCACTCCGTATTAACACCTCACGGATAAGTAGAATAGATTAGATCAAATAGAGATGTTTTGAAAAATAGCTTTTTATGAGAGATGGAGACTCCACATGAACGTCAGCAAGACCAAATACCTATGTATAGGAGGAAATGAGACGACCTAAAACTAAATAATAACATAAAAATAGAAAGTTGTAAGCATTATAGATATCTAGGTGTAGACATTAACAGAGAAGGAAGAGACTCGCAGGAAATTAAATACAGAATTTGTCAGGGAGAAAGGCTGTAATACTATTAAATTTTATTTGGTGGAGTAAGGAGATCTATAGGAAAAGAAAGTATAATATATACAACTCTATTGTAAAGAGCATATTGTTATATGGAGCAGAAGAATGGAGAATTATGGAGACAGAAAGAAAGAAATTAGCGGCAGTAGAAATGGATGCCCTAAGAAGATGATGCAGAGTATCCAGAATAAAAAGGATAAGAAATGAAAAAATCAAAGAAATGATTAAAATAAAGAGAACCATATTAAATGACATTAAAAAAAAGCAATTAATCTGGTATGGTCATGTTAAAAGAATGAATAATGAAAGATTACCCAAAATCACATTCAATTATAAAACAAATGAAAAAAGGAAACGGGGAGGATCATGGAAGAACTGGGTGGATGATATTGCAAAGGCAATGAGGGATAGAGGTCTGGAGAATGAGTGGACCTTGACCGAAAAAAATGGAAAAAGACTGTCGTTGATTCTTCTGATGGCGGCATCTGACGCCAGAAACCGAATTTATATATATACT
Source organism: Maratus speciosus (assembly GCA_963932465.1). Taxonomy (NCBI): domain Eukaryota; kingdom Metazoa; phylum Arthropoda; class Arachnida; order Araneae; family Salticidae; genus Maratus; species Maratus speciosus. The sequence goes on along the minus strand of CAWVRF010000127.1, from coordinate 431,384 downwards.
TAAAAAAATCTTCTCTCTATTAAAAAAAAAAAAGCAACTAACGCTGTCACCGCTGCCGTAATTTTTTTTCTTTTTTTGGGGGGGGGGGGGGGATTTTATTCCTAATATTAAGAAATAATATAATCCTAATATAATCCTAATATAATCATTTCTAATATAATCCTAATATTAAGAAATATTAAGAAATATGAGAATAGGTAGTATTATAGTGAAATTTTTGATAAACACGCCGAAGGAGACAGTTTTTAAATCGAAGAATTATTTTAACAGATATTTTATGTTAAAATTTGTCAAAATTGTCTCACTAAATTGTTTTATAGGATCAAAAACTATGCATATAGGAATTTAAATATTTATTTTATGGATATACATTAGAAGCTCGCGGTGTGCAGACTGCATTTATTTTTTCAATTGGTCTACATTTTTTAGGTTTTTTTTCTTCAATTGTAAATTTAAATTTTCAACTTTTCGTGAGACAGTTTTTACATATTTTAGAAAAGTTTATTATATTGTTGCCAAATAGCGCAAAGTATAATATTTCCTTTAAATAAAAGAAATATTTAGGCGTGACTATTAGAACAAAAAAATTTTCAAATTAGAATTAAATGATTACGTGTTAACAGCAGGAAAATATTTAAAATAAACGGTCAAGTGCGAGTATCACTCGCGTACAGAGGGTTCCGTACAATAAAATATGAATTAGTAAGTGTATTATTTAAAAAAAAAAAAAAAAAAAAAAGTTGCCAAAAGAATACCAAGTCTTTGTAAAAACTATGGCTGTATATACTAGAAAAGTGTAAATGTGTATAGCATGAAAGTTCAAAGAGATATGGAACCGAAATAATGTCAAATATAGCTACTCTGTATATCTCTTTCTTTAATCTTATCCTAATCTGTTTAAATTGAACTTAATTCGGTGCTAGTAATCTAGTGCATATTTAAACTTCATTTGGCATTTCATAAACCCAAATTCAGCGTAGTAATAATCTTTTCTGTTTACAGTGTACCTAAAGCAAAACCCTTGTTCAAAATTTAAACTTAGCATTGTGGTAAGCGCGCTTCGAAAGGACGTCGCAAAGTTGCAACGCCGCTTTTGTCCGTGCCGCGTTTTTTCTTATAGGTGTTTCAGAGCTCCCAAATGGTCCTCCAACGGAATACCAATAAATTTTAACAGAAAATTTTATAGTAGGTTTGCGCTAGAATTAACTTTCAAATGTGATTCTGAGGCGGTTTGTAAAACAAAATTTTCTAAAAAAATATTGGTATTCAGTTGGCGGACCATTTCGGAGCCCTAGTGTTTAGTTAACCTTTAAAGACACGGTAATGTATTGAGAGAACCACTCAATGCAAACTAGTCGCAAATACCATAGTATTTATGTGATTAATTCAAATTAAATTAGTCTGTTTTTAACAATTTGACGTTTACTGCTTTTATACTGCTACTGGGTATTGCACTACACAAATATATCCTTAAAATTTGTTATCCAGGCTTTAAAAGCCAATGGAGCATAAAGTACGCTGCCCCTGTCATTATGTATGTCCAAACCGTCCGTGTTTTTAAGGGTTAATATCTCGTCTAATTATCGACGATTTTTTTTTCGAAAATCATGATCAGCAATGCTTTTTATACACCTGCTACGATAAGTACCTCCAGTGTTGCTCAACGCTTTTGCTGAATGCCCGTAAATCGAAATTTGTGTGTAACGGAAAAATTCGATTTTCTCAAAAACTATGTAACCTAGTGTAATCGCTATAATTTTCCTGCAAGGTTTAATTTTACGTCTACTACTTCTAATTTTAGTTTGAGTGGATTCGGAATTAGATGGGGAGGGACATATTTTTTCACTACATTTTCGACGATAACTTTGAAAATATAATTCCTAAAATTAAATTAAATATATTTTTGAGTTCAGCGTTACGAAAGCTTACACGCGATACTACACACGATATACGAAGAAAATATTTTTTTTTCAAGTTACTTAATTAGCCCCTCTACATTTCTCCTAAATATATTTATGAATATTTATTAATCTGTAAATATGTGGGTCAATAGTCTTTATTACTTCCCCCAATTTGAACTTTCCACGTTACATAGTTTAGGAGTAAAAGGGCTGCGACAGACGGACAGACAGACACAGGAGTGATCTTATAATGGTTCCGTTTTTACTTTTTAAGTACGGAACCCTAATTACGTCATAAAAATTGTACTTACACCTGGATATTAAAAAAGAAAGAAATTTATAATAAATTCATTAATACACGGTAAAAACTCTAAATGGGGGTAATTGTGTCATATTTAAAATCCTCAAATATTAATATTGCCAAACAGTTTAAATAAAAAAATAATATTTACACGAGACATTTATTTCATGTTTCGAGATGATCAACTATTGTAGCCAATTCTTAGACAGAGCAAATAACAACGTTACCTTTCTAACAACAAAATTATTTTCACGTGAATGTTACAAAGAGAAGGAAAACTTTAAAACAATAAATTCATTAATATGCGTTAAAAGCAGTAAATGGAAAGAATTCGTCATATTTAAAATAGCCAAATAATAATATTGCCAAACAGTTTAAATTAAAAAATATATTTACACGACACATTTATTTCATATTTCGAGATGATCAACTATTGTTACCAATCGAAAGACAGCGCAAATAATAATATTTCCTTTCTAACAACAACAATATTTTGACGTGAATATTAAAAAGAGAAAGAAAACTTTCATGAAAATTACGTCAGATTTAAAATGTCTTATTTAAAATAATTATAGCGTTGTTAATAAATACAGGGAGTCGGAGACTCTGTTTACTTAGCTCATTTCATATTAGCTTATTTTCAAATGTTTAATTGGTCTTATTTAACAAAACACGACAACAGCCATTAGATATCTTAACAGCAGTTGATTCTGTTTTAAAATTCCCCAGTCAAAGGGAAATTATTAGAAACTTGATTACATGGAGATCGCCACTGTTTATTATTATTATTATTATTATTCAATCTCCTGTAATCATTTTAAAGCCTATCAAATCTGCTTTTAGTGTCTGCGGTGGACGAAAGGGGGTTGGCGAGCGTAGCTCGTAAGGGGCAAACCCCCTAGCATAGAAAAAACAAGAAACTTAACATATGACGCATAAAACAGAAATTATATCACAATGTTTTTAAATATAGTTTCTGTTTGGTTGGAAATATGTTTGCAGAGACATCCATTATAAACATGAAAATATCTGGTATTGTGTCCTTGTAAAAGTAAACCATTTAAGTTAAATTTGATAGCCTCTTTTTAAAATTAGACATATTTCGAAAACTACTGATTTTTTAAAATTCTAACGAATAAAGGTAATGATATAAATCGACGAAATGCAGTTATGTTTTAGAAATTATTATTATTATTATTTATTATTTATTTATTATTATTTTTTTTGTTGTTGTTGTTAAGGGAACTGTAAAAGTATAGTTTTATATTCAACTTATATAAAAAATATTATTTTTTAAAGATCTTTTCAATTTATTAAAAAAAATTTATAAATGTTATTAAATCATTTTGCCTATATTCAAAATTTTACTCTTAAAATAAATAATAATAAAGAAATATAAGTTTAAATAGTGAAAAAGTGAGTAAAGGCTAAAAAGTGTATGCTAGAGATTATTTCTATTTTAAATAACAAACTGAAAAGTTTTTTTAATCAAAACTGCATTAACTTATTCAAATTTGACAAACCAAAAACAAAAAATAAACTATGTGCAATTTGTATTATCTTGTACTTAAAAATAAATAAAATAAAATAAAATAAAATAAAAAAAGAAAGAAAGGAAAACCCATTTTTTGAAAACATGAAATGTCGCAGACGATAATAGCAATTCTTGTCCTGAACGTGATTCCAAAAATATTGCACATGAGATATATAAATGGCCGTCATAGAATAGTTATATCATGCCTCGCTTTTTTGCTTTTTCTATGTAGATTTTTATGAGATTATATTCGGCAGATAGCAGGTAATATATGACTCCAAAACGTGGATCTTTTGCGAAATCGTGTATTTCAAGTTAAACCTTGCATTGTGTTTCTCGTCACGTGTTATTTCTCAATTTTTATACATTTGTATGTTGTGGGTCAAAAACATTTAGATTGTCAGTTTGATTTAGTTTATTCTGATAAACTAAAGATTTCCGAGATGACTTTTGATAAATCGGATTAATGTGAGTGGGTACTTTGAAGAAATAAATATGTTAACATTGAGTAACTTTAGTTTTCAGGGATTTAGAGCCCATTTACTCAATATAAACCAATGGTTCCCAACCTTTTTCTGGCCGCGTCCCACCTAAGCATCTTTAAAATCTATGCCCCCCACCCCCCATCCTCCCTTCTGTAACATAAAATTCTTATTATATAAAAATTAACTTAGAAGAATTTCCGGATTCGCCTTTATCATTTTACAATATCAACTTTTCTTTCGCCTTACAACATACCTCTCTGATTACTTCTTTTTTCGCCCATTATCGTTAGTTGGCCACCATATATTATCCGATTTAAAATTTAAAAAAACATATGTCATGGTGTATGTTTATATGTGTGGTCTGCACAACAGCCATAAGAAGTTTTACATTTTACCCATTTCCGTATGCGATATTCGCATTTAGGGATCTATTAATTTAATAAAAGCAGTATCTTGTTTACGTATTTCAAATATTTTTTATGTTAAATGTGTTCAACATAGTCAATTTTAGATATTCCTTTAAGTAATTTCAGATGTAAACGTTTTTACATGTGACATATTTCACTGTCAATAGAAATGCAAGTTTCTTTCAATAAATAGTAAAAAAAAAAGGAGGTCTATAATAATAAAATATTATAACCAGAAAAATTGTAACATTATTTTAATAAAATGCCTAAATATTTAAACAAAATCGTATAATTATTCCGGCTGTAGTTTGTTTTAAACTTTCAATTGGGAACTTTTTAAAAATTTGTTTTTATTGAGTTATGTTTTAAATTTTCATATATTATTTCTATTTTTAGTCTGCAACATGTCTTTTATTTAAAAATAAATAAATAAAATACAGTAAACAATGTCTAAGGTGGAATCGATCGGGACCGAGAAATTTTTCCGTAGTAGACAATATTCCGCCTTACACAAATTTAACTGTATGTCTATGGATTCACAGGGACTTGAAAATCTTTCCGAGTTAGACAGATTTCCGTCTTACACGGAGTCCGCCTTATAGAGAGTTTACTGTAAAATAAAAGTAAAAAACTGACCAAAAATGGGTTGATAAAAAATCTGAAATTGCCCCCCTAAAAAGTCAAAATGCCCCCATGTGGGGCGTACGCCCCACGTTGGGAACCACTGATATAAACTAAGGATCAAATACAGTACAGTTGAATATATTTTTCATTATTGAGGGTAGGATTAAAAAAAAATCTTTATTAAAAGGTTTTAAGTGTTTCTTACCCAAACTACGTGCCATTATGACATACATAAAAACATGAGTTGGAAAAGTTTAATTTCTACAACTTATCAACATTTTTCCTAACAATAATATTCTTATTATTTTTAATATTTTCTTTTCTCTTCAAAATAAAAATTCATTAATCCAACACGGCTTTAAACATCCCAGCAGCATCTTTTAAAGTACGAGTTGTCGACATAATTACCCTTTAAAAAAATACAATACTTAAAAAAACCTCATCTTAATCCAGAAAGAAAAAACTACTATCCAAATGATATCTTGATGTATTTTCTTCTTACTTTTTTCGAAATTACTTCACGAATATTTACTTTTTGTTACGAGAGAAAAAAAAAAATATCTAAAGCAGTGAAAAACAAAATATACTCTTTAAAAATTCCAACAATCAGCAAAAACTCTAATAGTCTAAGAATATCATTTAAAACAGAGTTTTTCGATACAATACCCTTTAAAAATGTACATCATCAGTTTTCCTAAACGAAAGAGCTCTGTTTAATCCAGTGATAATAAAATACAGCGATGCAAATGATCTCTTGAAATATTTTCTTCTAACTTATTTAGGAATTGCTTCAGGAGACATTTTAAAAGAAAAATCTTTTTAAAGCGCTGAAGTATCTCCTTATAAAAAAAAAATTTACCCGTAACTGCATAAATAGTTGCAGGTGGTGATTCGATTTTCAAAAGTGTCGATATTAAAAGAAGGAAAACGATTATTTTAATGAAACTCACCTTTCGGATATATGTCAATGTTTTCTTGCCTTTATGTTGCAGATACATATGCAAGTTTTAAAAGGAAGGGTATGAAAATTGTATTCTAACAAAATTCATGTTTAAACAACGTATACAGGGTGTTTCTCCATAAGTCTAATTACATTTCCAAATTTCATAAAAAATCAACAAATTGTCGAACTGGCTTATGGTTTGCATTCGACCGAAAATTCTTTTTCGTATTAGTTTTCGGTCCCAAATCAGAGTTTCGACGAAAATGTGTTTTCGGCGAAACTGCTGTCGGTATTCTAAAAATCTAGTTTCTTGTTTCGGAAAGTTTCAACATTACGCCTTGATTTCAGCCGACTCAATTTAGACATCCTTTATTTATTTCTATGAAATTCACTGTTTGTAATTATCAATAATGCCTTACTCAAGATGTGAGTGTAAATTATAAAGCAAGCAATGCATATGAGGCATTCTCACAATCTTTTGACTTTTAAGTCCCTGGATAATAATTTTTATTTTAGTGCATATTCTTGGGAGTTTTTTTTAATTTCTTATACTGGAAAACATCACACTGCATCGCTGCATAACAATATTAACGAGATAAATAAGTTTTGGACGACGCTGAGGGTCCAAATGTACCACGAAATTCCTATACTGTCACGAGTCCCTGATGCTGATTTTTAAGTTTGGAGCTGTCTGTATAAAATTGTTTCTATAAAAATGATTGGATGTAATTTTTTTTCCGAAACTGGGACTATTGCTTTATATAAATATGTAGCAAAAAATTAACCTGTATACATTTTTATGGTTCTTCTTATTTTTTTTAACTCTGTCCCTGGGTTTTAGATTCCTTACCGACCCTCTTGCTAAAATTATGCAGAAAATCACTTTAGATGCAGCCACAGATTTTTTTTTTAATTTTTTTTTCTCATGCAGTAGTATGCTAGAGAAAGAATGGCAAAAAGTCTTTGACAGGAAATTTACTGCAGAATTTAAATGAGCATTTAAATATCAGTTTCAAACATCGTGGCTTTATTGGTAGTCTTACCATCCCAAAAGTTTTATTCCTGCACTTTTCGAGGTAAATTATTTTTTTTTTTTAGATTTAATCCAATGTAAATAACTGTTTCTAAAAATCAATGAACATCGTGGCTATCACTTAGTCTTAACATGAATTTCCTAAAAATAGGTGGTAATTTTCCTTACAGTTCCATCCTTACCGTCCCTATTTCCCTATACAATCCCCTTTTTTTACCTTACCGTCCCTTCTTTAACACCCCTTTAAGACAACGTTATACAAAAATTCTGTATTAAAGTACTACATTTTTATTATTTCATTTTTGAATGTCCTGTGGGTACTAAGCAAATTCATTATAAGTAAAAATTTAGAAGAAAATAATAGTGGCAAAATGGTAAGGAAAATTAACCTCGCAAGTTTAACTTAAACCTCAGTTAAATAAAAAAAAATTTCGCTTCTGACCATTTTTTCTTTATTTTGAATCATTAAGTCATTCATCTATAAGTTTAAAATGTTATTTTAGTAAGTTTAATTTCAACAGATTTTTATTCCTGAAAGTTAAAAAATTGTGAGAATGAATCATATATGACTCAACCTTGAAGACGCTTTTCACGTGCACATCAAGAACTACAGACTTTCCAGCAATAGAAAATATTTAGTTTGAAACCACAGAAGTGATTAGAATACTCTTTGGGAAAGTTCTGGTATAATAGATGATGATTTACAAAAATCATTATAAAAGATGTATCGGGGTATGTACACCTAAAACATAATTTAATTAGATGAAATTCGTATAATTAGAAAATCATTCTGTGTCGTAGATGAATTAATGGTATTTTACACTGACCTCCAAAAGTTAAGGTACAGGGATTGGATGCTTTCGATTGCACACGTTTTGTCGAATATCTACCAACATTATTGGCGAATTGTTCTTGAACTTCTAGGATGTAAAGAACATGTTTGATTTTATATTTCTCGGTGAAGATTTATCGGGAGGTACAGTTAGGGGGCTAATAATAAATTTAATAATAAAATAATATTTGCGATCACCTATGTAACAGAAAAGGCTGGAAATGGTTTGTCACTGTAGTAAATGACTATTTGGGTACTGCTCAACGTTTGTATGCATTTGTGTAAACATAGCACTCATATTCGTGAAGATGTTAATGTTTTTGTGAAAAATTCAAAAGTTTTTTGCTTATAGCATACAGAGTTTTCAACCAAATTTAACACAACTTTCTGAAAACTTGTTAGTATTTTGGGGCAGCTTCTATAAAAAGTCCAGTCAAATGTTGTGAAAATTTAGAGAGATATAGTGAGCTGACAGAAAAGTTGTGGAAAATCCCTTATAATAAAGCTAATTTTAGGAAGCAACTCACTATATCGACCCTATCTTTGTGAATTTTCGCGATATTTGACTGGACTTTTTATATAAGTTGTCTTAAATAGCTGACTACCAAATTATATAATAAAAAAATTAGGATCTTCCATGCATGCGCAGTTAAAAATTATCTTATAAAAATGCCCATATCTCATCAAACATTCAATATATTCATGTTTTAATTGCAGTATACTGTTGCTACTGTTCTTTGGCAAGTTTTCAGAAAGTTGTGTTAAGTTTGGTTGAAAACTCTGTATGCTATAGACAAAAAACTTTTGAACTTTTCACAAAAACGTTAACATCTTCACGAATATGAATGCTATGCTTACACAAATGCATACAAACGTTGATCAGGACCCAAATAGTCATTTACCACAGTGACAAACCATTTCCAGCCTTTTCTGTTACATAGGTGATCGCAAATATTATTTTATTATTAAATTTATTATTAGCCTCCTAATTTGTACCCCCCGATAAATCTTCACCGAAAAATATAAAATCAAACATGTTCTTTACAGCCTAGAAGTTCAAGAACAATTCGCCAATAATGTTGGTAGATATTCGACAAACCGTGTGCAATCGAAGCATCCAGTCCCTGTACCTTAACTTTTGGAGGCCAGTGTAATTTGCATGAAAATAAAAATTTTTGGTCAGAGGCACAGAGAGCCAATTTGGGCCACATGTATAATTACACATATAATTAATTAATAATTGTGTATATTTATGTATATGTATTAATTACCTAATTTTTTTTACATTTTCGTTTCCGTTTTCGGTCGAAAATAGAAAGATTACTGAAAGTCGGTTTCGGTTTCGGTCTATCCCTAATTTTATCATAAGACTTGCCAAACAGTCGGATATTTTGTGTGATATTTAAATCACCGGATCACTTTATGGTTTGCATTATAGGAATTTCCAATTAGTCGGTTAGTTCAAGTATTTATCTCTTCGAAGAACAAGAATCTTCCCAGAAAAAAAAAAAAAAAAAAAAAAAAACATATGAATTTAGGCATAAGTGCATTTTAATTAACAGTTGTAGTACATTATTGCATTATATTTTACTTTAGAGAACGATAATAAGTCCCAATCTTCCAAATTTAGGGATAATTTACTTAAATTAATTATTATTAGTGCCTGCTATAAATCAGCTAATACAAGACATTAATACATAATACAAGATATTATTTCTATCAGAAGAATTATTAGATGGTTAACGAATCATTTTACAGAGTATATTGATAGTTTTTTTAGTACACTAGGGAGCTCTGCCCCCTACGGGCTACGCTCGCCAACACGTGTTCTGACACCCCAAGTTCTAAAAGCACACAAATTTGATCGGTTGTAAAAAAAAAAAAAAAAAAAAAAAAAAAAAAAAAAAAAATTGAATTATAATTCAAGAAAGCAGTGGCGATCTCTCTGTAAATGGTTTTCCATTCGTTTTCCTTTGATTGGGGATTTTTAAGACCAAATCAGCTGTTGTTAAGAGATACAATGGCTGTCTTCGTCTTTGATTTAAAAAAAAAAATTAAACATTTGAAAATAAGCTAATGTAAAATTAATTAAGTAAACAAAGTCATTGTCTCCCGGTATTTTTTAATAACGCTATAAGAAAATTCTTTTAAATAGGTCATTTTAAATGTATCGTTTTAAATCTGACATAATTTTCACCAAAGTTTTCTTTCTCTTATTAATATTCACATGAAAATACTTTTGTTGTTTGAGAGGAAATATTATTTGCGTTGTCTTATAATTCAAAATAATAGTTGAAAAGATTATCTCAAAATATAAAATATATAAATGTCTCTCTCAAATATATTTTTAAATTTAAACTGGTTTGCATTATTATTTGGCCATTTGAATCCTTTCAGGGGCAAAGCACTTCTGTTATTAAAACGTTAAAATGACTAATTGACCCCGGTGTTTATGAACAACTTTATATGAAACCAAGTAAACGCTTTTCTTCGCGTACGTTATATGAAACAAAATTTAATTCCTAAATTCTCGTGTGAATGTGGCATTTGGGAATTAAAATTAAGTGGTATATAACATATACCGGTGCACTTCAACGGATAAAATATGTCATAATTTCTTCCATGTACGACTTTTAACGCATAATAATGAGATTTTTGTTTTAAAAATATCTTTCTCTTTTAAAATTCAAGTGTAAATATAGTTCTTATGACGTAATTTTCATTATTTTCCTGTTTTTAACACGCAATCAGAGTCAATTCTAATTTGAAACTTTTTTTCTGGTTATAATAGCCACGCGTAAATAAGTTTTTAATTTGAAGGAAATATTATCATTTGCCCTGTTTTTAAAATTGACAATAATTTAAAATAACACCCTTTTTAAAAATATGTAAAAAATATCTCTCAAAATTCTGAAAATTTGAATTTAAAATGGAAATAAAATTAAAAAAAATGAATCAAATTAAAAAAAAAATAAATGCAGTCTGCACATCGTGTAAAATGATCTAAAAATAATTAAATTTATATGTATAGTTTCTGCTCCTATCAAACTTTTTTAATGGAACGATTTTGAGCAAATTTAACCTTAAATATCTCTCTATTCTTAAAAAAAAAAAAAAAAAAAAAAAAAAAAAGTAACTAACGCTGTCACCGCCGCTGGTTTTGAATTTTTTGTGACCGGAGTCTTTCTTCGTTAATATTAAGACAACTACTGCATACAAAAATATGAAAATCAGTGGTATTATAGGGAAATGTTTGATAAACACGTTGATGTGTTTTCAAATCGAATAATTATTTTAAGAGATATTTAATGTTAAAGTTTCTCATAATCGTTCTATTAAAAAAGTTTTATATGAGTAAAAACTATACATATGAATTTAATCATTTTAGATCATTTTATACATTAGAAGTTCGCGATGTGCAGACTGCATTTTTTTTTTTTTTTTAATTTGATTTATTTTTTTTAATTTGATTCTTTTTTTTTTTTTTTTTTTTTTTTTTTTTTTAGGATTCATTTTTATTTTATATTCAGAATTTCAGCATTTAGAGAAATATTTTTTACATCTTTTACAAAAAGGTATTATTTTAAATTGTTGCCAATTTTTAAAACAGCACAAATAATACTATTTCCTTCAAATTAAAAATTTATTTACACGTGACTATTATAAACAGAAAAAAAACCTTTCAAATTAAAATTAAATGATTACGTTTTAAAAGCAGGAGAATATAGAAAAATAAATCATAAAAGCTATATTTACACGTGAATTTAAAAAGAGAAAGAAAATTGTAAAATAATATATTCATTAATATGCGTTAAAAGTCGTAAATGGAGGAAATTACGTCATAGTTAAAATGGCCAAACCATAATATTGCCAAACACTTGAAATTTAAAAATATATTTGCGCGAGACATTTATTTCATATTTTGAGATAGTTTTTTAAACTATTGTTGCGAATTCTAAGACAGCACAAATAATATTTCCATTCTAACAACAAAAGTATTTGCACGTGAATATTAAAAAGAAAATGAAAACTTTGGTAAAAATTACATCAGATTTAAAACGATTCAATTAAAATGTCTTATTTAAAAGAACTTTCTTATAGGGTTCTTAAAAAATACCGGGAAACAAAGACTCTGTTTACTTAATTTTATATTAGCTTATTTTCAAAAGTTTCACTGATCTGAATTAATCACAGACGAAAACTGCCCGGCAACAGGGAAAATGTCACTTTCTTTCTTTCTTTTTTTTTTTTTTTAATTCAGCCTTACTTAATTTTTTTAAAGCCGATCAAATTAGAGTGCTTTTAGAGTTTGTGGTGTCTGAACGGGGGTTGGCGAGCGTAGCTCGTAGGGGCGGAGATTCTTCGATTTGAAAACTGCCTGCATCAGCGTGTTTATCAAGCATTTCTCAATAATACCCCCAATTTTCATTTTTTTTATATGGAGTATTTTTCTTAATATTAACGAAGAAAGACCTCAGATCACAAAAAATTCACAGTCAGCATCAATGACAACGTTAGTTACTTTTTTTTAGAATAGAGAGAGCGATGCCTATAAATATAGCTGCAACTGAAGCCAGTATTTTTCGAATGAAATTTTACTTCCTAGAGTAGGAAAGTGAGACGAATCTGAACATGAAGCATAAAAGAAAGAAATTTTAACACCTTTGTATAAAATTTTTAATGACGTATTTACATCGTCGATTTTACTTAACTTCGTTTGTTATATGTCGCGACTTTGGGTCAAATTTTGCAATCATTTTTTGTCCCACTCCATCTTTATTTTCAAAATTTCACATAGGGGTTCATTGTCTTTAACAATGCAATATTGGCGTGAGCAAAAACATTCTTTTATGTATTTGACTGAAATAACGTGTCTAACGGACCGATTTTTTTTTTTTAATTTTGCATACAGATCTATTGTCGATGTGCAGGGTGATTATAATTAAAGTTTAACTTTCAAAATGCTGTAAAAAAAGAACCACTGGTCAGAATGACTTCAAATTTGAAATGCATATACTGGAAGAAGGGGGAAACAGAAGAAAATCACAAGAAAGAAAAAGTTCCAAAGTGTCTCAATAGATGGCGCTGTAAGCGGCATAACGAAAGTGGATTCGGCATCAAGTGACATTTTTAATCGAAATACGACGGTTTTCTCATGAGTTGCACAGTAAACCAACCGTATTGTTCAATGTGCATGAGTGTTTCGGTTGTTTTGCGGAAAAAATGACTTCCAAATCAGTCAACAGTTGTGGTACTGTTAGTGGAAAGTCCATCCACCACGGCAAGGTCGTACCACATTGGATGGGAAAAATCGGTTTTTAATTGTCCTTGGGCCAAAAACCGCATAAAAAGCGAATAATGATTCTGTTTTTAATTATTGCTAGACATGCGGTAGACAGGTTCCATATGCTGTCCCCCATTGTCCGCCACAAGTTGAAACCGATAATCGTTATCGGTTGTCTCATTGCATGTCTAATTAAAAACAGAATCATTATTCGCTTTTTATGCAGTTTTTGGCCCAAGGACAATTAAAAACTGAATCATTGATTTTTATGCGCTTTTTGGCACAAGAACAATTAAAAACCGAATCATTATGTGCTTTTTATGCGGTTTTTGGCCAAAGGGCAATTAAAATGAATCATTATGTGCTTTTTGCGCGGTTTTTGGCCCAAGGACAATTAAAAACTGATTTTACCTATCCAATGTGGTACGACCTTGCCGTGGTGGATGGACTTTCCCCTAACAATACCACAACTGTTGACTGATTTGGAAGTCATTTTTTTCCATAAAACAACCTAAACACTCATGCACATTGAACAGTACGGTTGGTTTACTGTGCAACCCATGACAAAACCGTCGTATTTCGATTAAAAATGTCACTTGACGCCGAATCCACTTTCGTTATGCCGCTTACAGCGCCATCTATTGAGACACTTTGGAACTTTTCTCACGTGACACTTACACAAGTACCTATAGCTATTAACCGTACTACTTAGTTATCCCGTCGACCAAAAATCTATCCCCAAACTATAAGATTAAATGCCAATAATGGTTGATCCTAAATGTCACATTCACTTGACTTTAAGATAGTTACACGTGTTTACGTCATCAAGTGATTTTTATTTCGACGTTTTATTTGTATTTTTATTAATGTTATACAAATTTATTTGTTCTTTCATTATTTAAAATAAAAATTATGTCAATTTGTATAATTTGGGGAGTGGTTTGGCGATTTATATAATTTGGCGAAATTGGTCGACGGGATAACTAAGTAGTACCCTATTAACTTATAAGTTGTCAAAATGTAAACTATACATTAAAAATAACAAAAAACCTATATTTTCATATTAGCATACATATTTTTTTTTAATTTGAAGATATAATAGCATTGTTAAAAGAGCAATAATACAGTATAACCCCGCTGATCCTAAATTCCGGTTAATCGAAGCCGATTTTATTTTCGAAAATTATACTGGAACAGATTAAAAAAAACAAGATAATAAAAAATAGTCAATAATGTAAATGTAGAACATATGTACATGAATATAAAATGAAAACGTGCACTGTAGACCTACTCGTAGAAGCCATCATAAAAAAATCTCGAATATCTGTTTGTTTGTCAGTCACTATAAAATTCTTATCTAAAACGCAACAAGTATTTAATTCAGATGATAAAAAAAAAAAATATTTTTCCGTTCAACAGTTCGATTTCGCAAATTTATCAACCGAAATCTTTTTTTTTTTTTTTCACCCTCGTCGACGAGGTGATTCAGCTGTTTATAGATTCGCGATTTTGAACCGTTTATAATGGTCTTTTACGTATTTCCTCATTCTGAACTTCCATTGGATTATTATAAACACCAGGAGTGATTAAACAAGAATACTATTTTTTTCCGAATGTTGTGCCGAATTATCCAGCATGCCGGATTAAAGGATGTTTACTGAGTACTTATAACTTACATTTTTTATAGCATGCATCTTTTTCTTTTCTTTTTTTTTTTATCAGAATTTTGGGTAATCCAAATTTTTTGTAATCCGAACTGGCACCGGTCTCAGTTAGTTCGGATTAGCGGGGGTTCTACTGTATGTAGAAAAGCTGTCCCAAACGTAATATGGAATGGCCCTTTAATAGATTTAAAAATCTCCACATTTTAAATCCTAGATATAAAAAGGAAGGTCTCCTTACTGGACATACTCAGAATATTTTGAAAAAAAATATTAATTAAACTACAGTCGAACCTCGTTATCCCGACACTCAAATGACCAGAAAAAAGTATCGTCATAAGCGGAGTGTCGCGGTAACCGGAGTTGGGGAAAAATATGTTTATTAAAAGGTATATTTTAAATTAATTTAAGACAATTTTAAATTCATAACTGTTCTTGTAGATTTAAGCAATAAAACATTATTATTAAACAAAATAAACACAAAAACAAAATTGAAAAGAATAAAAATTAGATTTATGATGACTTGTTTTTTTATTAGATGAAATATTGATGAATTAAGGTTTGCTTATCCATAGTGTGCTTCCTACAATTTTTCAATATTATACAATGAATTGAAATCAATATTAGTTGTTTCAGAAATGGATGTAAGATAATTTCTGATCATTTCAATGCAATGCAATGCTTCGTTTTTAGTCGTATGAAAAATGCCGCGTAACCACAAGAAAGCGCCGCCTGACCAGAACAAAAAGACTGCGAGTAGACTGATGCATCTATCTGGAGATTAATTGAATCATTCATAGTGTGTGGGTTTATTTATTTAGATAAAGGATTGAAGTAAAATTTCTTATTTATCTCAATGGGCATTTTAGACACTTTTGTGAAAAGTTTTGCTCAAACATTGCTTACCGTTTAATTTCCGTGCTTATAAGATGGATTATGAAAAATAGACAATTAATTTTCCTAAACGTCAGGATATCCGGAGTTGAAATTTATTAATCCGGAAAATAAAAGAAAGTAAAATCCGGAGTTTATTTACATTAAAATCATATACAGAAAATCGGGACTAACGTGATAAGCGGAGTGACGTGAAAACCAGGTGTCAGAATAACGGGGTCCGACTGTACTTATGTATGCAATAAAGGATCAGTCAAATTTACAGTAGAATTACAGCGGAATTACAGTAGAAAGACTGTAAAAAATAAAATACTTTCGAGTATTTGGCGCGAAAAGACACATGAGCATGACGCATGCGATTTGGCGAGCAGTGCTTTTCCTCTCCAAAAGCAAACGATTTTAATGCACTTGAAAATTCATTGTTAATTGATTTTTAGAAACCGTGTAAATAATAATTAATGAATTTAAACTTAAGCAATTAGATAGTTTAATAAATGCATATTTTGTATTACATATTTTATTACATTTTTCAGTGCTACGAAAATGCGTATTTGGGATTTGCCAAAAACAGAAAAAGATGCAATTTTATTTTTTCAGGAGCAAAATATTTTACCAAAAAAAAAAAAAACGCAAATTATGAATCCAATTCCCATGACATGAAACGTTATTTTGGTAAGCGTTGGTTTTGGAAATGTAATTTAAGACATCATTTGGAATCTTATTTATCAGAGTTCATATGGTGACAGCATCAGGTGAAAGAAAATAGAGACTGTTTTGAATCTATATGTTAAACTCTATATCGGCCCATTTTCCACCGAAATCCGATTGACTACTTTGTTTTTAAATAAAGTGTTTTGAATTTTGAAAGTGTTTTGATTTTAAATAAAGTGTTTTATTTTATGATTTGTCGCAAAAATTTTAGGTGTAGATTGTCGGCACTTAAAAACCTCCAAATCTGTAGCTGCGATGGCGTTAATACCTAAGTACCAATTTATCTTTAGTAAACAAAATTAATTTATTACCAAATTAATTGCTCATAAGCGTGAGACTAAACTTTTCTTGAGCATAAATCTCTCTTTTCGTTGTATGGTTTTCATGTTCACCACATCCGAAAATCGCAGTTACTTGCGTTGCAAAACGGAAATTATTTGATATCTAAAAAAAGTTATTCTGTAATGAAAAAAAGACGTCATTTCATATTTAAAAATGTTATTCAGAAATGTTAGAAAAATATATCGCTTGAAGTGAAATGATGATATTCCGCAATGACAGAAAAATATATCACTTAATGTGAAAAACTGATATTCAGAGATGTTTGGAAATAGCCAATTCTGCCAGATGTCAAAAAATAATATTCGACAAATATCATTTAGAGGGGCGGAGGGTCATTTTACATTGGCGATTAAATTTGATACTGACCCACATTGCCACATGTCAAAAAATAATACTCTATGAATGTCATTTAGAGGGGGTCATTTTACATTAGCCAATATTAAATTTTGATATTGGCCAATATCTTTGTGTTACCTGGGCGAAATAACACCCCCCCCCCACCCCACCTCCATTCGACGGCATAAAAATTAAAATCGTACAGTGCAAAAAAAAAAAAAAAAAAAAAAAAAAAAAAAAGCAGTAAAAGTAAAAAATTATTGCTCAGATCATTGCCGCCATCATCAGTATGATGTCCGATTTAATCACGAATAAAGTTCTTGGTTTATAAGATAGATTTGTTATGCACTGTGATCAACGTTTAAAAAAATAATACAGAAGAGGGAGATCAAATAGAAGAGATATTCCACATTTTATACATTTTAATATTTTTTTTAAGATACGTTTTATAATGTCACAGTTATTTCAAGAAACATAAAATTATGTGCTCTTTATTGTACAGTATGAATACAGTACATACAGTTTTAAAAGGAAGAAAGCATTAACCCTTTAGTGCGCAGCTTTGCATATATGCAAACAACAATGTTTTGAATTTAATAGATTTTTTTTATTCGTATATTCCTAATTCACACCAGAAAATTAAAATAACAATATTTGCTTTAATTAATAACATACATTCCTTTTTTAAAATGAAGTGAAATTAACCATTGAAACTTTGTGGTGTAAAGTCAGATTCTCTGAACTACGTAATTTCTAGAACGTATTCTATCGTGGGAATTAAAGGGTTAAAGGTTAAGTTTTATAACATAAATACTTATATAAAATAAGGTATTTGGAGATATACTTATTAAAATATTTACTAATTTGTATTATTTTAGCGTAAAACAGCCACACGACAGTAGTTTTTACTTATATTGCAGATGTGCAACAGAAGAACAGATTGACGTATTATATCAAAAATGTATCTTTGATTTTTTTTCATTATTTTTCCTGTGAAATAAACTTTTCAGAGAATCATATATAATTTTTTTCGAAACAAAATGAAAAATCGCGCATTTAAGGGTTAACACTTTCAGGTCTGAGCTATTTCAACCGCATATCTCCCTCTGTACTGAAAATATTTGGTACTTTTCATGATTTTTTAAAAAAATACTTGAAAGATATGTATTTTATTATATTTTAATTATAAATTTCGAACTGTTCTTATTCACAAGCAAGGAACTATTTAAATGTACTAATAAACGGTCAAGTGTGAGTATTACTCGCTCTCAAAGGTTTCCGCACAATAAATATATGAATTATTAACTGTATTATTAACAGAATCGTTGCTAAAAGAATAAAATGATCTGTAAAAAACTATACAACGTAGGGCTGGGTATAGTTGTAGGAGATACTGGGGAGGATTGACCATAGGGTAGGTATGATCGTTGCCATCGAAATACTCAAGGCCAGAGGACACAGGTTGTGACGTCATCACTAATCGACCGACGTCTCACTAGTGTTGGAATTCACACCGGAAAATTTTGAATAGCAAATTTCTTTTATTTTATTTCTGGAATCGTATAAAACAATACTAACTATTTAAACTTACTGGTGAGAATTCGGAATCCTAGAATAAAAATTCAGCCAGATGTGGAATGCCACAGTGTTGCCGCATCTAGCTCATTTTTTATTGGGGGATTCCAAATTCTCACCAGTAAGCTTAAATAGTTATTATTGTTTTACAGTCGAACCTCGTTAACGCGAACACTCAAGGGGAAACTTTTTTTGTTCGTGTTATCGGAACTTAACTACATTACATACAACTGGACGAGGTAATCGGAAACAGTTCGTGCTAAAAGTAATTCGCGTTAAGCGTGTTCTTGTTAACGAGGTTTGACTGTATAAGATAATAGATATTCCACAAATAAAATAAAATAAAATCGCTATTCAAAATTTTCCTGTGGAAATTCCAACACTAGTGAGAAGCCGGTCGATTAGTGATGACGTCACGACTCTTGTCCTCAGACCTTGAGTATTTCGATGGCAACGGTATGACCCACCCTTCAGCTTTCATATTTAAAAGAATGTCAGAGTTTTTCAAATAGGTGGCAACCAAAGCTACTAAAATGCTTAAACAGTAGTCTTTTTTTCATGAAGATAATTGAAACGGGTGCGGAAAGATCAATTGTGAAGACTTTTCAGCTTACAAAGTGTATTTTTTAGAAATTTTTTGTAAGATTTTCTCAGATAAAATATATCATAGAAATTTAAGTAAGTAGGTTTTAAGTAATGCAGAAAAATTGAGCTTTCATTCCAGGCATAAAGATTGTACAGTAAATTAGGCTAAATATAACCATGTGCTATAATTTAAAATGTGGCTATGTGGGAAGGCTTGACCCAGGGAATGTGGAAAGGGTTGACTAGATGGTCAAAGCTCCTTAATTAAGTGTTTTTGGAAATCCTTTTATTATACACTGTACATAATGAAGTGTTAAGGGTCCTGTCCCTGCCGGCGAAGACACTCACGAGCTAATGCTAATCCTATGGGGAGGGATTTTTCTAATATCTCGTTTGCATTTCGACATTTTTAAATATATATATATATATATATATATTTTTTTTTTTTTTTTTTTTTTTTTTGCATTGGATAGCCGAGGTCCGTCTCTACAGCGCACCTTGGTTACTTTTTCTATTTTGGTCGCAGATATTTTTAATAAAGTTACTTTCATTTTCAAAACCGGTTCTGAAAATGAAAGTGTCATTCTAAAAAATATCTGCAACCAAAATCGAAAAAGTAACCAAGGTGCGCTGTAGCAACGGACCTCGGCTATCCAATGCAAAAAAAATTATTAAAAAATGTCGAAATGCAAACGAGATATTAGGAAAATCTCTCCCCATAGGATTAGCATTAGCTCGTGAGTGTCTTCGCGGGCAGGGACGGGAGCCTTAATGGTTATATTTATAAAATAATGTAAATTTATTCTGTAAAACTACTGTAAATTGTTGTGATTGATAGAAAGGAAAATGTTTAAAACTGATTAAATGAAAAAGAGAAACATTTCTATAGAAGCAAGGAAAAATTTAATGAAATATAAATTGAAAAGTTGATAGGAAATTTTATTTCATTTAAATAGTACCCATAGTAGGTAAATAGAAAGAATGGAAATGACAAAAAAGGATGAAATCAGCAGACTTAAGAAAGATTAGGTATTCATCAATCTGCAAAAGAACATACCATTGACCAAAACACTTTAGGAATGTATGTAGACAAACTTCACCGAGATGAACACATTTAGATGAAGCCAAACTATGTGGCAACTAGAGTTGCCAGGTCGAATGTAAAAAAAATGTGTGTTTAAAACAGAATTTTTCTTGTGTGTCTTTAATTCTGTCTAAGAATGTTTGTTTGCATAATATTTATGCATAACATTTTCCTGAATATTTTTTAATAGTAATTAAACCTTGTAACATAAAGTTATTCTGCCTTTTTAAAACTGATTTTATGTTCCTTAACAAATATTTCAATATAAATAAAGTGGGTCAAGCCTCCCATATGTGGGGAGCCTTCACCCATTATTTTTTCATGTTTAAAATCAATCATTTTTCAAGTTTCTTATATAGTGCACTTATGTCGCAATTTTATTTTGATAACTGATTGTATAATGAATACAATGATATACGAAACTTTATTCTACGTTCAATGTGTAAAAAATAAAAAATCATTTTGTAAACAAGTAATATAAAAATTTTGTTTTTAAAGTCAATTCCTACTTAGGTCATCAAAGAAAAATTTAATATAATGCCTTAAGCTAATATTAGTTTTTGTTGCATTAAAATATCTCAATTTGTTGATTTTCTATACGCAAGTAGGTTTACAATGGAAGTCTATTGGAATTTGGCGAAATATTAGAGCTATCGCCAAGTTGGCGTCACTTTTGACGACTCATTTTGGTCGCCAAATTTGGCGATATATCACCAAGCTGGCGACAAACTTGGTGGTATTTGGTGACAGAACAGGGTCCCCTCTATGGTAACCCCCCTTATAGATATGAAGATGCCTTAAATGCTTCAATAACCAATGGCCGCCATTTTGTCTCCCATGTAAAACTAAAATTATTTAATTAAAATTTAATTAATGAATTAATATTTGAAAAAACTGTATTAGTATCAATTGTCATCCAGTACAAGTTTTAAAAAATTTATTTCAACTTGATAGGATGAATAATAAGTATTTTATTAACGATTGAAAATTTGAACAAGATATATAAAAAAATAAATAAATAAATATAGGGAGAGTGTGAACATAGTAATGGTAACTTTGAATAGTAGGAATTCAAAAATGGGTCAACTCTCCCCAGTCTTCTCTATATACTAGAATATATGAATGGGTATACCATAAAAGTTCGAAGGGATATGAAGCCTAAATAATATCAACTATTTCTATTATCTATAACTCTTTTTTTTTATCTTATCTTTATCTGTTTAGGATGAACTTAATACGGAACTGAGAATAAAAGTAGTGCGTATTTAAACTTCTTTGGCATCTCATAACACTAAATTCAGCGTAGTAATAATCTTTTCTTTTTACAGTGTAGCTAAAACAAAACCTTTCATTAAAAGTTTAAACTTTTGGCATTGTGCTAACCGCGCTTCGAAAGGAGGTCGCAAAATCGCAACACCGCCTTGATCCGTGCCGCGTTTTACCAGATATATTTTTAAATAACTTAAATAACTTTAAATAAGACACGGGAGGCGTATTGAGAGATCCCCTCAATGCAAGCTAGTCGCGAACTCCATAGTATTTAATTAGTGATTAATTGTAATGAGTCTGCTTCTAACAATTCGACGTTTATTGCTTTAATACTGCTACTGGAAATTGCATTACACAAATATGTAATTAAAAGTTGTTATCTAGGCTTTAAAAAGCCGACGGTACTTAGAGTATGCCGCCCATGTCATTATGCATATTCAAACCGTCTGTGTCTTTAAGGATGAATATCTCGGCTAATATCCGATGATTTTTTTTTTTTTAATCATTATCAACAATGCTTTTATATTTCTGATACGGTAGCTACATCCAGCGCTCCTCAATACCTTTGCTGAATACCCGCAAATAGAAATTTGTGTTTAACGGGAAAATGCTCTTTTCTCAAAAACTATGTGACCTAGTGCAATGGCCAAAATTTTGCGGCAAGGTTTAGATTAACGTCTACTACCTCTATTTTTTTCATAATTTTAGTTTCAGTAGATTCTGAAATAGATAGGGGGGAACATATTTTTGCACTACATTTTCGACGATATCTCGGAGAATATATTACCTAAAATTAAAAGAAATGTATTTCTGAGTTAAGCATTACGAAAGCATTCACATGATAACCCACACGATATACAAAGAAAAGTTTTTTTTTTCGAGTAACTTAATTAGCCCCTCTACATTTTTCCTAAATATACTCGTGAATGTTTTATAGTCCGAAAAAATTTGTGTCAATAGTGTTTATTATTTCCCCCAATTTCAACTCCCCACTCCCCATAGTTTACGAGTAAAGTGGCTGTGACAGACAGACAGACACAGGAGTGATCTTATAATGTTTCCGTTTTTACTTTTTAAGTACGGAACCCTAAAAATTAATATTTAATGAGAGAAATTATTGAAAAAAGCATGTTTTATATATTTTCCACATAAGAAAAGGTAATTTTTAACATAAAATTTTATATAGACATGAATAAAAACTTCAAATGTTGTACAAATATCTGAAAATGGGTTTTATTTGTATATAAACATTATATAGGAAAATTTTCTTTTGTGTGGTACATTTCAAAGCACAAAGAGCAACACCGCGAGGTTCGCAATAAGTTCGAATTAAGCTCTGATTCTAGATATTTTCCTATACTTACTTCTGTTTAGTGCTGCCACCTATATATATATTTTTTTCAAAATAAATGGTTCGTAGATAATATGTGAAAAAAAAAGCGAAGGTATGTGGTGGGCACTTTTATAGCTCAGGGAGTTAAAAGTTGGCCCCGAGAGACTCTCGGGCTTTGTTCGCTTCATCAAAAACGGCAACCCGAGTGACCCTTTGGGCTTAAACCTCAAAGTTTTAATACATTACGGACCTCACGATTTTGTGAAATCAGGATTTTTAAACAATAGAAGCGACTCGCACTTCTGAGTCTCTTTTTGGTAAATTGGAGTTCTTAAAATTTCTCAAGTTTATGCATAAGTAAATATCGGACAGATGTCATATAATCCCGCAGGCGCCATCTTCGATTTTTTCTTGTGAAAACCCCTTTTTCGCCAAGTAATAAATGTCGCCAAGCACCCATTTATGCGCATGTTAGGCTTAACGAAAATAAAATGTAAATAATAAACAAAACTCGTTAAAGCGGCAATTAGTAAACGAACGTATGAACGCTACGCGTTCATTAACCGAAAAAAAATCACTGGATTCAGAAAACTACTTCTACACCAATCTGGAAAATGAACGAAACTCGTTAAAGTGTCAATTAGTAAACGAACGTATGAACGCTACGCGTTAATTAACCGAAAGAAAACATCACTGGATTCAGCAAACTACTTCTGCAGCAATCACAAAAATGCACAAAACTCGTTAAAGCAGCAGTTAGTAAATGCACGTATGTTGTTGTGCGCCAATCTCAAAAATGCTCGAAATGCATGAAAAATATACAATAACGGGTTAATATAAAACATTACAACATAATATACAAAAAATTATTAACATACCTTAACAGACATCTCGTTCCTTGAAATCCAACTGTAAAAAATGGTCATTTACCATAATGTCTCAAATTTCAAGTAGTCGTAAAACTGTCATTTAACTTTACAGCAAAAAAAAAAAAAAAAAAAAAAAAAAAAAAGAACAAAGAACAAATACTCACAATTTCAAACTAAGTCACACAAGAAATTTAACTTGCAATATTGAACATATACTACCAATATCAAACTTCGCATTACCGTAATTTTAATTTTACAATCAAAAAGCAATACAAAATGTCTCCGTCCTTCAATCCTTTACTACAAATTATAAAACAACGGAGTTGAGTTGTCAAAACACCGCTGAGCTAATTTTTCGATCTTTAATATCAAAATACATTATTAATGACGTCAATAAAACGATGTTTTCATTAACAAAAAAAAGCAACATTTCAGAAAAAATACACATAAATAACACTATTTAAGAAATAAATTAGCAAAATTATCAAATATATATCAAATCACTTAACACAAACACTTGTGTTTTTATTTTAACACTTTAACTAAAAACAAACTACGAAAGCCATAGTCAATCAAATAAATCCGACGCAAAAGACAATCTCCCAAAAAAAAAACGGGTTTATCAGAACCAACACTCAACGTGGTTGCCATATCTATAAAGTTCGCCAACAACGCCATAAAAAAATCGGTAAGAAATCCAAGATAGTGGCCGCGGGAATATACAGCATCCAAGCCTAAATATCTTTCAATGAACGGATTTAATATAAATTATATTACATACTAAAACTAGTTAGATGTGCAAACCCCAAAACTTTCTTCTATCTCATATGTTTTAATATTCCAAAATGTTGTTACAAATGTCAATATTTCATTTTTATTAGTTCAATACTATATCAGCTTTAACTTTCATCTTAAATTTCTGCTTCAGTCAGTTTATCAGAGTAAAAACGAGTTAATCCCGATCAAATTAAAATCAATAGTTTTCGTTATATATACCAGTTGTTCGCGAATAGTGGCTTGCCGGATGGGAAGTTCTCGTCACTTGATCAGCCGCCGGTGTACAATAGAACTACAAAAAATCAAGAAAATTACACAAAAATCGCTATTATAGTGCACCCTTTCGGCGGAATATTTCTAAAATTAGGGAGGACATTCTTGCCATGGCCAAAAACATACATAAAATAATTGGTTCAAATCTATGCATAACTTCATACACTTTTCAATGGTACAATATTGAAAATTGCACAAAAATTGCTATTACAGCGCCTCCTTCGGAATTTTCCAAAATTCAGCGAAGACCTTCTTACCATGATCAAAAAAATACACAGAAAATTTGGTTCAATTCTATGCATAACTTCATACACTTTACAATGCTACAATATTGAAAATTGCACAAAAATCGCTATCAAAGTGGCACCTTAAGGCGGAATTTTTCAAACTTCAGAGAGGACTTTCTTGCTATGACCAAAAACCCATACAAAAAATTTGGTTCCATTCTATGCATAACTTCATACACTTTTCAATGGTACAATATTGAAAATTGCACAAAATCGCTATTACAACGCCCCCTTCCGGCAAAATTTTTTCCAAATTCAGGTAGGACCTTCTTGCCATGGCCAAAAACATACATAGAAAATTTGGTTCAATTCTATGCATAAGTTTAAACACTTTCCAATTGTACAATATTGAAAATTGCACAAAAATCGCTGTTACAGCGCACCCTTCCGGCGTAGTCTTTCCAAATTCAGGGAGGACCTTCTTGCCATGACTAAAAACCTATACAAAAAATTTGGTTCAATTCTATGCATAACTCCATACACTTTTCAATGGTACAATATTGAAAATTGCACAAAAATCGCTATTACAGCGTCCTCTTCCGACGTATTTTTTCCAAATTCAGGGAGGACCTTCTTGCTATGACCAAAAACCTACGCAAAAAATTTGGTCCAATTCTTTTTATAACTTCATACACTTTCCGATGAAAAAATATTCAAAATGGCACAAAAATCGCTATTACAATCGTTATTCCCCCTTCCGACGGATTTTTCTAAATCAATGACCTGCTTGCCATAGCAAAAAACTTAAAAACTTAAAAAAAAGAAATTGGTTCAATTCTATGCATAACTTCATTTACTTTACAATATTGAAAATTGACAAAAATCGCTATTACAGCAACCTCTTCTGGCAAAATTTTTCCAAATTCAGGGAGGACCTTCCTGCTATGACCAAAAACCTCCACAACAAATTTGGTTCAATTCTATGCATAACTTCATACACTTTTCAATGGTACAATATTGAAAATTGTACAAAAATCGCTATTACAGCGCCCCCTTCCTATGTAATTTTTCCAAATTCAGGGAGGACCTTCTTGCTATGACCAAAACACTACACAAAAAATTTGGTCTAATTCTATGCAAAACTTCACTTAGTGTTCATTTGTACAATATTGAAAATTGCACAAAATCACTATTACAGCGCCCCCTTCAGGAAAATTTTTCCAAATTCTGGGAGGAACTTCTTGCTATGACCAAAAACTTACGCAAAAAAATTGATCCAATTCTATTGACAACTTCATTCACTTTTCGATTGTACAATATTCAAAATGGCACAAAAATCGCTATTACAATCGTTATTCCCCCTTTCGGCGGATTTCTTCCAAATCAATGACCTGCTTGCCCTAGCCGAAAACTTTATAAAAAAATTTAGTTCAATTATATACATAACTTCATGCACTTTTCAATGGTACAATATTGAAAATTACACAAAAATCGCTATTACAGGGCCCCCTTCCGGAAATTTTTTTTAGGGAGGACACTTCTTGCCATGGCCAAGAACATACATAGAAAATTTGGTTCAATTCTATGCATAATTTCATACACTTTCCAATTGTACAATATTGAAAATTGCCCAAAAGTCGCTATTATAGCGCTCTCTTCCGGCGTAGTTTTTCCAAATTCAGAGAGGACCTTTTTGCCATGACCAAAAACCTACACAAAAAATTGGTTCAATTCTATGCATAACTTCATACACTTTTCAATGGTACAATATTGAAAATTCACACAAAAATCGCAATTACAGCACCCCCTTCCTACGTAATTTTTCCAAATCAGGGAGGACCTTCTTGCTATAACCAAAAAACTACACAAAAAATTTGGTCTAATTCTATGCAAAACTTCATACACTTTTCAATTGTAGAGTATTGAAAATTGCACAAAAATCACTATTACAGCGCCCCCTCCCGGCAACATTTTTCCAAATTCAGGGAGGACCTTCCTGCTATGACCAAAAACCTACACAAAAAATTTGGTCTAATTCTATGCAAAACTTCATACACTTTTCAATTGTACAATATTGAAAATTGCACAAAAATCGCTACTACAGCGCTCCCTTCCTGCAAAATTTTTCCAAAATCACGGAGGACCTTCTTGCCTTGGGCACAGACGTACATAGAAAATTTGGTTCAATTCTATGCATAACTTCATATACTTTTCAAGGGTAGAATATTGAAAATTGCACAAAAAAAGCTATTACAGCGACCCCTTCCGACGTAATTTTTCCAAATTCAGGGAGGACCTTCTTGCTATGACCAAAAACCTACGCAAAAAATTTGGTCCAATTCTTTTTATAACTTCATACACTTTTCGATGGTACAATATTCAAAATGGCACAAATATCGCTATTACAATCGTTATTTCCCCTTCCGGCAGATTTTTTTCCAAATCAATGACCTGCTTGCCATAGCCAAAAACTTAAAAAAAAAAATTTGGTTCTATTCTATGCATAACTTCATACACTTTTCTATTGTACAATATTGAAAATTGCACAAAAATCGCTATTACAGCGTCAACATTCTTGCCATGATCAAAAACCTAGACAAAAAATTTGGTCCAATTATATGCTTCACTTCAAACACTTTTCAATGGTACAATATTGAAAATTGTACAAAAATCGCTATTACAGTGCTCCCTTCCGGCAATTTTTTTCCAAATTCATGGAGGACCTTCTTGCCATGACCAAAAACATACATAGAAAATTTTGTTCAATTCTATGCATAACGTCATACTCTTTTCAATGGTAGAATATTGAAAATTGCACAAAAATTGCTATTACAGCGCCCCCTTCCGACGTAATTTTTTTTTAATTCAGGGAGGACCTTCTTGCAATAACCAAAAACCTACGCAAAAAAAATTTGTCCAATTCTATTTATAACTTCATACACTTTTCGACGGTACAATATTCAAAATGGCACAAAAATCACTATTACAATCGTTATTTCGCCTTCCGGCGGATTTTTTCCAAATGAATGACCTGCTTGCCATAGCCAAAAACTTTTAAAAAAATTGGTTCTATTCTATGCATAACTTCATACACTTTTCTATTTTACAATATTGAAAATTGCACAAAGATCGCTATTACAGCGCCCCCTTTCGGCGTAATTTTTCCAAATTCAGGGAGAACTTTCTTGCCATAACCAAAAACTTAGACAAAAAATTTGGTTCAATTCTATGCTTCACTTCATACACTTTTCAATGGTACATCATTGAAAATTGCACAAAAATCGCTATTACAGCACCCCCTGCCGGCAATTTTTTTCCAAATTCAGGGAGGACCTTCCTGCTATGACCAAAAACATACACAACAAATTTGGTTCAATTCTATGTATAACTTCATACACTTTTCAATGGTACAGTATTGAAAATTGCACAAAAATCGCTATTACAGCGCCCCCTTCCTATGTAATTTTTCCAAATTTAGGGGGGGGGGACCTTCTTGTTATGACCAAAAACCTACATAAAAAATTTGGTCCAATTCTATTCATAACTTCATACTCTTTTCAATTGTACAATATTGAAAATTACTCAAAAATCGCTATTACAGCGCTCCCTTCCGGCAAAATTTTTCGAAATACATGGAGGACCTTCTTGCCATGGCCAAAAACATACATAGAAAATTTGGTTCAATTCTATGCATAACTTCATACACTTTTCAATTGTACAATATTGAAAATTGCACAAAAATCGCTATTACAGCGCCCCCTTCTGATGTAATTTTTCCAAATTCAGGGAGGAACTTCTTACTATGGCCAAAAACCTACGCAAAAAATTTGGTCATATTCTATTTATAAACTTCACACACTTTTCGGTGGTACAATATTCAAAATGGCACAAAAATCGCTATTACAATCGTTATTCTGCCTTCCGGCGGATTTTTTCCAATCAATGACCTGCTTGCCATAAACTTAAAACAATACTTGCATAACTTCATACTTTTTGATGGTACAATGGCGACAGACACACGGACACTCGGACAGACAGATGTTTTCTATAAACACATGTTTTGGGACCTCTGACCCCTAAAACGTGTAAATCCGTCGAAAACCGGAAGTCGAAAAAAATTTCGATTACAATACTTTCTTTTATTGAAGATAGAGGAAAATTAAAATATGGACAACATGATATAAATTTATTTTCCGTAATGTAGAAGCCACATCCTTTGTCTACGGTGTTTTTGAATAAAAATGAGAATTCTTGTTGCCGGTCGGTACTGTGTTAGCCCGGCAGTAGTCGCGTGTCGGTCTTTTTGCCGCCCATATACATAATCTTCTTCTAATTTCTATCCCCTTACAAATACAATGTAAAACTATCATGTAGCAGACTTTAAATGTTTTCCCGATACCATCGTGAAGTAACAAGACTTCTCTATTTTCCTTCAGGTACAGTTGTGCTAGCAAAGTTGAAATTGGTGTAAAAGTCTACGCTACGATGCCTAATGTCAGTTCATTTTTACATTTACCCATTAGTACAAATCTCATGAATAAATTGTATAATTTAAGTAAACTGCAAATTTATAACTTCACTCAAATGTAATATTCGAATATTAAGTGAAATATGTTTCTTATTTTACATTTCCTGTATGCGGGGGCCGGCTGCAAAAAGACCGACCGCGACTAATAACGTTCTGAAAAAAGACGCGACTACTCTCGGGTTAAGGGGTTTCTTATCTTTTAAAATCTCTGTCGAAAGTTTAAAAGTGATGTAACTCAAGTTCTCATAAATTTCTAAATATTTATTGAAATTATATAAATCTCTGCAATATATTTAAGGCATATTTAAGACTATAAAATAAAAAAATAAAGAATTATAATACAGTGCAATAAAACATACAGGTCAGTTAATATTGCAGAAATTTTTCACATTTCAGTATGTCACAATCCGTAGGATAACTGAATTAGGAATAGACGCGTCAACATAAAAATTACGTTAAAATGAGCTCTAACGTATATTTTATAGAATAAATTAACGTTATTGAGATAAGTAAATATTTTCATTATTTTTTAATCATTTATTAATTTTTTTTCATCTTTTTTTCAATTTTTCGAATTTAATTGAATTTTTAAATTGTTTTCGGTCAAAACATTTATATATAATTATTTCATTCTATAAAGTAGAGTTTAGTGACTTTAACGAATTTTTTATATTGATACTATATCTATTCTACAACGTCGACGTTGTGGAAAATGTGTACGTCTGCAGGGAGACTATGTCGAGAAGTAACACCAGTTTCATAGTTTTCGGGTGAGAAGTTAGTTAAAAAAAAAAAAAAAAATCGGAACTTTAATGCACCTCGTATATATATATACAGGGTGTTCGAAAAGTTTGGAAACGGTCAAATAGCTCGAGAAATACATATCAGATTGAAAAACATAGAAATACGTGTTAAATATTTTTTTAAAAGCTACTCAGCGATACCAAATTTGACCCCTCAGGGACTGAGAGGGGGGGGGTGTCCAACTTTGAAATCATGAATGATAACCCCCATTTTTTATTAACTATTCGGATTCTACGGACAAAAATCCGTAACTTATGTAATCAACATTTTTTCCGGATCCTCTTTGATCACGGTGTAATCGAGCAAATTCGACCGATACACATTTTGGTTTTCCCAACTAGTTTTTGACTTCTCAAAATCTGATTGGCCAAAACTTTTGATGTCAAAATAGCCGCCTTTTGCGGGAATAGTGTTTCTCGAAAACCATCAGTGGAGATTGTTCCGATGGCGCTTTATATGCTTTTTCCATAAAAATTAATAGAAATGTATTAAATTATTTTTCTATATTCATTTTTTTATCCAGTCGGTCATTTTTAAATAATAATCTGCGTATTTTGATCTTTTAAGGAGTAAATATGCTCCTCTCACCGAAAAGAAAAATGATAGTCGTCATTATTTGGGGGGCTGGGTTTGTTGATATTCTGCGTTTCGATGGCTTCTGTTGTTAAAAAAATTCATTTAATTCGGGGGTGGATGAGGGTATATGTTTTTTTTTAAATTATTACTATAGAATAACATACAGCCCCCCCCCCCCAAAAAAAAACCCAAAAAAAAACATATAAAATCTTTTTATGCTGGCTGAGCAAAGGATGGGTAGTAGCGTAAATTTCAAGTGGGGGTGGGATTATAGGTTTTGATGATTGATTAGTTACTGCAACTACTGAATAAGAAGTAGGGCAAAACATTTCAAAAATTCTAATAAATGTAATAATTTTTTTGTAAATTAATGTATTTTTCCATTTTAACATTTTTTTTAATAATTTTAAACAATTGAAAAATTTTAATTTTTTAAAATTTTAAATAAAAATTTAAATTTAAATTAAAATTAAAAATTAAAATTTAATTTAACTCTTTAAGCTCTGATGATTATTTCCTGCGGGAGAAGAAGTTTCAATTTTCATAGGGGAAGGATAATGTAGAAAATTATTTAATTATTTATTAATTATTACAATAAAATAACAAATGCGAAAAGATATACAGGGTGTGTTCACGAAGTTTCAAGACTGGTCTGAGAATACCAAATTTATTAAACATTTTTGCACAGCGAACTAAAATTCTTCGAAATATGACCCTTGGGTATCAACACACCGCTGCCACTGTTTTTTTCCATTATTCATAGGCTCCCTGGAAGTCTTCGCGCGTAAGCCTGTTGAGGGACCTCGTCGAAGCTGTCAGGATCGCTGGAATCGTTTCGAATCGTTTCCTTCCAGGTCTTTCTTTATCCGGGGAACAAAAAAAGGCGCTGGGGGCAAGGTTTTGGCTGTAGGGGGGCTTTCGGCAGTTTTGCCACGTTAAAGTTAGCCAAAACTTCGGCGGCGGCAAGCGGCGTTTGAGAGGGCTCATTTTCGTGGTGAACAATCCAATCATTTCTGGTATCTGAGCGAATGAGCCTGACTACAAATGGTGATCCATGAAGATCCTACAAATGGTGGACCATTCGAGCGTAAAAATCACCTGACCCGGCGTGTCCGCCCAGACATCAGAGACGATTACATTGTTCACCACGACAATGCGTCCTCTCAGACGTCGCTCGCAGCCGCCAAAGTTTTGGCTAAGTTTAACCTGGCAACCCTGCCACAAGGCTCCCTACAGCTCCGACCTCGCTCCCAGCGACTTTTTTTTGTTCCTTCGGATCAAAAAAAGACCTAAAAGGGAAGCAATTTCATACGTTTCCCGCAATCCACGAATCCAGCTTCGACGCGGTCCCTTAACAGCCTTGCGCGCGAAGGCTTCCAGGGAGCCTATGAAAAATGGGATAAAACGCTGGCAGCGGTGTGTTGATGCTCAAGGGTCATATTTTGAAGAATTTCAGTTCGCCGTACAAAAAATGTTTAATAAATTTTGTATTCTCAGACCAGTCTTGAAACTTTGTGAACACACCATGTATAAACAAAAAGGTAATTTTCAGAACAAATTAAAAACAAATCAGCATATTTCCTACATTTTTTAAGGCTGAGACGTTGGCATTTATTTATATATTTCATTCCGTTAGTTCTACGTTTAATTTTAAATTTTTATTAAAAATAAGTTAACCCTTTCGCGAGCAGTATCCTTAAAAAGGGCACCTAAATCTTTTTATGCTGGCAACCAGCATATTTAATTAAAATTTTTTCATTTATAACGTTCTTTAAAATAATCAAGTTTTTATTTTCCAATAAATTCGTTTATAAATTCTGGTGTCAGTCTATCCTTTCATCAGTTTATAAACAGAATTTCTCCGTGCCGGTAAGGGTTAAATCAATTGAACATTAAAAAATAAAAACAAAATTCGAACAGTAAGATAATTTAAACTCCCTCAAAACTTAGGTTCCCTTCATATTAAATCAAAATAAATCTTAGACTTTGTTCGATATGGTGGGCTGTAGACGTTTAATTTTCTTTTTAATTGAATTTATTAACACTTAAAACTGCACAAGACACTTTCACAAACATAAATTTCACAAATTTGAATAGATTGCAAATCATAATTAATATCCATCGCGTAGTTTGGATGGAGTGGTTTGACATACTTGTTGATGCTTTGACGATCAACAGCTTAATTACCTTTTTTACAGACTGCTCGTTAGGGGGAGCTGGTTATACTTCCGGAACGGAACATGCCGCAAGGGGATAAAATATGAAATATTTCAGCATTTAATAAACATAATA
This sequence comes from Maratus speciosus, assembly GCA_963932465.1. Taxonomy (NCBI): domain Eukaryota; kingdom Metazoa; phylum Arthropoda; class Arachnida; order Araneae; family Salticidae; genus Maratus; species Maratus speciosus. Next base: position 397,904 of record CAWVRF010000127.1, on the reverse strand, counting down.
CAATAGATAACTAATAAACACTACAAATGATACTAAAATACAAAATACTTAATAAACAAAACAATTAGGATAATTACTTTAAAATAATATATACAGGGTGATTCATAAATATCAAAACAATAGGATATTTCCTTAAATATTGCCCCTAGACCCATACTTCCAATTACAAAGTTTCTTAAAAAAAGGTGCAAAATTTAATGACGTAAGTTGCAACTTCATGGTATGTCTATTTGAAAAAATACGAAAATTAAATTTTTATAAGGCCCCCGTAGAGTAAAAATTCCAATCAGGAAAACTTTCCTTATCCATTCCTGAATTAAACACAAAAAATTGCATCTTCATATCTGAAAAACTCGCAGAGTTATGGCCGTTTAAATAATTCATCAGGTTTTAAGGGATTAGACACAAATTGAAATGCGTGCAATCCAAGAAACAATGCTACTTAAGAGTTCTGGGAAACATGTAAAAAATATATTTGTTGAGTTAGAATTTTGATTTTTTTTTCTTTTTTTGTGATGGTTAACCATATAATTTGCAAACAAAATCACATCCTAATATTTCTCATAAAGTTTTTTAAAAATTTAAATGATTAGTACTTTTTTAAGCGGATTTAATTTAAAATCTTTATAACTTGAAACATTATAAATCGGATTTAATTTTTTTTTCATTTAATTAAAAAGGAAAGTAAAGTTTTAGTTTTGTTTCAGGATTTTTTTAAATATTAATTTTTAAAATATTTAAAATATTTATTTAAAAAATTAGGTAACTTATTTTTTAAAAAATCCTATTATCAAAAGTAAATTTTTTTTTTCAAATTTGCCGAAACAAAATTAATGTAAAATAATAAAAAAAGACATGTTTCAAGTTTGCACCATTTTTATTTATGATTCTTGACTTATAATAATTTAAAGACGAGAAATGGTAAAAAGAAAAAAAATAAGAAAAGAAAAAAACGTCATGCAGAAACACATTTAAAGTTTTAAACATTGATTGGCTCCTAATAAAATGTGTAAATGCTTTTTAAAAAATTGCACGCGAAAAAGTAACTTTTTTCTGTAGCTTAAACTTCCGATTCAGTTTAACTTTTGCCGTTTTCACCTCCTTTTTGTACTACTTAAATGTCCATAAATAAATGTTAAATGTGTAATTTGAAACAATGCTTTTTCTAAGATGCCGATTAAGAGTTTTTCATAATTTTAGTCCTCACAAATTCAGGCTTTTTATCGTCCTAACGAGGCCGTTAAAACAGTCTGTATTCAGGGACCGGGCCAGACCCGGGATTGGCGACATTTTTCTGAAGACTCGGCCGGTCCGGGCCTAACGTATTTTTTCATATCGAACCGGGTGTTAGTGTAATTTATGACGGCCAATTATCTACACGAGGGATATGGGCCCGAAGGGGGGGGGGGGGGGGGTGCCTTCCGTAGAGATCTTTCTAAGGGAACCTAACCCGTATTTACGCAAGGATATCCAAGGTTCGAAGAAAACAACTGAAAACTCCTAACGATTGGGTTCGAACCCAGCACCTTCCGTCTACCAGCTTAAAGAGCAGAACCTCTCAGCCACTGGTTATACCATACAGAGAGTGGCTTCCTTATTCCTAGGTATCCCCTGGCGAAATTTTCAGTCCCGGTCTAGAGACAACCGGTATTAAAATCATTATCTCTGACTGACCTAATCCGTGCAAAAATAATTAAAATTTGGCTCAGCGCAAAAACTTTTACAACAAATACATATATTTTTAAATGGCCATTATTTTACAATAAAACTTTAAAATTTATTTTTTTTTAAGGATAGTAGATTTTAGGCAAACAAATTAAAATACACTAAAACTAGTGAAAAAAATCTGCCTATGACGGAATCCTTTCTTAAACGGAAAAATCTGTTGATCCATAGAAAATTAATATAATAATACCTGAGAAAAATAGACTACATTTACAACTCCTAAAAGGGAACTTGTCTATAACGCTTTTTTTTATTTCCTAGGTTATTCTATCTTAAAGATTTTACTTTATAGCATTTTCCATTGTCTCCAACACATGGAATATGGATTAACGATATTAAAGGAGAAGTGAATCATTTACATATAAATAGAGATTCGTTAATAAAACAAATAATCACAGCTATTGGCGCTTCTTTAAAAATAAAAATTATAAACATGAAAAAAATATATATAATAAGTATTTTTGGTCAGAACTCCTCCATACGAAACAACTTTTAACCATGTTGATGTAAAAAACTATGTAGAAATTGAGTTAAGCCGGGCCAGGCTACGATTTGAACTTTTTTCCAGTTAGGGCCGAACTTTTTTTCCTATGGGTCGGTTTGGGACCGAACCTAGATATTTCGACCCGTGCAGACCTCTAGTGCAGACCACCAGCATACTTTGAAAACAGGTTTAACGTAAAATCTATACGCTACCTATTTTATGTCCAAAAGAGAGGCACTGTCTTATATCGACTTTTAATAATGTACAATTTGTGTATGATCCCTATCTTGCATTCAGATTGAGTCAAAAATTCGTCGCTCAGAGGCATGGACAAATGGTGTAAGTCACGAATTTTGGATTTTGATATCTCTGCGAATTTTGAAGATATCGAGATGAATTTTTTTGTGTTTAATTCAGGAATGGATAAGGAAAAATTTTCTAATTGGGAAATTTACTCTACGGGGGCCGTATAAAAATTAATTTTTTGTATTTTCTCATATAGACCCGCCCCCCCCCCCCCATGGAGTTGAAACTTATCTCATCAAATTTTGAACCTTTTTTTATGAAACTTTGCAATTGGAAGTATGTGCCTAGGGGCAATATTTAAGGAGATAGCCTATTGTTTCGATATTTATGAATCACCCTGTATAAGAAATACAATGATGCATAAACATTAAGAGCCCTGAATGGGCAACAGGCATACTTTTGAAATGCCTCTTAAAAATATACCACATGCAGTTTTGACTTTGACTGCACGAACCCTATTGTCCCTGCCTGGAATTATCTATATAATCCGGGCAAGAGCCCACTTACATGGTGGAAGATTTTCTTCTTTTAATAACACTAGAGATCCTAGCTTTATGTTTTCTTTTGTAAATTGCCATTTACCGCGCTGCAGCAAGTGATTTAGGTAGTCAATAGACCAACGTTTCCAAATGGATTGAACATATTTGGTAATTAATTGCCAATGGGTTAATCTATTGTCAGAAATATTCATAACATTAGGCTCTGGAATGCTGTTAATGGGTCTGCTAAGTAAAAAATGCCCTGCGTAAGCACTTCAAACTCATTTATGTCATCAGAAAGCGGAAATAAAGGTCGGGAATTTAGGATCCTCTCAATTTGGACTACTAAAATTTCAAAATCCTCTAGAGTAATTTTATTATTACCTACGGCCCTAAGCAAATGATGTTTGAAGGACTTAACGCCAGCTTCCCGTAGACCGTCAAAATTAGGAGAGCGCGGAGGGATAAATTTCCAAGTTATGAATTCTTCTGCAAAGAAATTTGATAATTCCTCGTTGGGAGTGGCCAATAATTTCTTAAAGTTGTTTAATTCTGTTGAAGCACCTTAAAAATTAGTGGCATTGTCAGAAGTTAGCGTATTTACTTTGCCTCTCCTGGCGCAAAATCTTTTAAGCGCAGCGATGAATGCAGCAGCGAATAACTCGCTTACTATCTCTAAATGAATAGCTTTGGTAGCCATGCAAATAAATATGGCCACATAACTTTTGAAATAAGTACCCTTTCTCTGTTTTTTGTACTTAATATGGAGGGGGGCCACAAAAATCGACACCTGAATTGAGAAACGTGTGGTTAGGTGTTACGCGTTGCGATGGGAGGTCTCCCATTAACTGATCTAGTGTTTTGGGGTTATGCCGAAAACATGTGACACAAGTATGCACTGTTTTTCGGGAAATGCTTTTAGCCTTTATAGGCCAATATTTCATCCGTACTTGATGAACTAATCCCTGAGCACCTATGTGAAAGTACTTTTTATGAAAGTACTCAAATATTAATTTAGTGAGCTTATGATCACTGGGCAGAATTAATTGGTGCTTAGCATCAAAAGGTAAGTCAGAATTTATTAATCTGCACCCTACGCGAAGTAATCCACAGTTGTCAATGAAGGGATCTAATCCCTTTAACCTACTGGAACAAGGAACAGTTTGTCCCTTTCTGAGTGCTGCTAATTCAGGAGCGAACTTACCTTCCTGGGCCTTTTTTACCAAAAATTGTAAACTATTTTGTAACTCAATTCCGGTAAGCTGCTTCCGTTTTATATCTCTATGGCGGCTGTTATTGAAGAACCTAAAAACAAAACTACATATTCGTATTAGTTTCAGGAAATTATTAGAAGAATTATATAATACATGAAACAAATCGTTAGAGTCTCTATGAAAAGTCAATAAATTAAAATCAGTTTTGAGTTCACGATCACAGTCAATGTCTTTGAGAGTAGGAAATTGTTTGGTAACTATAATTTCTCTTTGAAGAAATTCCGGACCAAACCACCACAAATCATTATTGATCAGATCCTTGGCTGTTGCACCTCTGGAGATGATATCTGTTGGATTGGATTTTGAGGATACATGGTTCCAGTGATAATTCTCAGAAATAGACTGGATCGTGGTGACTCGGTTGGCAACAAATGTTTTAAGTTTGTAGGGTGGTGTATTAAGCCAAAATAGAACAATCGAAGAGTCTGTCCATAGCCACACCTTTTCAAAGCATAGCTGTAGGATGGGAATTATTTTTTGAACCAGTTTTGCCAAAAGTAGAGCTGCACACAACTTTAGTCGCGGGATGGTCATTGGCTTTAGGGGTGCCACACGGGATTTGCTGCACAGAAGATTAGACATGAACTGTCCAGTTGTGGAGAGAGTTCTTATGTAGATGGCTACTCCATAGGCCTTTCCAGAAGCATCTGAAAATCCTTGTAAATCTAGACCTGCAATGTTGTCAGACAAAACATACCGCGGAATTGTAAGATGATTTATTTCTGTCAATTTAATCAGAAAATTTTGCCATTCCCGAAGAGAACTGGAAGGCAGATGTTGGTTCCAATTTATCTTTAATTCCCATAAATGTTGCATGAAAATTTTTGCTTTGGTTAGAATAGGGCCAATTAAGCCTAATGGATCGTAAATTTTAGCAATTTGTGCCAAAACTTCTCTCTTAGTGTAAATATCTTTGGGTTCGATACTAATTTTAAAAGTAAAATGATCTGGTTGATGTTTCCTTCTCAAAGTTTTTACAGAAATTTGCTGTGAGTGTTCGTCAAATGCATATTCTGATATGGCTGCGTCTTGTAATAATTCAGGATGATTAGAGACCCACTTGTGTAGCTCCATCCCTCCCCTTTTTAAGATCAGAATTAATTGAGATTGCAAGTCTTGTGCGTCTTGTAAGGAGCCTGCACCAGATAAACAATCGCCAACGTACATGTCGTTATGAATCACTTCTGAATCCATAGGAAAATCTTTGCTTTCTTCATCAGCAAGAGCTTTCAACGTTCGCGTGGCAAGAAAGGGAGCACTAACAGTGCCATATAAAACCGTGTTAAGTTCATATATTTTTATTTGAGCGTCCTTATCAGGCTTCCAAAAAAATTTTTGCAAATTTCTCTGTAGTGGGTCGATCATTATCTGCCTGCACATTTTCTTAATGCATAGGCGTAACCAGGGGGGGTGCCCTGGGTGCCCGGGCACCCCCCCGCTCGCGCATACTCAAGCACAATTATTTAAAAAAATCAAAATCGACAAAAGAAAGAAGTGAAAGCAGAGTTCAATTAGTTTAGTTCAGAAAACTAACAGCCTAAGTTTTGAACTGTGATAAAAAAAGAATTCCGATTTCTTTTTATTTAATTATGTTCTTTATCTTTTTTACAACTAGAATATTTACAAGAATCTGTATTAGTCATAGTAAGTCAGAAAGGTGGTTTTATAATCCCACTTTGACGTCTTTTGTTTGAGGGAGATTTTTTTAGAAACCGTTCTTTCTATTGCACATGTTCTGCAATTTCATGGGAAATTAATGCAAGTTCTTGACGAGGATAGAAACAGAAATTATTTGTCTCTTTGATTTCGTAGTCTAAACGTCTAAAGTCTAGAAAGAAGCAAAAAAAAATTGAAAGGGAATGCAGTGCAGATGTGAAACAATAATTCTAAAATGCGATTAGCCGGGGGAAATGTTGGGGGTAGGGGTGCACAGAACATGCCTCTGAAAATCAAAAATAATAGCACAGAAAATTAAAATTAATCTGGAGATGGTTGAATTTCGTGTTTCGCGACCATATTTTGACATTCGTAAAAGGAATATGGTTGCAGTCTTTCAAGTCAGTATAGTATTTTTTTTCCTCATAAAATTTTTATGCGATTTTTAGAGTTTCTTCTCGTTTCGCGGAGTTCTTTTGAAACTAGTAGGAAAAGGACCCGGGGTTTCAATCTTTTCGCCCAGTGCAGTAAATTTTGACGAAATTCGCAATTTTATTTTGCGATCATTTCATGATATTTACAATTTTTCCCAAAATCGCTTGACGAAATTCATGTCTTTCTGCGCGATTTTTTGTCGAAATCCGCACTTTTCACCACTAAACTTTGATAAAATTCGCATTTTTTACCGCGATATTTTGACGAAAGTGGCATTTCTTTAGCACGATCCTTCGATGAAATTCGCTTTTTCTTTTCGCGATCTTTTGACGAAATTCGTATTTTCTTTCTGCGATCCTTTGACGAAATTCTCGTTTTCACCGGGATCCTTTGACGAAATTTGTTTTTTTATTTTTTGCAACTGATTCACGAAACTGATTTTTTTACAGAGGTCATTTGTCGAAATTCGCGTTAGTTTAACGCGACCGATCGGGAAAATTCTCGATATCTTTCCGTACCAAGTATCAAAATCCCCTACTCTTTTCCGCGACTTTTTGACGAAATTTGTAACATTTTCTCGTCAATCGTTTATCGAAATTCGTGATGTTTTTGCGCAATCTTTGACGAAATTCGCGATTTCTTTCTGCACTCTTTTATCGAAATTGACGATATTTTTCATTTATCGTTTGAAGAAATTCTCAAATTTTTCCGGGACCGAGTCACGAATTGATTTTGAAAAGGTCCATAAAAGAAATAAAAGTCGCGGACTTCAAAAAATTTTCTAAATACTCACTGAAGAATCACAGATCTGTGAAAGAATTTTGAGGGCGAAAATACTGTACAGCATTTTTTATTATGCGGGACTTTCCTTTTCTGCGCACAAATCGCGCGATCCCGCACGTTATTTCAAACCCTGTCCCTCAAAGAAAACTTCATTACTAATGGAGTTTCGCTGGTTGATTTTTTAAAACAAACATAGAATTAAAGAAATCTAGGATTTGGGTGGGGGGGGGGGGGCTGCCTTTGGTAACGTACCCCCGAGCAAACTACGACCACTTCTGTCTCGAAGTAAACGAATCCTGAATTATCGCGATTTTTTTATTTCGAGCCAAATTAAATTTTCAGCTTTCTTATAAGAAATGATTCGACATTCTTCCAATTCGAATTTAATCACAGCAATTGCAAAAATTAGCGGAGAGTTTTTTCTGTTTCAAAAAAAGTCATAAAAAAGCCTCAAAGTACGAAAAACCCCATTAAAAATCGCTTTAAAAATTCGGAAAAGATTAAAAAACAGCAGGGAACGAAATTAACTAATTGGGCAAAATATTTAAACTGGATTCCTTTTAGGAATGCGAAAAAAACCCTTTAAAAATAACATTAAAAAAATGTTACAAATTGTTACAAATGTTACAAATCGCTGTAATAATCTCGAAAAAACTTTATTGAAAAGAAGACAAAGTTTACTGGATAAAATATTGAAATCTGATTCTTTTTTACTGATTTGAAAAAATTCGCATAAAAAATTAATTGAAAAATTCCAGAAATTGTCTTTGATATGCATGACTTCAGACATACAGGTACTTTCCTATCAAATCTTGCGGCTGTGAGCACTGCATTGTTTTCTCAGAGCTCAGCGCGCGTACACACAGAGAGAGAGAGACAGACCAGCAGTTATTTTTATTATTACAGTCGCATCATGATAATATAATTTTTATCATCTTGACAAAATTTAGTGTATACAATAGAAGCTCGATTTTGCAAACCTCTTTTTTACGAATTCTTCGTTTTTACGAACTGATGTACTGGTCCCGACCAGCATCTCATTGATCTAATGTTATTCCCATTTATGAATTTTCGATTTTACGAACACATTATATGATTTTACTCGAGTTCGTAAAATCGAGCGTCTACTGTACTATCATGAGCTGCTTTACCTAATATATTCGACACATTCTGAGGTAAAAACATGAATTATTACTAAATATTATAATTATTTATAATATTATAATAATATGTATATAGACTTCCAAAATTTCTATGGTCTCTCCCCCCCCCCCTCAGTGATTCCTTAGAAGTCACGGAGTCCCATTCTGAAAAACTTTCGAGGGTATGTACTGGTGTGCAGCATGTATTATCTGAGATTTATCATCCGGCAAAATTTCCTCTACAAGACTTTGACAGAGATAATGTTAAGTAGGTCTCATGCAATAGAAGTTTCCAGCATGATTAAAGGCCTTTTAAAATCTTTATAAGAAGTTAGGGTGCCAAAAGGTTTTACACTTGTGACCACACTTAGTTACTGCCTTATGTACTGCTGCACGGAGATTTACAGATATATATATATATTTTTACCATTAGATTTAGTTTTGATTTTTTGAACCCCTTCTCTCATCCCCTCACGCAAACAAAAATCGCGTTTGAGCCCTTTTTAAAAGAAATACCACACAATTATACCTTCTAAAATGGAAACCTGTTTAAAACGGAAATTTGACTGGTTTTTATGGGGTTCCGTTTTAGCAGGTTTTACTATATAAGATATTGTTTGTATCCAACATGTTCAGGTTAAAAAGTCTGGGCACCCCCCCGTTCAAAAGGCTGGTTACGCCTATGTATGTCTGCACAGAATGTATATTTGTGGGTACGGGATCTAGTTATAATCGAAAATAAATCTTGCTGAACCGTTCCCCCATTTAATAAAATAGAATTAAGTGAATAACCACTAGATGTGTTTGAACTTGCATTGAAAACAACTCTCAGGGGAGTGGATATTTTTTCCGGTTTATTCATAGCATGATGTGGAATGTAATAAGACAGCTTATTTTCGTTTTCATTTTTAATTTGTGTCATATGCCCCAAAGTTTCGCATTCTTCCATAAAAGCTGTATATAAATTAGCCATTGTTTTATTTTTATCTAATTTAGCCCATAAACTATTTAATCGCCTAGCTGCAATTTCTCTAGAACTTCCTAACACTGATTCTGCATTGTCTTTCATTGGTAGCTGTACTGTAAATCTACCGATGTGATCGCTTTTATAGGTGCTTCTAAAATGTTCCTCACAAAATATTTCTTCATCCCCTATGACAGTTTCTTTATTATCCCCAGGTAAAGATTCTATTTCAAAATATTGCTGTAAAGTATTGTTTAAGCTATTTTCAGTTAAGAGGCCAGTATATGACTTATTTTCAACTTGTGGAAGTGAACCTGCGATTACATACCCAAATACTGTATTCTGTAATATACAATTAGCATTTGCTAAAGGAATTTGCTCACTCTTTAAAATGTCAAAAAATACCTCGCTACCAATCAATGCATCAATCTGACCAGGTATGTGAAAATTATTGTCCGCTAATTCTATGTAGTTAGGAATGAATAAATTTGAAATGTCTAATCTTTCAACCGGAATATTGTTTGTTATTTTTGGTAGAACAGCAAACTCTAATGTTTTAGAAAATGTTTCTTTTTCATTTGATATTTTTGCATTGATAATTTGCTTTATTTCCTGTGATGACTCGTTAATGCCAGAAACAATACCCTTGAATGGTTTTGGTTTTAGATTTAATTTCTTGCATGCGCTCCTACTTAAAACGTTGATCGATGACCCATTATCTAGGATTGTTCTTAATCTAATTTTATTTCCGAACACATCAGTTACTAAAATTATAGCTGTGTTTAATATTGCGCAATTTGTTCTGTCAGCTGCTAAAAGGTTAGCACCGAGTAATGCCGTATTCTCAGATTCAGAATCGCTTATTTGTTAGTTTTTAACAAACTTGTTATTGTTATTTATTACCGCCGTTTCTGACATCATATTTTCATTTACTTCACATAGTAAGGTGCTATGTACTAATTTGCAATGCTTGCAGGTAAATTTAGAATTGCATTGGCCTTGATGTAATCGTAAGCAATTTGAACATAATTTATTCTTATTTACAATCATTTTCCTTTCACGAATACTCATGTTTAAAAAAACAGAACATTTGAAAAGAGGGTGATCCGAATTGAATAACACACATGCCTTTAATTTATTTTTATTTGTATTATCGTTGATAAAAAATGATCTGGATTTATTTACTGCGTAATTATTCTTAGATTTCGAAAGCTTCAATTGAGACATACTGGCGTCAGTCGAAAGTTTTACTGCTTCTAGCACAAGGCATCTTTTTTCCAAAAAAGAAATTAAATAGTCAAAAGTCAGAACATTTGAGCTTTCAAGAGATAATTCAAACTGCTTTTGAGTTTCTTTATGCAATTTTTTCAGAATTATATTTATGCACACACTTTCTGATAAATTATTTTGTGTATATTCCATAATTTTGAGTGCACGAATGTTTTTGTTAATACAATCAATAAAATTACGCAATTCTTTAGGGTATTCGTATTGCATTTTTTCATAATTTAAAATTGCAGAAATATGTGAATCTATTAGCATTTTTTTATTTTCGTATCTGTGTATCAGGGCTTGAAATAATGAATTAAAATCATCATCAGGTGATTCTAAATGTTTAGCTTCGTTTTTTAAAGAAGCTTTTAAATAAAATAGCTTCTGACTACTATCTAATGCATTGTTAATAATCAAATTAGTGAATTGCGTTTTAAAATTAGCAAAATCACAGTAATCACCTCCGAATGAAGGCAATGGAATTTCTGGGAGGCCCATCTTTGTTTTGTTTTCATTTGAATGATCATCAATACTTACAATATTACATTTATTTTCAAAAGAGGCTAATAAAACTTTTAAGCTTACCTCCACTTGTTCGAGCCTCTCATTAGCAGTGTCAATATCCTCCTCTATTTCTTGCACTTGTTGAGAAGATAATTCTTGGATGTCGAAATACTGCTCTCTTATTTCCTCCAATTTATTTTGAAGAGCTTCTGTCTTTTTTAATTTGACTTCTAATGTGATCACATTCGTTGTTTTTACATCACTGGTATCTGTTAGAAATTGCTCTAATCTTGTGATAGCAGTCTTTACGGTGCCTTTTAATCTGTTAAGCTTATCCATAGTAGCTCTCAGGCTGTTTAGGACCACAATGTTTGATATGGTGGACTGTAGACGTTTAATTTTCTTTTTAATTGAATTTATTCACAAGACACTTACATAAACATAAATTTCACAAATTTGAATAGATTGCAAATCATAATTAATATCCATCGCGTAGTTTGGATGGAGTGGTTTGACATACGTGTTGATGCTTTGACGATCAACAGCTTAATTACCTTTTTTACAGACTGCGCGCTAGGGGGAGCTGGTTATACTTCCGGAACGGAACAGACTTTTTAAAACGTTTTTTGTATTTTACATGTGCCTTATCATTTTGTACACACTCATCATAAGCATAATACAAAATCTGCAATACAAATATTTGCAACTTAAAAATGAAAAAAGTCTAAAATTTATTTAAATTTCTTTATAACGGAACCTAAGTTTTTAATGTCTTTTATGTATCATATTGTTTTTTTTTGTTTTTTTTTTTGTTTTTTTTTGTTTTTTTTTTAATGTTCAGTTGGTTTAACTTATTTGTTACAAAAAATTTAACACTGAACTTACAACTTTACGTAACATTCAACGTAACATTGAACTGATTGAAATACATTTATAAATTACCCTTCTCGGGCTTAAAAAAATGTAGGATATAAACTAATTTGTTTTTAAAATGTTTTGCCAATTATGTTTTAGTTTATAGATTTTGTCCCATTTGTTATTCTATTGCAATAATAATTAAATAAATAAGCAACTTTCTACATTATCCTTCTGTTATGAAAATTAAAACGTCGTCTCCCCCAGCAAATAATCATTACACCTTAACTCTTCCGAGACCGCATCGCGTACACAAATTTTATTTTGAGTACACCGTTTTTTTTTTTTTTTTTTTTTTTTTTTTTTTTTATAAACAGTCCCCTTTACTTGTAAAATACCAAAAAATCCTTTAATCAAAACCGTGAAATATTATTATTCATTTATTAATTAATTAAAGGGTGCCTAAAACAAAGTCTACATGCACTTTTTGACGATGCATACATGCATCACAAATCCCGACAGGGTTAAAGAGTTAAATTATTTTTTTTATTAAAAAGTTTAAAATATCAAAATTTTTCTATTGTTTAAAATTATTAATTTTAAAATTATGAAAAAAAATTAAATTGAAAAATATTTTAAATTGCAATAAATTATTACGTTTATTAGAATTATCGAAAAATTTTCTGCCCTGCTTGATATTTTGTAATTGCAGTAACTAAATCAATAATCAAAATCTTTAATCCCACTCCCACCTGAAATTTACGCTACTTCTGCATCCTTTCTTCAATTAGCACAAAAAGATTTTATAAGTTTTTTAATTTGGTCCTGTATGTTATTATATAGTAATAATTTTAAAAAAAAAACATACACCCCCTTCCGCCCCAGAATTAATGATTTTCTTAACAGCAGATGCCATCGAAACTCAGAACATCAACAAACCCCGCCTCCAAATAATGAAGACTATCATTTTTCTGTTCGGGAGGGGAGGTGCATATTTACTCGTTAAAAGATCAAAATACGCAGGTTATTATTTAAAAATGATCGACTGGATTAAAAAAAAAATGAAAATAGAAAAATAATTTAATATATTTCTATTAATCTTTAAGGAAAAAGCATATAAAGCGCCATCGAAACAATCTCCACTGATGGTTTTTGAGAAACGCTATTCCCGCAAAAGACAGCTACCTTGACGTCAAAAGTTCTGGCCAATCAGATTTCGAGATGTCAAAACCTAGTTGGGAAAACTAAAATCCGTATCTCTCGAAATGGCTCGATTACACTGTGATCAACGAGTATCCGAAAAAAATGTTAATTACAAAAATTACGTATTTTTCTCCATAGAATCCGAATCTGCAATAAAAAGTGGTGGTTATCATTCAAGATTTCAAAGTTGGACCTCCTCGCCCCCCCCCCCCCCGGGGGGTTGTTTGCGAGCGTCAAATTTGGTATCACTAAGTAGCTTTTATAAAAATATTTAACATGTATTTTTTAGTTTTTTCAATCTGATGTGTATTTTTATAGTTATTCCACCGTTTTCAAACTTTTCGGACAAGCTGCTGTATCTATTTATATAAAATCCAAGTCTCTGTGTGTCCCTCACTATTCCGGTAGGACCGCCTCATTGAAATGAGTAATTGTTGAAAAATATTAATGCAGTGTTACCACAGTAGCGCCAAATGTTAGCCAACTTGGCGATAGCTGTCTAATTTGGCGAAATTCCCATTTAAAACCATTAATCTTTCATAATGGAGGTCACCGAAATTTAATTTAAACTCCACTCTTTTAAGATATTTTTTCGAAATCTATGGGTGAGAATTTAAAGTACATCTTTACATCTTCCTCACGATGCTACTAATAAAATAACCGCCAATAGACAACGGTGTACTGTGTGAGCTCCTAACTGCGCGATTTTAATGTGCTTTAGGTACTTTTCCAGTATAGGTGCCTTGGCGAAAAAGGAAATTTGGTAACATATTTTCCGGGAACCTATTCACTGTTTCATTTTATATACACACGCAATTTTTCGATATTTATACGATTTATTTAACATAAAAAAGCCGTTTCTCTAATTTTATACAGAAACAGATGTAATTTGTACATAAAAACATCAATAATATTCATATAAAACAAACAAAAACGCTCATCAAATTTGTTTTCATAGCTGTTTATATGATTTGACAACAAATCTCGATATTTTTCCATTATACGGACATCATGCCAAAATGTATGCTAATGCGCCAATTATTTCAAAATTCTAAAAGATATTTGTAATTTTATGCCAGCAGTTTAATATGAGTTTTATTTTATTGCTTTATTTTATAGCAGTTATTTGTTCACTTATTTTAAGTATATATCTGTGATTTGATGAAATAGTTCGTAAAAATCTGGAATTTTCAAATGTTATATTTTTTAAATGCTCACTTTAGTATTGACAATGGTTTTTTTTTTATTTTTCAAATGCTTCAATTCACGATTTTGCGCCAACTATTACGCTTGGCGACAATGGTGTCCGCATAACGGAAAAGTACCCAAATCTCACTTTCTGATGCCCAAATTACACCAAGCTTTTTTAAAAAAGTGCCAAAGCCCCTACAGTGGAAAAGTACCAAACTGTCTGTTATTTTGTGCTATCCGTGTTATAGTTTGTACTATATGCAAGGGGAGTGGAGCGAAAAGGTTAAACATTAAATATTAAAGTTTCGGCACAGATGTCATATATAATATTGGCGCGATTTTTTTCTGACGCCAATGTCATACACACAACGGGTACTTAACTGGCGCCAAAGTGTCGTAATTTGCTTGATATGGTAATCCGGATGTTGTTGTTTATGCTGTTGATGTTTTCGCCAAATTGGCGTCGGAAAAAAAATCGCGCCAATATATGATAACGTGTATGACAACTGTGCCAAAGTTTATATAAAGAAGTATAAGACTAAAAAATTAAGAATAAAATAAATGCAAAATAAGACTAAAGAAGAAAGAAAAATCATGCATTAAGCATAGAATATGAAACACTTTCCAACATCCTGAATGCTTTAACAAAACTTCGTTATTTAGGGAAATAAGGTAAATAAGATAACGTTACTTCTTAGATATCCCGTCGACCAATTTCGCAAAATTATATAAATCGCCAAATCAATAGTAAAACATTAACAAAAATACAAATAAAACGTCGAATTAATGGTTTTATTGCCCATTAATGGCATTTAATCTTACAATTAATTAATTAATGGCAACCATTATTGGCAATTAATCTTACAATTTGGCGACAGTAATTAGGTCAACGGGATAACTAAGAGGTACCAAGATAACTAAATAAACATTTTAGAAAACGCTTAGAAAAATTTAAAAATTGATTACAGCAGTTACCGTCCATAGCCAATAGTACCGTTATTACATGTCACTATTTAGCTAAAATTTAATTTAAACTACTCTTAAAACTACTGAAATCACATTTCCAGATATTATCATCCATAGACGGTTATGTATCCAATTCTTTGCGTGACCATGTATATCATTTTATCTATATTCTACAAACATTTCTTAGGAAACTAAATGCAGTTCAGCGTAAAAATGCATAATTCCTTTAAAAACCACCTTTAAGCAATTTACTCTCATACTCAGTAACCCTTACGAATTCTTTTGTGTAGCCCTGCATATGAACAGTAGCATTTATACACACAGTATAGTATGCATAAATCATAAATGTAGTGAAACATAAAAGCGCGTATCATAATTAAAAATGCATTTCTAGCAATCATTGCTTAAGTACAATACTTCGGAGAAAAGTTTCTTGGCGAGAAAGAAGTTTGCCAACGTATTTTCTGGCAACTTATTTACTGCTTCATACTCACAAGCAGTTTTTTCCATATGTATACAATTTGGCACAGATGTCATATACGCCTCATATTGGCGCGATTTTTTCCGACGCCAATTTGGCGAAAACATCAACAGCATAAACAACATTCGGGTTACCATTACAAGCAAAATAACGATACTTTGACGCCAGTTAAGTACCCGGTGCGTATATGACATCGGCGTCAAAAAAAATCGCGCCAATATGGGCGTATATGACATCTGTCCCGACAATTTAATATAAAAAAAAGCTATTTACCCATTTTTATAAAGAAACAGAAGTAATTTTTGCACAGATGTCATATACGCATGGGGGTTGACGTTATTTTTTTATGACGCCAATTTGGCAGAAATCTCGCTTTCGAATACCAGTTACTTATATATTTTTCAATTATTTGCTATCATTTTGAAAAGGAAATAACTATAAATAAATAAAAGTTTGAATAATAACTATAGAACAAAGCAGTTTATATAATTAAAATACACAAAATAAAAGTAAACAAACAATTTATTAATAAATAAAAAACAATAGCCGGGTTACCATAGCAGGCAAAATAACACCATTTTGGCGCCAGTTAGGTATCCCGGTTCATATCTGACATCTGTGCCGTAATTTGTATATATAAAAAAATTATATATATTTAGAAACGATTTTTTTATGTATATAAGTGCATATATAAACAAAGATAAAAGTTCATTAGATTTGTTTTCATAGCTGTTTATATAATATCGCAACATATTTCACTTTCTGATGCCCGAATCGCGCCAAGCTTTTTTTTAAAAATGCGCTATAATGGAAAAGTACTTAAAGAAATAATTAACAGAGATAACAAATTATACAAACTAAAACTTTTTATTTCGAGATCAAAGCATTGTTTTTAATTTCGATTAAAAATACATATATCCTTGGATAATTTCAATTGAAATTAGGTTCACAGCTTAATATCTCATTCCATAAACCTAAACAAATACAAGTGATTCATTCATCGTGAAACGTCAAAAATATTAAATCATTGAGGTAATCATTCACAAAGTAAGTTCTCCAACAATCAATGGGCAATATTCTAATGACGCCATAGTAGGTAAAATGGTGGCGGTATCGTTTGTTTATGGTTTGTAATCACAAAGATTTAATTTTGCAATGTCTCTTAGTTACATTATTTTATTGTCATATTTATGAGCTCAGAACAAAAGTCTATTTTTTCATTATTTAGTTATTAAAGACGGAAAAAAATCATAAATGCATGATTTGAAAATTTTAAATAATTTTCTTTCTTAATACTAAAAAATAACATCGGGAAGTAACAGCGGGTTTAAGTTAAATAAGTTTAACTGTTTAATTCTGTTGTAATATTCAAAATAACTGTATTTACTAGATTTCAGTACTCAACATCAGGGCCCGATTAAACTTTGAAGTTAGAGGAATTACAATGTCATTTCAGGACCTTTCTTTTGGAGAAGCTTTTCTAAATTCCATATATACATGGAAAATCTTCAGTGTTAGAAATATTATTCCTAGGACTGACATAACACGAGAACGCCCTGCAATTTTACACAAGTTTTTGAAAGCTACTTTATATCAGAAATTTCACTAAAAACTGGTTACTTTTCTGTTATAGCGGCCCACACTATTAGGATTATGACAAGTTGCAGCCAATTTCGCCAACGTCGTAACCAAGATCGTGAAGCACACACATATAATACCATATAATACCATTTCATGAAATCGTATACGATAATTTAATAGTTTTTAACCATACTTCAAGTGCGTTATTTATTTAAGTATTGCGCGGCAGCGCAATACTTATTTATTTCCAGTGTCACTTCTCAATGTTAATTTAACATAGAAAAGCCTATGGAGATGATAACTTTTTCATTTTTTCTTCCCACCTTTTTGTCCCTGATGCCACTCATTTTTAATTCTTTGCTAATTCTAATAATATTATAAATTCAAAGTGTAAAAACATTTGCCAGACGTCAGGGTCAAAACGGATCATAAAATGCATTTGCATATAGTTGGATTATAATCTAGAGAGTAACATGGACTAATTTTTATTTACATTATTCAAATATTTTTCTTAATAATTCTAAATTTCGCTTTTTTCATTGAGAATCAACGGACATTTTCTAATACAATTTAACATTTTTCCTTCATTGTTGTACATAATTCAAAAGCCGTAATAATAATTTGCCTATTTTTAGTTGAATGATTTTCACGTGAAACATGAAACTGAAGAAACTGAAATAGTTTTTTTTTTAAGAATTAAAAAGAAGATGAATATGACGTCATAGTGGGAAAAAAATGACATTTTCATGCAGATTTTTTAAGTTCAGATTGTAATTTTTTGACCAAACTACAACAACCTGCATTACTGCACTGGTGAAATATTTTGAATTATACATAGGTAAATTGCATCACAAATTGTGATGCGATATCGCACAAATCAAAGCCTGATGATCATACCTTCCATTAATTTTGAAATGTGTTTGTCTGAATGCAGTAGTTATTAAAAAACTCGACATATTAAACAAAAACCTAATTTGCAGAACAAATTAAAAAAACAAAATTTATTTCCTAAATTGTTTAAGCCCGAGAAGGGGCAGATATTAAGGAATTTCATTCAATTCGTTCTACATTTAATGTTAAATTTTTGTAACAAATAAGCTAAACCAATTGAACATTAAAAAATAAAAATGAAATTCATACAATATAATGCTTTAAACACCTATATACTTAGATTGCGATCAAATGAAATCGAAATAAATCTTAGACTTTTTCCATTTTTTAGTTGTAAATATTTGTACTGCAGATTTTGCATTATGTTTATGACGATTGTACATAATATGATAAGGTACATGCAAAATACAAAACTTTAAAAAAAGTCTAAGATTTATTTCGATTTCATTTGAACGCAATCTAAGTATATAGGTGTTTAAAGCATTATATTGTATGAATTTCATTTTTATTTTTTAATGTTCAATTGGTTTAGCTTATTTGTTACAAAAATTTAACATTAAATGTAGAACGAATTGAATGAAATATCTTAATATCTGCCCCTTCTCGGGCTTAAACAATTTAGGAAATAAATTTTGTTTTTTTAATTTGTTCTGCAAATTAGGTTTTTGTTTAATTTATTTTTAAGGTTCAACAATCTAAATTGTCCAATATATGAATTTAAAAAAATGTAAACAAAGATTGAATAGACATGACCGCAAAAAGCCTCAAATCTGCATAACACTTGGAACCAAACTGTGCAGATTAGTGGTCTTCTACTGTACATAAATTTTTCATAAATGTGTTTCGTTCTTAAAATGTGTTATTTTCATCTATCACAGCGGAACAAGCGAGAAAACTCGTATTCTTGCACATGAGTTGTATATATCTTTATATCTAAATTTCCGTCATTTTTGACGGGCTACCTTTCTAGTATATATATATGGGTCGATCCATTTCAAGTGGTCCAGAAAATCATTAATTCGTTGCTCGACCATTTTTAAAAAATCTGAAATTTTTTGAACAACAACCCTAACATGATGGAAGTTTAAAATGACTATTGTTTTAATTTTATTAATTTTTGTTTGTGCATGGCGGCCATCTTTGTTTCATCGTCTGCAGCAATTTTCTCAGAAGAAGGGTTTACGGAATTTTAAATAATTCATCGTTTATTTATCCAATTCAATTGCGGATTGAAGCAATTTGTACAGAATACATTGGGCTAAAAATGTAGTAATAGAGTAGTTTCCGGAAATAAATCCTTATTGGTGAAATTTAAGCATAAAGTTTCAGTTTTTTTTTCAAAAATTTGTCCGTTTACAAAAGGAAATTTTTCTAGCAAGGGAAACTGTAAACATGACATAATTTTTTTTACAAATAGGCCAAAAGTACTTGTACACACGCCAAGTTCCAGACCTTGGACTTCGTTTCTCTTCGCTAAAAAAAATCCCAAATTTTTCAAAAATGTCATAAATCGCACTTTTTAGGCTTTGATATCTCTGGTGGGGCACGAGATAAAAATCTGAAGTTCTGGTTTCTAAGAGTACTGTATGGTAGTGCTATGCACAAGAAATTTCAAGATGGAGATTTGACTACAAGCTGAGATATGGCAAGGGCAACATGTCAAAAGAATACTGCCAAACTATTATTTTGTTGTAGTCACAGCTAAGTATTTATCTCAGAGTGTCACTTAAATTTATGTTTTTGATTATCTTTAATTAATAGTAACAGAAAATAAAGCCCTTTGCAAAGCTTAGCAATTAATTAAAAAAATAATTATGCCTAAGTCCACACATTTTGTATGGTTTCAGTAACTTTTGTTGTAAGTAATTTTAGTAACTAAAAGAAAACTCAGCCCTTATACACAAAGAAAAAAAATATTTTTATAGAAGACCTGAAACAAAAACAGAACAGGGAAAGAGAAAAGCTTTTAATGTTGTCATACTTGTTGAGACATGATCAAACGTGTCAAAACACATTTTTACTTGTTGGTTTAAAAACCACAATTTTGATCTTTCTCAAAATTTTATTTGTAGGAACCAATCTTGTCATTTCTTGATAACTTGATTGAAGATCTTGCCCTGCTGGCTCATAGAAATAAACTTTGAAATCACTATGTGCAAGTCTCAGTTCATTAATAATTCCTAGCTTACATCTTCTGCAAAAATGTCATTTTCTGAAGTATAAATTTTGAAAGGGCTTTGGATATCTTTACTTTCTAAAATTTACTTGAGGCTGATGCATGGTAACATCGTATGATGTTTCATTTACAGGAATATAGTTATGGTAGGAACAAGTTTCAGGGATTGGCAAGCAACATTAAAATTGTGGTTTTTAAACAAACAAGCAGAAATGTGTTTTGACACATTTGATCATGTCTCAACAAGCATGCCAACATTGACAGCTTTTCTCTTTCCCTATTCTGTTTTTGTCTCAGGCCTTGTATAAAAATATTTTTTTCTTTATATAAAAGTGCTGAGGTTTCCTTTGGTTACTAAAATTACAAAAAAAACATTACTGAAACCATACAAAATGTAGGCCTTAGGCATAATTATTTTTTAAATTAATTGCTAAGCTTTGCAAAAGGCTTTATTTTCTGTTACTATTATTTAAAGATAATCAAAAAATAAATTTAAATGACACTCTGAGATAAATACTTAACTGTGACTACAGCAAAACAATAGTTTGGCAGCATTCTTTTGACATGTTGCCCTTGCCATATCTCAGCTTATAGTCAAATCTCCATCCTGAAATTTCTTGTGCATAGCACTACCATACAATACTCTCAGAAACCAGAACTTCAGATTTTTATCTCGTGCCCCACCAGAGATACCTAAGCCTAAAAAGTGCGATTTTTGACATTTTTGAAAATTTTGGGATTTTTTTTAGCGAAGAGAAACGAAGTCCCATGTCTGGAATTTGGCGTGTGAGTACAAGTACTTTTGGCCTATTTGTAAAAAAAAAATTTGTCATGTTTACAGTTTCCCTTGCTAGAAAAATTTCCTTTTGTAAACGGACAAATTTTTGAAAAAAACTGAAACTTTATGCTTAAATTTCACCAATAAGCAGTTAGTTTCGGAAACTACTCTATTACTACATTTTTAGCCCAATGTATTCTGTACAAATTGCAACAATCCGCACTTGAATTGGAAAAAGTATACGATGAATTATTTACAATTTCGTAAACCCTTCATGTGAGAAAATTGCAGCAGACGATGAAACAAAGATGGCCGCCATACACAAACAAAAAATAATAAAATTAAAATAATAGTCATTTTGAACTTCCATCATGTTAGGGTTGTTGTACAAAAAATTTCAGATTTTTTAAAAATGGTCGAGCAGCCAGTGCTGGATCACTTGAAATGGATTGACCCATATATATATCTTATTTTTGTCATGCGATAACTCTCGTATTTATTAACCGATTTGGATGAAATTAATTGTATCATAGCACATACCAATGATTCGACCGAATCCGTTTGCCAGCTAAATCCGCCATCTTGTTATAAAATGGCGGCCATTTAAAAAAAAATTTAAAAATTAAAATTTAAAAAGCGGTGCAAATAAATTAAAAACTGAAAAATATTCTTCTTTTAAGCATTTGACCTTAATAAAAGGATTCCGGAGCATATTTTATTTCGTCTTTATCTTAAAAAATGGTTGAGATATAACAGTTTGAATTTCTAGGGTGGCTGACATTTTCAAACAATCTGATTTCCGGTATGCTGCAACTCGGCTGTAATTTATAAACCGATCTGGATAAGATTGAGTATGTGCATAGAACATATGAATGTCTCGACCAAGTTCGTTGGCCAGCTTCATCAGCCATCTTGTTTCAAAATGGCGGCCATTTGCATTGTGCACTGCCGCGCGCGAGATTCTAAAAGATAGTCATATTTTAGCATTATTGGCTTGAGCTGCGTTCTCATTCGCTGTTGACAGTCACGTGTCATAGACGTAGTTGCCGTCTGGCGAATTTAGATTTGGCGCGCTCTTATATGTCTTAGAAAGGAATACATTTGTTTTCATTACTATTTTTTAACCTTGAATTTGATGATAGACTTAATACATATAACTAAAGATTGGTCACAATCCAAGGATGCTTTTTTCTTGTAGGTATAATAAGAGTGTATTTGCACTATACAATGAAGTTTTCATCACATGTTCCAATCTGTTTAAAAGTTTACATAGGAATATGCAGCTTTATTTATTTATATTTATACAGTCGTGATGAAAAAAAGAAAAAGAAAAGAAAACACCCCCTACTATCTCTGCAACAAATTATTGCAGAAGAAAGTTACTGGTACCTATATTTGAATATAAAGTCTACTTTTAAATGATGTATACAAAATTTGCTTAGGTGCCATCTACATATCAAAACTAACCGAAACTTTATTTTTTTTTTTCATTAGTAATACCCAAGTTTGATACCATAAAAGTTTTTACACCCTTCAATTAAACAAAATACAAATTTTAATGAAATTCGGACAATTACTTTCAGATAAATTTGTTATTTTAAAATGAGCCTATTTTAGGGGCTGAATCCAAACTGAAGTTCGGTAATCTATTGTTGAAATGCTACAAAATGACTACGTCACTTTTTAGGTAGATTTCGTTAAAAATACTCAGTCGTTAAATATTGCAGTCGTTACCATGATGCGACCTTTGAAAAATTCCTTCATAACTTTTCATTATAGGACCCCAGGAACCCAAAACCACCACCACCTAAAAAGTTTATATATATATATATATATATATGTGTGTGTGTGTGTGTGTGTGTGTATGTATGTACTAAATTTTGTCCGCACGATAAAAGTCGCAATTATGTACGGATCGTCTTCAAACTCGCCAACAACTTTGAGATGGCTAATATCTCGGCGGGGATTGAAAATGGGCAAAATCGACCCAAGGGAATGGAAATGGGGAGGGTTAAAAATTTTGAATACCGTCTTAACAATATTCTGATAAAACCATCTATTGCACAACAATGACAGGAAAAAATAAATATTTTTCGTTATAGCAATTGCCAACAATTAAAAAAAAACTATAAAATTCTCACCACAACAATTGCTTTTCTATTGCAAGATTTTCACGTGAAAAAAAATTAAATAAATTGTTTGACGCATTGAAAACAAATTAAATATTACGTTATAAGTTTTCCAGAGCAATGTTTCGGCATGAAAACTCAAAATGAAATAAATAGTTTGACGAATTAAAAAAAAAAAAAAAAATATTGCGTCATATTGGAAATATAATGGACCTCAGCAGGCGAATATGTAACGTCATGTGAGTTTGAAGAAACGTATTAAAACATGAAAAAAACCCGACTATGGAAATATTAACACATTTTAACACTTTGAGGTTCTCTGAATTTGTTTTAGTCATTTTAACGCTATTTCATATACATGCGTGTGTGTATTCGTGTATATTAGAATTTTCACAAAATGTTTAGCTCCCTAGAGCTCATTCTTAGTGAAGGAACTGGGTTTATTTCTAATCTTGATTTAAGTTTTGTTGGTGAATTTAGTACTTAACTTCGAAATCTACCTCCGCCTGTAGACCCGAGCCGGCAGGGATTTTTTAAATGTATTATTTCTTGCCAATATAACCATTTCACTCGCTTAATTTATTACTTCCTTTGACTATTGCCAGCCCAAGTCCAAATGTTTCAATAAAATGAGTAAAATGTATTTTTTTCAAATTATGCTTTTTTGTGCATCACTTAAACCATCATTTTGACGTTTTTTAAGCATGATTCGAAAACTAATTGGGAGAAAAATTTTAAATTTAGAATTCGCATAAAGCAGGACATAATAAATATAAATCTATTAAAAAAATTGTAGATATTTCAATTAATATTTTTTTCGAATATTAATTTCATAATCATAATTTTTTTGAAATTATAAATTCAATGCATTTATATTTGGGTTTCTACAATTATAACCACACAAAAATTTTGTACAATAGGATTATAATTTCAGGAACTATTAATAAAAATATGGAAAGGAAACTTAACATTAGAAGCTCTCAATTTTGAATGTTTATAATTCAAAAACTTGTCGTACAAGTGACTTGAAATTTCGTTTCTAGGCATAGTTTGAACAAAAGATTTCAAATATAGTGTCTAAACTTGCCATTGAAAAAACGTGTTGTCATTGAAAAAAAAAACAAAGCTTGGAATGGTTTTGATTTGTAGAGGATAAGCAAATTATACACATCATTTAAAAATAGACTTTTTTTTCAATTATTTGATACCAGTAACTTTCTTCTATTATTATAATTAGTTGCAGAGTTAGTAGGGGTGTTTACTATTTTCTTCCACGACTGAACGCATACCATAAATATATAACTTTTTAAAATATTTTCTGTTAGTGCATTGTATCCATACATGCATTAAACTGTATGAATTGTATGAATATATGTATACATAGCACATGACTCTAACATTTTTCGAAGTAGGAGCCCTTCATCTTTACTAGACCAATTGTCTAGACCCATCCTTCCACAGTATATAAATTTATAAATCTGAGTATGTCTCATTGTATAGACACGTTAAATAGATTATTTAAAAGTGAGCTATAATTCTCATTAAAACTATTTTATATATTTATATAAATGTGAAAATTAGTTACTAAGGAAAACGTAAATTAAAAGGAAGCAATTTAAAGGGGATTAATATATATGTTGTAGGTTAATTACGAAATCTGGGTCTTTGCAAAGAGTTTGCAAAGAAGCTGCTAATTGGAAGATCATATTCCTATTTTACTTTCTTCTATCTGTACAAGAAGAAAGTATTGGATTCGTGAAAAATTCCGACTTCCGGTTTTCGACGGATTTATACTTTTTAGAAGGTCTTCAACACAATTTTTAGAAAATGTCTGTTTGTCACTCGGTCACTCTGTGAGTCTGTATGTGACAAAAATTTTGTGGGCGCTCTATCGCAAGAACTAATGCACGGAATTCCCCAAGACTTTATTTTCAATTAGACCTCAATATAAACTGGTTCTGATTACTTTTTGGTGTAAATCGCCCAACAGGTGGCATTGCTGTGCTGCATTTTTCACTATTTCCGCAATAGCTATATCTCAAGAACTAATGCACGGAATTTCATAAAACGCCAGATTCAGTTAGTCCTTCATATATAATACGGTGCTGGCTATTTTTTGGTGAAAATCGTCCAATATGTGGCGCTGCTATGATGCATTATTTTTTATTATCGAAATAGCTTTATCTCAAGAACTAATGCACGAATTTTCATCAAACTTCAGATTCATTTAGTCCTTGATATAAATTAGTGCCGTTTATTTTTTGGTGTAAATCGCCCAACAAGTGGCGCTGCTGTGCTTCATTTTTCACGATTTCCACAATAGCTGTATTTCAAGAACTAATGCATGAATTTTCATCAAGTTTCAGATTCAGTTAGTCCCTAGTATAAATTGGTCCTAATTAGTGTTTGGTGTAAATCGCTCTACAGGTGGCGCTGCTATGTGGAATGTTTTTCGATTTCCTCAATAGCTCTATTTCAAAAACTAATGCACGGATTTTCATCAAACTTCAGATTCAGTAAGAAGTTAACATAAGTTGTTGATGATTAGATTTTGTTGTAAATCACCTAACCGGTGACGCTGATATGCTGTATTTTGTATGACTTACACGATTTTAGCGATAGTCCTGTCTCAAGAACTAATGCACGGAATTTCATATCTTTAGAATACTCATGATGGGCATAGATTGCCATTTAATTTTGCCACTGTACTAGAGAATTTATGTATGAGATAGAAGAAAGTTTTAGGATTGGCATATCCGACTAGTTTCAATTGGCCTAATATTTTTCAGACTTATTGCAAAGAGCTTAAGCAGCTTTAGGCTAATTAGGAAATGATCATTTGCTTCTCAGTTAGCCTTATATATTTTCAGGCTTATTAGAAAAAGTTAAGCTAATTGGAAATGAACCATTTAATTTCTCAATCAACTTGATGTTTTTTTAGTCATTGCAATGAGCATATATGCAGTTTTAGGCTTATTAGAAAATGACCACCGATAATCACGTGTTTGCCCAAATACCTTAGATAGATTCATCAAAGTTTATGCCAATATGTCCGAGGTAGTGAATGCTTAAGCATATATTTCGTATAAAATTTATAAGAAAACTGTCTTATTGACAGATGTCATTAATTCGAGTGGTTTACTAAGATTTATTTGGAAGTTGTTTTTCTTTCCGCTAACACCTCATACAGAAATATCAATACAATCTGCAGATAAGGCATAATTTGAATGTTTTCTTAGAAATATATATAGAAGATGGGTTGCCCAAAAAAAAATAATTATAAAACATGCATAAGAAAAATTTCTGTATCAATAACATCTGCACATGAAAACGATCATTAATTTTTTTCCTAGCATTACGTACAGAAGATATGGGTTCTAATGAAAATAATTATAAACTAGTATGTTGTGGCCATCACAAAGCTTTCTTCTATCTCAAACATGTCAATACTTCAAAATTCACTATCTCAGTGCCAAATTAAATGGCAATCTGTGTTCATCATGAGAATTCTAAAAATATGAAATTCCGTGCATTAGTTCTCGAGGTATGACTGTCGCTGAAATCGTGTAAATCCAGCAAAATGCAGCATAGAAACGCCACCTATTAGTTTATTTACACCAGAACCTAATTATCACCAACTTATGTCAACGTCTAACTGAATTTGAAGTTTGAGGAAAATTCGTGCATTAGATCTTGAGATAGAGGTATTCCGCAATCATGACAAATGCAGCATGGAAGCGCCACCTGTTGAGCGGTTTGCAACAACACATAATCAGCAGCAATATTAATCAAGTTATACTTAAATCTGAGGTTTGATTAAAATTTGAAGTTTGAGGAAAATTCGTGCATTAGTTCTTGAGATAGAGCTATTGAGGTAATAATTCAAAATGCAGCACAGCAGCGCCACCTATTGGGCGATTTACACCAACGCGTAGTCAGCATCATTTCATATGAAGGACTAACTAAATCCGAAGTTTGATGAAAATGTGTGCATTAGTTCTTGAGATAGAGCTACTGCGAAAATAGTGTAAATCCTGCAAAATGCAGCATAGCAGCGCCACCTGTTGGGCAATTTACACCAAAACATAAACAGCATCCATTCATGTCAAGGACTAACGGAATCTGAAGTTTTATAAAAATCCGTGCATTAGTTCTTGAGATAGAGCTTTTGCGGAAATCCTGCAAAATTCTACATTGCAGCGCCACCTGCAGGGCGATTTACACCAAAAACTAATCAGCACCAATCTATATCAGGGACTACCTGAATATAAATTTTTATTAAATTCCGTGCATTAGGTCTTGAGATAGAGCGCCCACAAAATTTGTGTCACATACAGACAGACAGACAGACGGAGAGACAGACAGACAGACTCACAGACTCACAGACAGACATTTTGTAAAAACATGTTTTTTGGAATCTCTGACCCATAAAACGTCTAAATCCGTCGAAAACTGGAATTCGAAAATTTTCGTGAAACCAATACTTTCTTCTTGTCAAGATAGAAGAAAGTAAAAATATATCTAAAAATTTGTGCCATAGTGGAATCAAACGATGAGTCAAATTTTTAATGTTTTCCTAGCGTTACAGAGAAGACGGGTTCATGAATGAAAATGGTCATAAAACTAAAATAAGAAAATTTTTGTATTAATAAAATCTCCAGATAAGGCAGATTTTTAATGTTTTCTCAGGGATTATGTAGAGAATATGGGTTGCCAATGAAAATAATTATAAAAAGTAATTTATGCAATAATGAAATCTGTAGATGATCCTGATTATTAATATTTTCTGGGCATTACGCAGTGAAGATTGGTTTCCGAATGAAAATAAATATGAAACAAGAATAAGAAAAAATGCTGTACCGATGAAATCTACAAATGAGGCAAGGTCTTATTTATTTTTTCATCTACATTACATAGGGAAGATCAGTTGCTATTGAAAATCATTATAAAAAATACATGAGAAAATTTCTGCTGTATTGAATTGTGGATGAGGCAGATTTTTAATGTTTTCCTAGCTTTACATAGATAATATGGACTGCTGAATGAAAATAATTATAAAACATATATAAGAAAAAATTTTTATCAACAAAATCTGCAGATGAGGCATATTTTGATATTTTCCCTGCATTATGTATAAAAACAAGTTGCTTAATTAAGATTATTACAAAACTTATATAAGAAAATTCTATATTACTAGAGATCAGGTGCAGTTGAGTTTTCCCTGGTATACTGCTTAGTGAAAATGTGTTGCTCAGTGAAAATAATTATAAAAATATATATCATATCTATACTAAGCTTATAAAGAGGCAAAAATTGTTCATTTGTAGGAGGTAAGCTCTGGAACTACCGAATCGACTCCAAAAGTAATGGTATCAAAATGATGGTGTTTGTCCCACTTAGAACATAGGCTATATCTTATGTCCGATCCACTGGCCAAAAGGGGGTGCAGGAGCAAAAAACATTCTAAAAATGCGATTTTTGTGTTACTGAAGGGCCTAGAAACATGAAATTTCGAATGGTAGTTACTTATAAGACACTAATGATATCTAAGGACATTTCTTAAAAAAATCGAAATAAAAAAGGGGTGAAAATGCGCAAAAAGCGTTCTAAAAGACGTGTAAATGGCGATTTTTAAGCAATTTCAGGAAGTACCAAACTGATTAAAAAAATAATGGTGTCAAAATGATGTTGACAACCCTTGATCCAACATAGGCTACATTTTATGTCTGTGCCACTACCCCTAAAGGGGGTGCAGGAGCAAAAAAACGTTCGAAATTGCGATTTTTGTGTTACTGAAGGGCCTAGAAACATGAAATATGGAATGGTAGTTACTTATAAGATATAAATAATCTCTAAGAACATTTCTTAAAAAAATCGAAATTTAAAAGGTGTGAAAATGCGCGAAAAGAGTTCTAAAAAACGTTCTAAATGACGATTTCTACGCAATATCAGAAAGTACCCAGCCGATTTCAAAAATAATGGTTGGAAATTGATGATGACAGACCTTGCTCCAATATAGTATCTTCTTCATGTCGGCGTCACTACCACCTTGCGGTTGTATTTTTAAAAAAAAACGTTCAAAATTTTGATTTTTGGGATACTGAAGGGGCTAGCATCTTGAAATTTGGCATGGTAATTACTTATAAGATGTAAATGCTCTCTCAGAAGAGTTCCATAAAATTTTGAAATTTAAATGGGGTGAAAATAAACGAAAAGCGTTCTAAAAACGTTCTAAATAGCGATTTCGACGGAATCTCAAGAAATATAAACCAATTTCAGAAGTAATGGTTTCAAATTGATGGTGACAGTCCCCGCTCCAACATAACCTATATTTTACGTTGTTGTCACTACCACCTGGGGGTTACAAGAGCAAAAAATGTTCTAAATATCATTTTTTGTGTTAAAGAGGGGGTCTAACATTTTAAATTTGGGATGGTAATTACTTCTAAGATGCAAATGCTTTCTAAGGATTGTCGAAAGAAAATTCCAAATTTAAAAGGATGAAGTGAGCGAAAAGCGCCCTATAAGCGTTTTAAATTACGATTTTTATGCAATCGTATGAAATGCGAAACCGATTTCAAACATAATGGTTGCAAATTGATGGTGATAGAACCTGCTCAAACATAAGCTACATTTTATGTCTGTGTGAAAACTCCTAGAGGGTTGCAGCAGCAAAAAACTTTCTAAATTGCGATTCTGCGGTACTGAAGAGGCTAGAAACTTTAAATTTAGCACGGTAGTTACTTATAAAATATAAATGTCCTCTAAGAACAGTCGAAAATAAATTCAAAATTAAAAAGGGGTGAAGCGAAGGAAAGGATCGAAAATCATTCTAAAAGAGTCCTAAATTACGATTTCTATGGGATCTCACGAAATAATAAACCGATTACAGAAAATATTTGTTGCGAATCAAGAGTGATAGTCTCTGATCCTATACGGGCTATATTTTATGCCGGTGTCACTACCACCTGGTTGGCAGGAACAACAAGAAAGCCTTTAAAAACATGTAAATTCCGTTTTCTATAGAATATTAGGAAATACCAACCGCTTTCAAGGTTAGTGTTGTTGGCAAATTAATAGTAAAAGTCTCTGTTTCAACATTTTTCGAGACATTCTATTTCAACTCTGTTTCTTCATTTTATGTTGGTGCCACTAACACAACAGAGGTGGTAGGCTGTTAGACAAAAAGCTTGAAATTTAACATGATGGTTAATTTTAAGATGTAAATGTGTTAAGATGGTTTCTAAAAAATTCAGAACTTCAAATGAATACTGAAATGAGCATAAAGTCTCAAAATACTTTCTAAATTATCATTTATTTGGAATTAGTTTTAGTTATTCTTATTAATTAAAATATCACTTCTGTCTATTGCACTTTTATAATGAAGTTTAGTCAAACTGTGGCTTAATTTGCAATTTTTGAATTATTCCAAAAAGTGTTCTTCTAATAAAAAAACAGTCATGCAAATATCACTTGGCATATTTCAACTATTATGCGAGCAAAGCCGCGGGGTTTACTAGTATATTATAAAGCAATAAGCTCTAAAAGTTCCGCTCGAGTGTTTTCAAAAACTACCGGGTGGATTTTTTTCCAAATTATATCATTCGATAGGAAATATTCCCGGGGAGGTTTGTGAGAAAATATACAGGGATAGCTATGATTTTTGATAATAAATTTCGTATTTTACTGCTATTTTGAACGAAAAGGTTGCCAGTGATTATTTTTTGGCGAAAGGTTTGCTGATTAAAGAATTAAGACGACTATATCTGTTAGAAAATAGTACAAACACCTCGCGAATAAATTTAAAAAATACTGATATTTAATTTTAAAAACAACAACAAAAAATGTTTTAATAAGACATAATATTATGAAACAAAAATATTTAATTTAAACATGGAATAAATATTTGTAATGCTTAAAGTATAAATTACTGTGAAATTTTACAATTGGTACAATATTTAGCTCTTTTATCGCTTGCGCCAGGTTAATAAAAACGTCTCTGAAAATTTGATGAAATAAAATCTAGGTTACATTCTTTAGTCTTTTTCTTCCTTTTCTTTTCCCCCCCTTTTTTTTTCGTCAATTTAATTATTATTATTATATAATTCTCCCATCATATGATTTACAGGAAAAACTAGAAGTATTTGTAAAAATGGCTGTATTAGTGAGTTACATGCTATTTATTTATTACCTTCGTCGCCGAACAATGCAATTTTAAGCCAAATAAGACAAAAGTGTGAAATAAGCCGAGAGAAGAGTATTTTGGAGTACATTTTTATATTCAAGCGCAAATTATATAAAAAGCAATTAAAATTATAATTATGTAGTCAATCATTTAAATTTTAGTGTAAATGTCTTCCATATACACACATATTCTAAAATAATTTACTTTCAAAGATTTAAAATATGTTTTACCATACTATGGAATACCATTACTATGGAAACATGCGTCTTGTTTTCCTCAAGCATGTGATTTTTATATCCTCGAACTCAGATCATTACTTATTAATTGAATATTGTGTATTATGTTATTTTTTTTAACATACTGAACATATTGCCGATTTCACTTATAGGAATATTCACTGCTTTAAAAGTTAGGATATAAGAATATTGTTAAGAAGATTTCTGCAATTATACGTTATTACTATAAAAAATAAATAAATAAATAAACATTTTGCAATAAATATTGCTTGCTAATTTGTCATTTCTTTTTAGCTTTTTATGCATAACTTTCTTTTGCTTAACCACTGTTTAAAAAATGTTTTATTGAACATATTATGCTAATCTTACGGAATCGTGTCACCCGCCAATTAGCATATTGGATGGCGTATCAAAATTCAAAAAATTAGACAGATTTTGAAATTAACGATTACTAAACGGTGGCAAATGGAATAATGCCCGTGGATTTATCATTTCAGCCTAGATAGGATTAAATTACCTGGAATTTCGATCAGTATAAAACGAATTGTCCTGACGCACACTCTAGCAGCTAAACACAGCAACAAATTAAGAGTTATTTTCATAATCTGGGTTATTTACACAACAGACGGAAGATTAATTTACTCTTAAATATAAAGAAAACAGCAGGCTTTTTTGTTTGTCCGTGTTATTATGCTCTTTAGAAAAATGCAAAATAAATCTTCGGTTCAGGTATCCACCAAAATGCATGTTGCTAAAATTTTTGTATAACTTTATTTATCATTGCCAGATCTAAACCTGGTATACGTGCAACAATATTGTTGCATCAATTTTAATGTTTGACGTGAACCCTCACAATGAGGTCGGTTACGGATGATTATAAAGATTTTATTGGATGCTTGAGGTTAATTTTTTTCTTCAAGATTAAGCCATCGAGCTTTTCCCCGGGTTAACGGTTACATGATTTCAGCTGGTCTACAAAAGGAAAAGACAATGACAGTGAAAATGACGTCATTTTAGATTTATTCAGGCAATTTATCTTTAAAAACACACATTT
Source organism: Maratus speciosus (assembly GCA_963932465.1). Taxonomy (NCBI): domain Eukaryota; kingdom Metazoa; phylum Arthropoda; class Arachnida; order Araneae; family Salticidae; genus Maratus; species Maratus speciosus. The sequence continues at coordinate 365,154 of CAWVRF010000127.1, read as the reverse complement.
TTATGTTTCACTTTTCTTTTAAATATGAAAGTTAAACAATCTTCTTTGTTTGCAAATAATTTATTACTTTTTTGACAGTATTTACTCTGCTAGAATCCAAAGAGGGAAAACAGTAGTAGCACAAGAGGATGTTTATTAAGAACTATAACTAACATCCAGTGAGATTGTATTTAAGCTACCAGAATCACATATTGCGCGAGCTGAGAGGCCAGGAGATCAAGGGCAAACAAACGAAAATAAACCACCCGAGCATTATTCTAGTTCAATGGTAAATCTCTGCAATCATTGTGATGCATCTCTAATTTAATATTGTCAAATATGAGAACATTTTAATTTCTATTGTCATAACGGCCTCATTTCCCTACCAAAAATGCACAGTGAATAATCAACTAAAAGAACTGCTTCCTAATAGCTAAATTTTGTCCAACGCATAAGGTAATATAATATCGCAATGGCGTTCGCATCTTTTTAGCAACGCGATAGGACTTTTAAGCTAAAGGTCCATTAAAAAAAAAATACAAGTTCGAATTCACCATTTCGCTTAATTCAAGGTTTATTTGGAAATACTGACCAGGGCAGCGGGCATAACCTGCTAGTAGCTGTTTAAAGTTGGAGCATATTTTTTGCTGCAAATTGCGGGTCATTCACAAATTTAGTCGAAATATAATTTCGTCAGATATATTAAAAAATGGTTGAGAGTAAAATTAACATTGTAATATAAATTTGAAATTTTTAATCATTCTGACATATTAATGCAAAATATACAATTTGTACTAAACATTTAAGAAGAAAGAAAAAACAGAATTTAAAAAAAAAATAAAATTATGCTAAATTAACAGCCTCTATTCTTTACGAAATGATGCGTATTTTAAAATATTATTAGATTACACTAGCCTGCAAAAGCTGGGTTATGTCATGTTTTTTAGCTTTTCATAATTGATTCTTATGTATTCTGTACCGCTGAATCCGAAATTGGCCTTCATTTTTACCACCATATAAAGATTTTCACGTAATTTTAAAGTTATAAAAGAAATTTTGAGAAAATTTGATACTATAAAATAGATGTGATTGTTCTGTTTTTAACTTTTAATGATTGATTTTTATGTATGTTTTACCGTTGAATCCGAAAATGATCTTCATTTTTAACCATCACATCAGGATTTTTCGCAAATTGCAAATTTCAAAGTTAAAAAGTTAAAAGTTAAAATTGAACCTCCTCTCCCATCTCATCGGACAACTCAGCTGTTTAGCTGTAATAATCCCAATAAAAGCAAAAATATTCAATAAATTATTGAATAAAATAAAATAAAATAAAATAAAATAAGTTTTACATACATTTTACAGTATGAGATTTTCGCTATATTTTAACTTACACATTTACGATTCGCAAAAAATTCTAACGTGACCGTTAAAAATGAAGGTCATTTTCAGATTCAGTACTAAAAAGTACGTAAAAATCAATTATCAAAAGTTAAAAAACACAGCCATCTCCTCTACTTTATAGATTTTTGTTATTCTTTAACTTTGACAATTTATGATTTACGAAATATCCTGACATGATGGTTAAAAATTAAGGTAATTTTCGATTTCAGTTCTAAAAAATACATAAAAGTTAAAACCCAACAATCGCAGTCTTGTATAATATAAAAAAGTCCTTCCGGCCAGTGCCGGGAGGAAGAGGTAGCTTTCAAATTCCTTATTTTAAAAAAGCCAACTTATATTATTCAAACACACGAAGCTCAATTTAGTGGAAACCGAATATAGGAGATTCAATACTAATTTTTATCAATACTAAATCATTATGAATGAGAATTTCGCGAAATTAGTCAGCTTTATCCAAGCTGCTTTGATTTAAAGTAACTTTTATTTGCCTGAGATGTTGATGTATACTATCCACATGCCTTCTTACATGGAAATAGGCGAATACGTGTGTTATCGAGTGACAAATACCAGATCGTTTCAAAATGTTAGCCATACTAGAAATTCAAAGTGCTATAATTCGACCATTTTTTAAGATATAAACAAAAGAACAAATTTTCAGACACAAAATCTGCTCCGGAATCTTTGTATCAAGGCCAAACACATAAAAAAATCTTTTTCATTTTCCAATTTTTTAGTACCTCATTTTAAATTTTAAATTTAATTTTTTTTTAATGGCAACCCTTTTGAAACAAGACGGCGAATGAAGTTGGCCAACGAACTCGGTCGAGACATTGGTATGTACTATGTACAAACCAAGTAACATCCAAATCGGTTCATAAATACGCTTGTTATCGCGTGACAAAAATCAGGTCGTTTTAAAATGTCAGCCACAATAGAAATTCAAAATGCTATAACTCAGCCATTTTTTAAGATATAGACGAAACAAAAATTGCTCCGGAATCTTTGTATAAAGGTCAAATACATAAGAAAAAAATATTTTTCCATTTTCAATTTTTTGGTACCGCATTTCAAATTTTAAATTTTTTTTAAAATTTTAAATGGCTGCCATTTTGAAACAAAATGGGGGATGAAGCTCGCCAACGAACTCGGTTGAGACATTGGTATGTACTATGTACATACCGAATTACATCGAAATCGGTTCATAAATTCGAGAGTTACAGTATGACAAAGTTCAGATATATATATATATATATATATATATATATATATATATATATATCAACTTTTGAACGGAGGGTGGTTTCGGGGTCTGGGGGTCATGATCGATGAAAATATACCAAAATTTTTTGAAATCGCTTTCCTCCGAACGGCTGCAATAGGTAGCTTTTTGTAATGAAAGCTACCTAATAGCTGTATCAATAAAATTTTCAAATAAGGCAAATTTTTAGTATTTTTTTAATATTACATAGAGAAAAATTACTTTTAAATGACATTTATGATTACCTGAGATTAGTGATCACTTTAATTTAATTTTAAGCCTGTAGAGTACATAAAATAAAAATAAACTCGCAATGCACCTGAATATCTGAGATCAGTCACTCAGAAGTATATTATTTCTATGTAATGAGAAATATAACATTCTGTCTTTTCTGCAGATTTTCTTGAACGACTTTACGGTTGGAGGACAAAATTTACTTCCAAAAAATAGTGCTTATTAACCTTAATTATCAACCAGATGCAAAAAGGAAATCTGTCAATAAAGCAATATTTTTTTGTAATCCATTTCATTCAGCAACCAATTTTCTCCACATAATGCTAGGAAAATATTAATAATGTGCCTCATTTGCAGATTTCATTATTACAGAATTTTTCTGATGCATTTTTTACAATTGATTTCGTTTAGCAACCCATCCTCTTCTACGTAATGCTGGGGGAAAAATTAAAAATCTGTGTCATCTGCAGATTTCGCCATTGCAGAATTTTCCTTATATACAAAATTATTATTAATACAAATCTTATATATTATAAATTAATATTTTATGATTATTTTCATTAGCAACCCATAATTTCTATGTAATGTTGCGAAAAATTAAAAATCTCCCTGATCTGCAGATTTTATTGATACAGGAACTTTCTTATATGTTTTATAATTGTTCTCATTCAGGAATTCGTCTTCTTTACGTAATGCTGGACAAAAATAAAAAAATCTGCCTCATCTGCAAATTTCGTTAATAAAGAAATTTTCATATATATTTTTTATAATAAGTTTAATTTGACGATTCATATTCTCTACGTGATGCTGCGGAAACATTAAAAATCTAATTCATGCGCAGACTTAATTATTGTAGAAATTTTCTTATATATTTTTTATAATTATTTTCATAATCAACCGTTTTCCCTACTTAATGTTGTGAAAACACTAAAAATCTGCATAATCTGCAGATTCCATTGATATATAAATTTGTCTTACATAAGTTTTATAAATATTATCATTCTGCATCCTATCTGCTCTACGTATTGCTCAGAAAACTTTAAAAATGTGCCCCATCTGAAAATTTTGTTGATTGTCTACATGGGGTGTTTGCGAAAAATGTACCCTAAAAATGAAAATGAAGTACCTTAATTACTTGCGTATAAGCCGCTGCTAAGATAGATCTGTTCTAAACCAGAAACTTTACTTAATAAATAACGTCAAATAAGTACAAATTGGAAATAAGTTAAATTTTATTAAATAAAATTTCTGGTAGAAAACAAAGTTATTAACAGCCTAGGCTCTTTGCAAAGAGCCGTATTTCTCAATTAGCCTAAGACATATATAGCAACAATTTTAGAATAAATGTATTAAAATAATATATATAGAAACAATTTCGAATAAATGAATTAAAATGCAATAATCAGGGAAAAAATCTGTTTGTTTTGCTAAGAGTGTATTATTGTCACTTTAAACAGCAAGTTGGATTTTTAATACGCCATTCATTTATATTTGTATTAGGATACATAAATATCGCAATTTCATAACAAATGAATGAAATCTCATAATTTATGATATATCTTGATAAAATATAAAATAATAAAGAATTAATAACCCCGCATTTTTTTTTTTTATTATTTTACTGTATTAAACAAAAACAGGTTAAAAGTCATTTTAAAACTTCTATTTTAAAAGGTTTTAATTTTTTGTTTCAAAGCTTTGCATCCATGTGTCCGATAACGCGTATATTGTACTAACTGGTAACCCAAAACAGTTTTTCCAAGTCATATTGGAGCGCGCCAAATCTAAAAACGCCAGACGCCAACAGCATCTATGACACATGACTGATAACAGCAAATGAGAACGCAGCTAAAGCCAATAATGCTAAAACATGACTATCTTTTAGAATCTTGCCTGCCGCGCAGTGCTTAAATATTATTAATATCCGTTAACTTCAAATTCTCACCAAGCTTGGCGACACGTGGCAAAATATCGCGAAATTTGGCGACCAAAAATAAGTAACCGTAACTCATGCCAACTTGGCTGTAGCTTACTAGTTTGGCGCCATTCTCATTCAAATTCATTATTAAGGAATATAGTCTTATCGGGTTCGTCGCATTTTAGCTTTTTAAAATTTGAGTAAAATTAGCTTCGAGTAAAACTTACTAACTTACTTAAAAACTAGTAAATTTTAAAACCAAGAAATCTTAAAGCTCTCTTTTTTTCCCGGCAAATGCCGACAGGACTTTTTATTATATTGTATCATAAGAGTTTAATTTCATATTTTATAAAACCTTAAATATGTTTTTAATATATTATAAAGTTTTGTGTAATTTCAACACATATTTAAAAAGTCCTTCCGGCCAGTGCCGGGAGGAAGAGGTAGCTTTCAAATTCCTTATTTTAAAAAAGCCAACTTATATTATTCAAACACACGAAGCTCAATTTAGTGGAAATCGAATATAGGAGATTCAATACTAATTTTTATCAATACTAAACCATTATGAATGAGAATTTCTCGAAATTAGTCATCTTTATCCAAGCTGCTTTTATTTAAAGTAACTTATATTTGGCTGCCAAATTCGGCGATTTCTTAAAGTGCCTGCCATTTTAAGACAACATAGTGGATGAGGCTAACCAGTGAACTTGGTCGAGACCTTAGTAATTGCTGTGCACATGCTCACTCACATCGGAATCGGTTGATATATACGAGTGCTGTCGCAGGCAAAATATCAGATTTTTCAAAATGTCACCCACATTAGAAATTGAAACTGCTATATTTGAGCCATTTTTTAAGATGAAGACAAAAAAAAAATGCTCCTGAATCCTTATATCAAGGTCAAATACTTAAGAATGAAACCTTTTTCAATTTCTAATTTTTTTTGCACCTCACTTTAAATATAATTTTTTTTAATTTAATGGCCGCCATTTTGAAACAAGATGGCGGATGAAGCCGGCCAGCGTACTTGGTCGAGATATTGATGTATACTATCCACATGCCTTCTTACATGGAAATAGGCGAATACGTGTGTTATCGCGTGACAAATACAACATCGTTTCAAAATGTTAGCCATACTAGAAATTCAAACTGCTATAATTCAACCATTTTTTAAGATATAAACAAAAACAAATTTTCAGAAACAAAATCTGCTCCGGAATCTTTGTATCTAGGCCAAACACATAAAAAAATCTTTTTCCTTTTCCAATTTTTTAATACCTCATTTTTAATTTTAAATTTATTTTTTTTAAATGGCAACCCTTTTGAAACAAGATGGCGAATGAAGCTGGCCGACGAACTCGGTCGAGACATTGGTATGTACTATCTACAGACCAAGTAACATCCAAATCGGTTCATAAATACGCCTGTTATCACGTGACAAATATCAGGTCGTTTCAAAATGTCAGCCACGCTAGAAATTCAAAATGCTATAACTCAGCCATTTTTTAAGATATAGACGAAACAAAAATGTTTCCCGAATCTTTGTATCAATGTCAAACATATAAGAAAAAAATATTTTTTCAATTTTCAATTTTTTGGTACCACATTTCAAATTTAAATTTTTCTTAAAAATTTAAATGGCTGCCATTTTTAAACAAGATGGCGGATGAAGCTGGCCAACGAACTCGGTCGAGACATTGGTATGTACTATGTACAAACGAAGTTACATCCAAATCGGTTCGTAAATACGCCTTTTATCGCGTGACAAAATTCTTTGCGTTTCAAAATGTCAGCCACGCTAGAAATTCAAAATGCTATAATTCAGCCATTTTTTAAGATATAGACGAAACAAAAACTGCTCCGGAATCTTTGTATAAAGGTCAAATACATAAGAAAAAAAATATTTTTCCATTTTCAATTTTTTGGTATTAATTTCAAATTTGAATTTTTTTTAAAAATTTTTAAATGGCCTCCATTTTGAAACAAAATGGCGGATGAAGCTGGCCAACGAACTCGGTTGAGACATTGGTATGTACTATGTACATACCGAATTACATCCAAATCGGTTCATAAATTCGAGAGTTACAGTGTGACAAAGGTCAGATATATATATATATATATATATATATATCAATTTTGAATGGAGGGTGGTTTTGGGGGGTCATGATCGATGAAAATATACCAAAATTTTTTGAAATCACTTTCCTCCGAACGTCTGCAATAGATAGCTTTTTGTAATGAAAGCTACTTAAAAGTTATGAGAACTCGAAACCACGTCACTTTTGAAATAGCGATAGAGATTTTAAAAGGTATGAGACTCCTTAACATAAATTGATTTAAATGTTCATTCAAAAATGATTCCAAAAATGAGATAAGTTAAGCCAAAGTTAAAACAGTCAAAACTTCTTTGCTACTTCAAAGTCTTTATGTTTTGTACTCGGAACGTTGATTTGATTATAGATCCTAGCATGTGATTTTTTCCCCCAAATACTTGATAAAATAATTAAACAGTTTATTGCGAAAATTTTGTTTTATTCTGGAACTAGGCTGGATAGTGGGAAATCTACTGTACTTTGATACCTGAAATTGTTTGAAACCTGACATTATCATAGGCCTCTGCATTGACTTTCATTTAGAGTGAATTTTAAAACTTAAACAAACACCATTATTTATTATGAAAGTTACTCGGTGAGTAACTTGTACTTGAGTAAAATTATGAAACCCACTCCATATCGTGTTACACTTTCTTTCTTTTAAAATCTATAAGAAATAATTGTATATTTTTTCCGGCCTAAAAATATAATTCTACTAACATTTATGTAGAAGAAAATTTATTGAATACTAGGTTACAATCAAAGATCAATAAAATATTGATAATTCACTCTCAAAAGTAAGAGCTGTGTATTGTACAGTATGAATACAGTACAAACAGTTTTAAAATGAAGAAAACATCAATACTTTATGTAATTATGTACAATTTTTAAATCCGTATGTTTTTATTTTTTTAAACCTGGGTTTTTAAGGGGTCTCAGGACTCTAAAAGCTTCAAAAGTTTCGAAATTTAAAAATTTTTATATGTTAAACTACAATCTTTTCTGAACATTCTGATATAATTGTTTCCTTGAAATCCTCATTAGAACAAAAGTTATGGTTTATAGAATTATACCGCTCAATAGCTGAGGCGGCATTTCCGAAACTTTGAAGTCACTTTTCCCCAAATGACGTTTTTGGGTATAACGTGCACGATATTTCAAAAATTTCTGAATATGATTTCATGAAATTTTCAAAACATATGTTTCATGTTTGTCTTTATAAACTGAACCTAAAATTTCCTTTTTGTTGTTCAAAAAAAAAAAAAAAAAAATCTTTTTTTTTTGGTGATTATACTGTTGAAATTTTCAAAATTTCGCATTAGATAAATACAAATTTGTATTAAAAATATAAAAATGCTTTAATAAATACAAATATTTTTAGCTTGAGGGTAATTATTGTCATCTGAAGTATAAGTAGACGCCAAAATTTTTATTCTAGTTGCAAAATTTATTTCGTAATCCTGCGCGTAAGCTGTTATACCAATTTTCTGCGGGTCAAATGTCTGACAATTTGGAGCCCCCTATAAATTCTAATTCTGCATCTTGAAAATTTTTCAATACATGAAATGAAAGACATATCTTTCATCCCAATAATAATTAAAAAAAAAAAATTAAGATCATATACATTTTATGATATTACCATGTTGAAAATAGTCTTTTTTTTTTTTCATTTTTTCCAATTTTAAGAGTCCTGAGATCCCTTAAATAATAGAAGCTCCTCCCACTTCTGAAACTCTTTTCGTAAATTGATTTTTTAGATAAATTTCCAAAGTTTATATATCGGCAAATATCTTTAACGCTAGACCCGCCATAGCGGTTGTTTTGACCGGTACCAAATAAAAATATTTCGATTCGAGCTAGAAATTTCTTTCTGAAATAAGTTAAATATGTACCACAGGGGAATAAGCTAAATAAATAAGTCAAATTTTTTTAAATAGAAATTCTCGTGTAAAATATTTTTATAACACTTGAGTACAATTTCCGGCGGATCTAGTGTTAAATGAACGGATTTAATATAAAATATATTGCATAGTAAAAAACTATGGAGAACATGATATGAATTCATTTTCTGTAAGGTAGAATCCACGTCATTAGTCTATGATGTTTTTTGATTAAAAAAGAGAAATGAGGCGTTGACGTGGAAAGGGGAGTAAGTGCCAGAAAATCCATTTTTCCATTGACAAAATAGTAAATACCAAGGCCAATAGCATGAGAAATAGAATAAGCACATATCCCGTTTATTTCTTTTGATGGCTTAGGTAGTAATTCCAATTTAACCGGCATGGAAAAGGTAGCCTGTCTTGTAAAATTTCATTTTGGACACTTATTCCCCTTTCCGAAACAGTTGGCGAAATAGTTCAACAGTATTTGAGTGTTCTCCTAGTAATCAAATACTTTATACCCAGTCGAAGAAGCTAGTGTCTAAGATGCTTTAGTACGTACGAAAGAAAAAGTCTAACTGCAGAGGAACTGGAACTGGAATGAAATATTTTTGGAGCACCTTAGAAAGCATCCATATCTCCAGAGGAATATCTGTGCTTAAGGGTAAAAGTAAAAGTGCAAAATGCAGGAGAAATTTGATTGGACGAGAATCGGAAGCCCCGCCCTTTCAAGATCTAGAGAAATAAGAATGAATGAGAGACAGGGGATAAGTAAATTTTAATGAAAAAGAAGTCTAGGACTAAAAAATAGAGAAAGTAAAGATAAGTTCCGCAAAAATTTCAATGTCGGATAGCAAAGGAAGTCGCCCAAGGACCCAAGATCTTAACTAACAAAAGCCCTTTTCAGGAACCATACATTTTAAATTACAAGTTAAATAGATATTACATTATTATTATTATTATTTTATAATAACAAAATTCCCCTTCCCATGTCACAGGCTCTATTCTTATTCTCGGTCGGTAATGTGTTAACATAAACTGATTTAAATTGAAAGACTATTTAAATGTCCATTCCAAGGAGTAAAAGAGATATCTTTTACTCCGTGGTTATTACAAAAACGTGATAAGTTAGGCCGAAGTAAAAATAGTGAAAACATAGATTTGATATTTTGCACGTACGAACGTAGAAGGATCATAGATCGTAACATGCGTCTTTTTTTCCCCCAAATACTTGATAAAAAATTTAAACAGGTGATTGCGAAAATATTCTTTTATTTTAGAACTAGGCTGGATAGTGGAGAGTCAACTGTACTTTGATATCTCTACCTCAAATCACCCGAGACTCGAAGCCTGGCGTTATAATGAATGTCTACAATCTGGAATCTACATTGACTTTCGTTATAAAACTATTATTTATTATTCAAATTACTCAGTGAGTAACTTGTACTTGATTAAAATTATGATTCCCATCGCTTGCCTTCATTTACCTTTCCTTTAAATATATAAAAAATAATTCTAAACTATTTCCGGCCTGAAAATATATATATTTTAACATTTATTTAGAAGAAATTTGAATGAAATACTAGGTGACAATCAAAGAAGAATAAAATATTGATAATTTACTCGGAAAATTAGCGTAAAGCTTTGTTGAAAAAAGATATGCATACTTGTAAGGTTAAATGCAAATTCAATAGTAGGCTTTTAATAAAAAGCTACAGAAATGCAATCATAAGACTCAGGTTAAAGACTCTTCATTGCAGCATTGCCGTACATTAATATACGTACATAATCCGCATTGTACATCAACCATAAATTTATGGAATATCAGAGTGCCTACATGTTATTACATATGACTACCACTATTTCCGAAAAGTAATCTTCGTTTTATTAAATAGCAGATTTCTGTGATTAAATTAGGCTACGATTTCTATTGCAAAAGAGTGATAGTGAAATGGAAATACTTCTACTCACCTTGATTACTTATTATGTATCCGAGAATATCTATCTCTGTTTTAGGTGCATGTACGATACTAAAATTTTAAATAACATTCTGTTGTTGTTCACTGGTGACAAATGCCAAAGAGCAACGAGTAGTTTACGTACATTAAAATGTAGTTCTATTACTAGTTTGCTCTGTAGGGGAATATGATCTTCAAAAAATAAATCTCAGAAACAGAGGGCTGGATGAAAATTTACTTTAGGATTAAAAAAATATATGTACAGGGTGGTTATAATTAAACTTCCCCTATAAACAACATCACACAGCGCAAACGGGTGAACGGAATGCAATGAAATTTGGTATATAAACTATACACGAGATGCGCTCACGGAATTTCGAAAAAAAAAAAAAATTAGTTCCAAGATGTCCACCAGAGGGCGCCTTTTCCGGTAAAACATTAAATTTAACACAATAAACGACCAAAACGGAATACAGAAACAATATTAACAATCCAGAACAAGAATTTTGAGTAATAAAATGTAAAACCGGCTGTTTTGGCCGTTTATTGTGTTAAATTTAATGTTTTTTCCGGAAAAGGCGCCCTCTGGTGGATATTTTGGAAATAATTTTTTTTCGAAATTGCGTGAGCGCATCTCGTGTATACGCCATCTCTCGCCATATCTCGTGTATGTGTCGTTCTATACGCCAAATTTCGTTGCATTCCGTTCACCTGTTTGCGCTGTAGGATGCTGTTTATTGGGGAAGCTTAATTATAACCACCCTGTATATATTTACATCGGTGAAACTTGTAATTTCCTTCTCGTTAACTTGAGGTATTTATATCGTTTTACAGTAAATTAAAGCCATTTATTTCCTGGAAGAGTTAGAATCTGTTCAAAGAAAAGGTTCGAATAATAAATTCATTCTTCTCAAATATTTCAAATTTTTTTAGAGAAAAACTAACAAAGGGTGGCTCCGCCCCACTCGGTCTATTAAAATAACTGATTATAATGCTGGTTTGTTTGGTACAAAACATCTTCAAGCTTTTTATATTGCTTTAAAGTAAATTTCAGCCATTTATTCTCAGGAAGAATCAGAATCTGTTAAAGGAAACATATGAATTTTAAAATATTTTTTTCTTCTGAAATGGTTTTAAATTTTTAAGAGAAAAACTAAGCAAGGAATTTCAATTGGGGTGTCTCTGCCCCACTCGATATATTAAAATAACTCTGTTACTGGTTTGTTTGGTACAGAAATATGATCTTCAAAAAATGAATGGCATAAACAAAGGGCTGCACGTTAATTTACTATAGGATTACAAACTTTTCTCATTAGTAAAACTTTTAATTTTAGTCTGATTAACTTTTTATTTTGCTTTACAGTAAATTTCAACCATTTGTTTTCGGGAAGAATTAGAATCTGCCCAAAGGAAACATATGAATTTAATAACATTTTTCCTTCTCAAATGGTTTGAAAATTTTAAGAGAAAAACTAAGGATTTTCTATCTGGGTGGCTCCGCCCCACTCGATCTGTTAAAATAACTCCGTTGGTGCTTCGTTTAATAGAGAAATACAACTCAGATTCAAAATATTAGAATAATTACTTTTTTCTCACAAACTGGAAATATCCTTTGGTAATTTAACATCTTTTAATGCAAATATGCAAACGATATTTTTATTAAGAACTTATTGTTGATTAAACTTATTTATTATCTTAAAATTAATATCATTTCTGAAAAGAATAATTGAAAAAAAAATTATTTTGAAAAGTCAAAATATTAGAATATTTATTCAAGTGGCTCAAAATATTAGAATATTTCGCATTTATTCTCCTTTAATTATCACCAATTCATAACTGGTGGCATCATTGATTAAATTCAGACGATTTTATTTAAAATCGGTGTTCTTTTTATAGTTTGTTTGCATTTTTGTCTTAAAATGGGTCGTTTGGGTGATATTCCTGAATCTATTAAATTTTGCATGTTTGATTTGTATCGGCACGGTAAAAATCAATGTTATATAGGGAATTATTTACATTTTTCGCAAACAAGCGTTAGTAAAATACTAACGCAATATTCAAAAAATGGAAATTTTCAGAATAATCGCCGAAATGGCGGCCGAAAACCAAACGAATCTGCTAGAGCTGACAGGAAACTGAAGCGTATAGTTAAGAAAAACCGATTTAAAAGCGTGCAATTCTTGCACCGAAAATGGAAAGAAGAAGGAGTTGAAGTTTCTACATCGAGAACATTAAGACGTCTCCATAAATTTAAGTTTGAATCTCGTATACCGAAAACAAAATCTCTCATGACTGTAAAACAAAAACGTATCAGATTCAATTGGTGTAAATCAAGACGTTTATTGAGCAAAGAAGATTGGAAAAACATATTAGTTAGGGATGAAATTATCTTGTATAGATACAAAACATACTTTCATCGCTAAATAATATATTTTCCCAATCTTCTTCGCTCCATAAACGTCTTGATTTACACCAATTGAATCTTATACGTTTTTGTTTTACAGTCATAAGAGATTTTAAATTAAAATAATAAAACTTTGTAAAAAATCACCATAAAATTAAAACAAAACACAGGACGCGTTTCGAGCTAAAAACATAACAGCTCGTCATCAGCTAAGCATACACGTGTCCGTAAACGAACAAGTTCAAAAATGAACTCGTTCGTTTGAACTCAGTTCATGAACTCAGTTCATTTTTGAACTTGTTCGTTTACGGACACGTGTATGCTTAGCTGATGACGAGCTGTTATGTTTTTAGCTCGAAACGCGTCCTGTGTTTTGTTTTAATTTTATGGTGATTTTTTACAAAGTTTTATTATTTTAATTGCTTCATATCGCCAGTTTTCGGTGCTGTTTCGCCATAAGAGATTTTGTTTTCGGTATACGAGATTCAAACTTAAATTTATGGAGACGTCTTAATGTTCTCGATATAGAAATTTCAACTCCTTCTTCTTTGCATTTTCGGTGCAAGAATTGCACGCTTTTAAATCGGCTTTTCTTAACTATACGCTTCAGTTTCCTGTCAGCTCTAGCAGATGCGTTTGGTTTTCGGCCGGCATTTCGGCAATTATTCTGAAAATTTCCATTTTTTGAATATTGCGTTAGTATTTTACTAACGCTTGATTGCGAACAATGTAAATAATTCCCTATATAACATTGATTTTTACCGTGCCGATACAAATCAAACATACGAAGTTTAATAGATTCAGGAATATCACCCACACGACCCATTTTAAGACGAAAAGGCTAACAAATTGTATAAAGAACACCGATTTTAAATAAAATCGTCTGAATTTAATCAATGATGCCACCAGTTATGAATTGGTGATAATTGAAGGAGAATTAATGCGAAATATTCTAATATTTTGAACCACTTGAATAAATATTCTAATATTTTGACTTTTCAAAATAATTTTTTTTCAATTATTCTTTTCAGAAATGATATTAATTTTAAGATAATAAATAAGTTTAATCAACAATAAGTTCTTAATAAAAATATCGTTTGCATATTTGCATTAAAAGATGTTAAATTACCAAAGGATATTTCCAGTTTGTGAAAAAAAAGTAATTATTCTAATATTTTGAATCTGAGTTGTATGATCTTCAAAAAATGAACGGCAGAAACAAAGGACTGCATGTAAATTTACTATAGGTTTACACCAGTATTCTCATCAGTAAAACTTTTAATTTTTTTCTGATTAACTTGAGCTTTTTATTTTGGTTTACGGTAAATTTCAACCATTTATTTTCTGGAAGAATTAGAATCTGTCCAAAGGAAACATATGAATTTAATAACATTTTTTCTTTTCAAATGGTTTAAAATTTTTAAGAGAAAAACTAAGGATTCTCTATCTGGGTGGCTCCGCCCTACTCGATCTATTAAAATAACTGCTGCTGATTTGTTTGGCAGAGAAATATGATCTTCAAAAAATGAATGGCAGAAACAAAGGGCTGCGCATTAATTTACTATAGGATTACAAACTTTTCTTAGTAAACCTTTTAATTTAACATATGAAACATATGAATTTAACAAGACCAAGATTTAACAAGACCAATTAAAAACCAAGAATTTTATTAAAATTTTCGAAAAATATTTCACACCAGAATTTTTATTTTAAATTATTAACTTTTCCATTTAATTAGTTTTTTTTTATTCTTTGTATCTTTTAAACTAGTTTTGTAAAAGAAAAAAAAAAAATGCTTCTAACCGAGATGTATTCATTTGGTAGGTAGCAGTCAAAATGACTGGTCGCGGGCTTTCTAGAGGTTAAAACACTTATCCTTCTCAAATGATTTAACACGTTTACTCCGGCTCGGTGGGTCACACTCGACCGCCTCAGAGTTGTGAAGTCTCCAGCTTTTTGCACACCACTGTTATTTTAGAGAAAATGTTGTCCTTTAAATAGTCCAATTATTCTAATTAAATAAAACAACATTTTCTGTATTAAAATACTGGTATCCAAAAAGCCGGAGACTTGCCAGCTCTGAGACAGTCGAGTGTGACCCACCGCGCGGGCGTAAACATGTTAAATTTTTAAAGAGAAAAACTAAGGATTTTCTATCTGGGTGGCTCCGCCCCACTCGATCTATTAAAATAACTCTGATGCTGATTTGATTGATAGAGAAATATGATCTTCAAAAAATGAATTGCAGAAACAAAGGGCTGCATGTAAATTTACTATAGGATTACACAATATTCTCATCAGTAAAATTTTTTATTTTCTTCTGAATAACTTGAGCT
The DNA here is from genome assembly GCA_963932465.1 of Maratus speciosus. Taxonomy (NCBI): domain Eukaryota; kingdom Metazoa; phylum Arthropoda; class Arachnida; order Araneae; family Salticidae; genus Maratus; species Maratus speciosus. Next base: position 349,690 of record CAWVRF010000127.1, on the reverse strand, counting down.
TTTTGTATTGCTTTACAGTAAGTATCATCCATTCATTCCTAGAAAAGTTGTAATCTCTCCAAAGGAAACACATGAAATTAATAAAATTTATTTTTCTCAAATGGTTTTAAATTTTTAAGAGAAAAACTACCATCAGGTTGTTTCCGACCTGCTTGATCTATTAAAATAACTTGTTGCTGATTGGTTTGGTAAAGAAATATGATCGTTAAAAAATGTATAACAGAAACAGAGGACTGGACGAAAATTTACCATTGAATTAAAAAATATTCCGATCAGTAAAACTTGTTATTTTCTTTTCATTAACTTGAGCTATTTTTATTGCTTTACAGTAAATTTCAAATATTTATTTCCTGGAAGAGTTAGAACGTATGAGTTAGAACTGTCAAAGGGAAACATATGAATTTAATAGAGTTTATTGTTCTGAAGTGCTTTAAATTTTTTTTAAAGGAAAACTAATTAAGGACTTCCCATCAGGGAAGCTCCGCCCCGCTGTCGTTGCTTAGTGGGTAAAACCAATTTTTTTGTGCTTTTCAAGATTTTTTTTCGTCCTTTTTTGTTATCTAGATTTGACTAAATAACAATAATATTGTTTAAATATATATTTAAGCTGCACAAAATTAGCATCCGCACAGAAAAAAATCAATTTTACAATTAAAATATAACCTTGCAAAGTCATATCTAGCGTGAAAAATGTAACCCCTGTTACTGGACAGTATTTGTTTAATTTATGATACAAATATTGCAGCAAAAAATATAAGTTTTACATATTACTTTAGCAAAAATGTCCTTTAGTTCAAAATAATAGTTTTAGAAAGATGAATAATAAATAATAAAATTTAATTATCATTACATGTGTAATTTTATCTCGTTTAGAAAAAAAAAAAAACTAAGTTAAAGTTCATAATTACCACTTATTTTAGTTTTAAAGAAAATATTTTTTAAATTGTATTTAAAGTACATAACATATTCTTTGTTTTAAATACATTTGGTTTATCAGTTTACAATTATTAAAAATAAATAGAAAAATTCTTCAAATAACAGAGGTTGCATCCAGTAACAGAGGCTAAATCCAGTAACAGAAAAGATGTAAACAAACTGACTTTTTAGCAACTAACAAAGACACACTGAATAAATCAGACATAATTTTATTTTCCAAAGAAATTTCCACAAATTTTTAACGCTGCAATTACTTTTCAAATACGTCAACAGGGTGGGGAAACTTGTAAAATAATTTGTCCCCTTTCTGTACTACAGTTGGCATAAGCAAACTTTCTTGTATCTGTTCGAGCTTATGTATGGAATATCATTGTCATCTAAACATAACTTGCACTTCACCATCTTCTAAATCATCTCGTGTAACGGTTATGTAGTAATACTTCATTTTTCTCTTTTTTTTTTCAGTTACAAATTTTACTAGTATGCATGTTCTTTTAATTATTTTATCTAGCGTCATTTCTTTAATTTAATTTTCTTCAGCAGTAGATTCAAGAACTTGAAACCCTGTTTTCTTAGGAGACATTTTTAGATCTGGAAAATACCACAAATAAATAATACATGCTATACTGCAAAAATAAGGAAAAATAATTAATAAGAATGACAATAAGTACGACAAAAATGTATATTCTGGGAAAAATGTAACCTCTGTTATTTGTATGTAATATCTGTTACCAAAAGTTGTAACAGAGGTTACATTTAAGCAAAAACAATTTTTTTTCTTAACTAATAATATTCTAAAAAATAACTATGTTATTTATATAAACTTATTTTAATTAGTGTTTTGTGATTTAAAGAGAAATTTTATTTTTAAAACAATATTTAAACCTAAAATTGGAGTAACAGAAGTTACAAAGAGAAAACACACTCACCTTAGAACTTCATAATACTGCTCTATACTCTAAACATGTGGCCGACAAAGTGAAAATGGCACTTGACTTCTATTCTAGAAAGTTCTTTGAGCAATACAGATTAGTAGCGCCCTTTGTTGGACAAAATTTTTATTATTTATTCTGCTAAATGTAAATAAAGTAACAGAGGTTTCATTTTCATGGACAAATGTTAAATTAAACTTATGCAGTTACAAAATACATATCTTAATTCATTAGTACAAATTTATTAAACTATATTTCTGTTATTTAAATAAAAACAGATGAATATTGTGTTATTCATAATATTTAGAATTGTAGTCTGTTTAAAGTTGTCTCTCTAGTCATTTGGACAGCTAATTTTCATAGGTAAGAACAGATAAAGTACATAAATTGTGCAATAAATACAATAAAATTGGCTAGAGCATATTTCATACCAGTTAAGAACAGTTTTTTCTAAAAGGTGGCATAAAAAAATTGGAATTTCTTTGTATATTAGATGAAAAAAAAATATTAAAGTTTTGGGCATGAAAAGCACATGTATTTTTGGTTTCACCCTACTAAGACATCGCACTCTAATCACGAAAAAAAAAAAACCCATTAAATTTAAAAGAGTCGTTTCTTTCTGAATATTTATTTCATGGTATAATGTATACATTTAAATGGGTTTATTTACTAGAGGTTATTTGCGTTGACGGAATAACGTTCAGAAAACTGAAGTATTATTATAATAAAAGTTCTAACATACATTCTCACCATTGTTGTAAATGTGATAACACCAAACAAAAGTGGTAAAAGTTTGCACTGTACGCGCAAGCAGTATGCACTTGACATGTTGGACTCTCAGTTCATACAGTATCATCGATTGCTTGAGCAACATGTTTTTACAGATCTTTTTGTGGTGTTATCAAATTTCACAAAAAACAAGGTACAACATATCGTTGCATTTTCATTGCAATTTTTATTTTTCTCGAAATTATTAGCGTCAGCTCGAGTTTAGTTAGGATGAAACAACCTGTATTTGTGATTAAATAAGTAATTTGCGAACCCATGTTCTATGGCAATTTTTCATCCTCTTGATGCCTACTATCACCCCACTCAATTTTTCGGTCGTATTTTGGAACACGCTGTATATTTTCGTAGGTTATACTCGATCTGTAGGTGTTGTTACACTGTTACTTTAGTGGTTCCCATAGCACAAGTGTTCTCCACAGGTATATGAACGGAATCGGAAATGTTAAGAGTCCACACTAGTCACTCAAAAAGACCTGGATGATAATGTTAATCCTATGGGGAAGTTATTTTCAAATATCTCCCTTGAATTTTGTTATTTTCGAATGATTTTTTTTCCACAGGATTGCTGAAGACGATCTACAACCGGACTAGTTTTTACTTTTTAGATTTTGGTTTAGATTTTGGAACCAGTTTGAACCGGTTCTGAAATTGAAACTATCCTTAAAAAAAAAAAAAAAAAAAAAAAAAAAAAAAACTATAACCAAAATCAAAAAGTAAAACCTAGCCCAAGCCCGGTTGTACATCGTCCTCAGCTATACTATGCAAAAAAAAAATCATTCGAAAATATCAAAATTCAAACGAGATATTTGAAAATAACTTCCCCATAAGATTAACATTATTATCCGGATCTGTTAGAGTGACTAATGTAGGCTTTTAACCGTCTAATAATGCTAATGATTCTAAAGTCACCTTTATTTAAATGATTATTTGTAATGTTTCTTTCGTTCAGCTTTCACTTTTCTGAAAAAAACTTCTTCACCATTTATGGGGAAGCCTATATAAAAGCCTGTCCAGATTTTATAATACGATATCTTTGTTCCTGTCCACAAGCATACCTATTTCATGCGAATTCTTTCGAAATGTAGTTATGTTACGGTAATAGGCTCAAAAAACGTAGAGGAAAAGAAGGGAAGGCTTTGGAAACTGTAACTAACCGAAACAGTGCAAACAGCTCTGCTGGAAAACACACTCAAAGGGAAGATCCAATCATAGGCATCTTTCATTGCATCTATTAATTCGCCAAATTTTCTTGTAGTAAACCTAAGATAACACCTTCGCGCCAACGCCCCGCGAGAATTCAAAACGACATTTCTTTGTCAGTTTGACTTGTGACTTAACAGCGATTGGGACAGATTTTTTAATATGATCTGTTCACGTTCTGTTGTTATGATATATTTTCTGTATTGCCAACAGATAGCCGATGAATATGTACAATGGAAAAATCTTCAGTGATACAGCACTCTGTAAAATAATAAATTTTACGTATCGAAATATCCACTTACACTCGAAATCTAACATAACAACTAACAGATTCATCTAACGTATTCTACGATCTTTGACCTAACTCCCACTAAAGGGGTTTCTCCCTCGGAGAGAAGCCCCATTCACGAAAAAAATGGGGGGGGGGAGCGCACTGCTTTCGCGCGGACAGGGGGCAGCGGTGAGCACAGCGTTACTCCTCATTTTGATAATTATCGCTACTGGCGATCACACAAAAGCGCGCCAAGTAAACCCCGTGTTATCTTTCGCCCCTTTATGAGACTTCTACCGCTTAGCTGTTTGTACAGTTTCGCTGAGGGTCGGGGATTTACATTGCGTCTATAACAGTTTCCCTTCTTCACGCTTCAATTTCTGTGATAGGGTGTGGGTGCTCGGTGTATTGAGTAGTTTGGAAGGGAAGTTAAAGATGAAACTTCATTTTGAAAAAAGTTATCCCACCTGGCCTCGCTTTTACTAAGAAACTTTCTGCATATTGATATCCTTTTGTAAGAAAAATAAAGATTAATGTAGTACTTGAGAATTTAGAAAAGATTGGGAATATAAAAAAATGAGTTCGCATGGAATACCTTAATTTTTTATTACAAATGAGATTTTAAACTTGAAAAAAAGTAGTTAAACTTCTTCAGATTTAAATCATATTACGGCAGATCTAAGCTGAATCCACATAATATATCAAATACAAAATTTCATGAAAAGTTGATATTTGTATTTTTTTATTTAATTGAATTTTTTTCCCCTTCAAAGTCGACTTTTCCCTTAAAAGAATCAAGATTACGATAAGTTGTTAATGAGAATAATAGAAGTTTTTTTTTAATGTTCTGAAGCATGGAATGCTGACTGTTAAAAATTATCGTGACAGACGTATTAAAATAAGACAATTCTTAACTCTGTCGCCCGGCCCAGTGCTTTTTAAAACTGGAAATAAGGAATAGCTTGATTTAAAAATGATGTATTTGTATAGTAATATTCTTACGTCTCTAACTTGCACGTACTCACGAAGAAAATATCTTAAACATAAAGTTTAAGTTAAAGACAGCAGAGATTTCTCTTTTTTATTAATTTTATGATTTTTTAATAAGCCTAAGCTGTTGTCTAGTAAAGAGGATTGATGGGCATTTTTACAAATATATACTGAGAATTCGAAGAATTTTAATGAGCAACCTCTGCGGGAACTTACCTACTCTAATTTCATGGAGTCGAAATAATGGATATCACGTTGTTTTTGACTTACTTTAATAGTCAAAATAAGTTAGTTACGTTTTCAAACAATCTCTTAGTCCTTATCTACTTATAATAAAAGCTGAGTGCACGTGACCGGCGGAACGATGCCGGTGCGAACCACTCTGGTCTGCGAAACGACCGTAGCTAAACGCCATGTTAGGCTTAATGAAAAACATATCTTAACATATGACAGCTAAATGATAATTTTTTCTACTTAAAATCATGTCTGTTCAGCATATTTTCCTATAAAACATGTGTATCATATCCATTTATAATGTATTAAGTTCTAAATTAAAATTAAGCTATTAGAAATCAAATCTAAACAAACGATACTGTTGCCATTCAGATTCAAATTCCAGCAAATTAAGAAACAAATGAATGAATCTTTGACGATTCATAAAAAAAAAAATACGGCTAACATCTGATTCTGCTTTAAATATATTTTTTAAAGCATATTAAAGCCTTCAAGTTTTTTGAAATGCGTTTTTCATTATTGTTTACATTTATAAGCAGCAATTTTATTTACGACTGTTTACATTTACAAGCAGTTAGTTTACGACATACATATGAAATATTACGTAATTTATTGAATAAATATTTAAAAAAACATTATTTAATGATTATTCATCATTATTCATATGAATCATTCATATGAATATTGATTCATTTCAATGATTCATGTATTTCACTCTTCTGTAGTGGCAACAGTGAAACGCTGTTTCTTTAGGAAAAACAGAGGGATAAACGTGCTGATTTTTCGCCACTACTCGCTTTCATCTGTCAATAGTTATTTTTGAATGTTTTAAAAGTTTTTTTAATTTTTATTATGAACTTTCGGAAAGAAGGCGCCAATTGACCAGGAAAAGAATTGCGCGATCGCGGCAATCAACGGATTTCTCAGTTTGCCTGATAAACTTAGCTGAGTTTACATCGAACAGAATTAAACACCCATACGCACAATTTTTTGTTTATTTTTTATCTAAACTATGCACATTTTAAGTTCATGTTCATAAAGTGTTTATCACTCAGAGGAACGTTTCATTATAATAAAGATTTAAAAATCAAAATTACATTTTTTTTTTAAATTTTACTAAATTTTTGTACCGTTAAAAAACATAGCTTTTTGTATGTGTATTACTTTCAATGATGCACATAATGGTGTTTTAGTTTTGGCCAAATATATGAATCAAATTTTAAAGTTTCATCTAAAATTAAAAAATAAACATCTGATTTTTTAAAGAAATGCCATATGTTTTTTGTTTTATTTTTAAGTTTCTTATTTCACCTATGCTGCATTTTTTAAGCTGAATTTAATATATTTCTGTGAATTATTTTTTGCTGTTTGAAAAATGCAACAGCTTTTTTTTTTTTTTTTTTTCAACTATGCATATATTTTTAAAAGCATTTATAGACATGCCACTTTCCAGCGAAAACAGGGAATTCCATTTTTTCGGCACAATTTATCATCCCTGGGATTGATGCAAATCAGTATTAAAATTTGTTGACATTTTTAGGACGAGAAGGGGGGGGGGTAGCAGAATTTGACAAAATAAAAATGCGAGTACAAGCAGCTGCAATTTGAGTTTATTTCTAATCCTTTCCCATGACCTACTGTGCATTTAGTCCATGTATAGAAACAAACAGCATGAAAAAAACATATAGCCAGGAGCTTGCAACTATCATCTGTCTGCTTTCCCCGAAGGATTGCAAAAATCATCAAAATATCGTAGAAAAAGGGTGGTTTCATCAAACGAATATAAATTCCATCAATGGATTGCAGAAAAAAGCACAATTTTTCCCAAAGTGTCCTTTAGAATGCATGTTTCGTCTAAGGATCGTGGAATATGTGAATGTCGCCAAATAATCGTGGAAAAAACATGAATTTCATCAGATGACTGCAGAAAAAATGCATTATTTGATCAAAGTATTGCGAAAAACGTGAATTTCGTCAAATAATCACAGAAAAAATATGTTTTTTGATTAGAGGATCACAGAGAAAACGATTTTTATGGAAAGGTTGCAAAAGCGCAAGTTTCAACATAAGATCCTAAAAAAAATGTAAATTTTGAAATCGGGGGATCTTGAAGCTTATTGGTTCATCAGTATCAGGTGAACCGTTAGTCAGCTAAATTTTCTGTTACGTAACTAATTTGCTGCATACATTCGGATGCACCTGTGCTTCTGTCAACGTATTTTGATTGTAAGGTAAGTCTCGCTTGCTCTGCTTTTTATTTATTTATTTATTTTTTTATTAGGATTTTTGCATTAGCTGTTTAAAATGCACCCTTTATTGGTGAATATATCGATTTTTACATGGTTTACCGTTTTAGAGACAGACGATTCAGCCAACGGCTGCCGAAAAAATTCAGAGTCTGAAAACATCGAGGGTGTATTACCAAACATCCATCAAAATTTAAATTTAATTCAGTTAGAAGAGAAGTGCCATACCTTGACGATGTTTCAGACTCTGACTAGGATCCCTTTTTCTAAACATTAAATTATTGATTTTTTTTAAAATTTTAACTGATTGTTTTTTATGTAAATATTTGAAATTTTTTTTGTATGAAACTCCCCTTTTTTTTATGAATCGCCGTCTCATTTATTGGTATTTCTTTATATTTATCCTTTTACTTTTATTTTATGTTTAATAAATTTTTTGGCAGTTGTGAGCGAGATTTTACCTGCATTCGTAACAAATTTTTCAAGATGGCAGTAAAACTTCGTTTTTAAATCTTTATGTTACTTATAAATCCATGTTTTTACATCATTTTCTATTTTTTTTTGTGCAAATCATTGATTTATAAATAACATAAAGATTTAAAAATTGAGTTTTTCCGTCACCTTGAAAAGATTTTTGGCACAATTTTTTTCGCCAAGCGGCACAGGATGCGGAACTCTTCCCTGAATTTTGTCAAAGAAACGTGAGAGGTGTAATTCGTCAAAAAGGCGCAGGAAAAACGTGAATTTTGCAACAAATCCTGATAAAAACACTCATTTCGTGAAAGGATTGTGGTAAAAACAGTCATTTTGTCAAAAGGCTGCGAAAAAAATATGAATTTCATCAGAGATGTGCAGAAAAAACGAGAATTTCACTATAAACATTAAATTATTGATTTTTTTTTTGTTTGTAAATTTTAACTGATTGTTTGTTTTTTGTGTAAGTATTTTTAGTTTTTTTTATATATTTTTTTTCTGTATGAAACTCCCCTTTTTTCTGAATCGCCGTCTCATTTATTGGTATTTATTTATATTTATCTTTTTATTTTATATTAGTAAGTTTTTTGGTAGTTGTGAGCAAGATTTTACCGGCATTCGTAACAAATTTTTCAAGATGGCGGAAAAACTTCGGTTTTAAATCTTTGTTATTTACAAATCCATGTTTTTACATCATTTTCTATTTTTTGGGCAAAATCATTGATTTATAAATAACAAAGATTTAAAAATGATGTTTTTCCGCCATCTTGAAAAGATTTTTGGCAAGATTTTGAACAATTTTTTTTTTGCCAAGTGGCACTCTTCCCTAAATTTTGTCAAAGAAACGCGAGAGGTGTAATTCGTCAAAAGGGCGCAGAGAAAAAGCAAATTTTTCAACAAATCCCGATAAAAACACTCATTTGGTCAAAAGGCTGCGAAAAAAAAAACACGAATTTCATCAAAGATGTGCAGAAAAAATGAGAATTTTGCCACAGGGTTGTTGGAAAAAGCTCTTTTTTTTTTACCCCGCATGAGGTGGTTCATATTTTCTTCATTTGAAGGTTGACTTTTACAAACACTATTTTTTAAATGCTTTTGAGGACTTGCCACTATCTGAATAATCATGCATATCAATCACCTGTTTAATTGAGTCTGACTTAATGTTGTAAACTTAAAATAACACTTTCCCGTCATTTTTGACGGGGCCATATGCTAGTGTGTTTAATAGATTTCGATATCCGAGAAAAGCAATGTATAAAACTATAAATTTGTCCAGCGAAAAAGGGGAACTTTTTTTAGTTAAATGTTCTACAAAGAAAGCTTATATATTTTTTTGAATATGTGCTAAAAGTAATTAAAAAAGAAACAAGACAACACTTCAGAATTAACAAGCGTATTTCACGTCTTCCTGCATATGGTAAAGGGGAAAGGATATTTATTCCTTCCATATTCACAGAGATTTTAAAGTTAACTTTCACACCATAAAAATATAAAAAAATTATGTTTTAAAATAAAATACAGTTTTTGATATTTATAAATTGCTGATCTATAGGGTTCTCGGTAAAGGCTAGTAAATAGAGTTGTTTAACCAAACAAATTGAACCGTGAAGAAGGGAAATTGTCATAGACGCAATGTAAATCCCCGACCCTTAGCGAAACAGTGCAAACAGCTAAGCGGTAGAAGTCTCATAAAGGGGTGAAAGATAACACGGGGTTTATTTGCCGCGCTTTTGTGTGATCGCCAGCAGCGATAATTATCAAAGTGAGGAGTAACGCTGTGCTCACCGCTGCCTTCTGTCCGCGCGAAAGCAATGCGCTCCCCCCCCCCCCCCCTTAGTGGATGGCGCTTATCTCCGAGAGAGAAACTCCTTTAGTGGGAGTTAGGTCAAAGATCGTAGAATACGTTAGATGAATCTGTTACTTGTTATGTTAGATTTCGAGAGTAAGTGGATATTTCGATACGTAAAATTTATTATTTTACAGAGTGCTGTATCACTGAAGATTTTTCCATTGTACGTCATCCATTGTACGTTCCATTGTATTCATCGGCTATCTGTTTGCAATACAGAAAATATATCATAACAACAGAGCATGAACAGATCATATTAAAAAATCTGTCCCAATCGCAGTTAAGTCACAAGTCAAACTGACAAAGAAATGTCGTTTTGAATTCGCGCGGGGCGTTGGCGCGAAGGTGTTATCTTAGGTTTACTACAAGAAAATTTGGCGAATTGGTAGATGCAATGAAGGATGCCTATGATTGGATCTTCCCTTTGAGTGTGTTTTCCAGCAGAGCTGTTAGCAACGTATCGGTTAGTTACGGTTTCCAAAGCCTTCCCTTCTTTTCCTCTAAGTTCTTTGGTTTAACCCCTTAATTCTGGCTCCCGTCATATTCACGGAGTGAAGGCTATCGGGAGGATAGGCTCCCTACCTGATAGCCATTTTGAGGTGTCGACACACTTGACTGATGAGTCGACATACTGATTCGACTCACTTGGGTCAGCGCTAAATTGTACAACGCTTAGGTATAAACAAGGTGACGTATCAATTTAGACTTCTCCCACACTACAAACGCTGTTTTCGTCACAAGTAGAGCTGCTAAAATCGACTAGTAAAGGTTTTCAGCCAAGGCCTTGCGTTCAACGTAAGGAAGATTGAATTTCTTGTACAATACTTATTGAATTAAATTATTAAATTAATTTATAGGGTTTTTAAAAAAGTTGTAAATGCGAAATTTGGATAAAATTTTAAAATATATTTTTAAAAACAAAATGGTTTTTTTAAGTCCATGTTTAAGAGTATTGTTGTATTCTTTTTTTTTTTTTTTTAACACAGTCTTAAATAGTTATCAAAATTAACTTAAATAATTTATAGCTTTTTTTTCATTAAAAATATTTATTTTTGCAAATTATTAAAAACTTGTGAATGGCTATGAGAAATGTTTTGTGTATAAATTGTACTAGTTTTATTAAAAAAAAAATCATTTACATATTTAAGTAAGATTTACCTAAAGGTATTGGAAAGTAATTGCTAGCTCAAATTATAGGAATGTATCTATCAATATTATTGTTTTATTTTTTCTCCCGAGTACAAAATTTAAAATCTTATTATGAAAAATAAGATTCTAGGTCCTAGAGAATCTTTAAACTTTTCTTGTTTTTTAACAAGATGCAAGAATAATGCATAAAAAAAACTTCCCTGAATTCTTAAATAATAACTAAATACCATTTTTCAATGACTAGCCTTAATTTTTTCAGTATACACACACACATACATATATTTAAATGTAAATACAACATTTATGTGACATTCAAACATATTATTCCCCCTTCCCCCCCCCCCACACACACACCTCTATCTCTCCTTTTTTTTTTTTTTACTTTAGAGAAATTTTATTTCAAATTTACTAGCTTAATATGTCACATCATAAAATGAAAATTTTATGGGTAGTCACAGAAAGAAAATATTGTATTATTACTATTATTATTTTTAATACTATGAAGAGTTTATGAATGAATTCATTATTTTTCATCTAATTAAGAAAAAGGAACAACCTAAAATTAATTTCAAGAACCCAAGAGGGTCTTATTTTTCATAATAAGATTCTGAATTTAAATTAATAAAAGAGAAATCAAGAGAAAAAATACATTAATAATTTTAGCTAACTTTTACTCGAACATGTAAATCATTTTTATAAAGATAGTTCAATTTATTCAAAACAATTCTCATTAGTCCAGGCAATAGAGACCGTATAGGGGCTCTACCTAGCAAAATTAATGGAACTTCTGAAAATTGGTTTACTTTATGTTTTTTGGGTCGCTGAATTCGAATTTGTAACTTCCCACCAAAATTTCCCCCTGGCAACCCCTCCCCGAAATTTCGGTAAAATGCCTCCCAAAAAAGGTTTTTATTAAAAAAATCAATTTTTTTATTAGGATAAACGGGGAGAGAGGGGGCTGCCTCCGAACATTCCCCGCTCGCTTTTCTCAAAAACCAATTCTTTTCAAAAAATCATTTTTTTTTTGGGGGGGGGGGGGGTGTTGCCGGGTGAAATTTTGGTGGGAAGTTACAAATTCGGATTCAGTGACCCCAAAAACATAAAGTGAGTCGAAATCTCAAACTAGTATTAATTTTGCCAGGTAAAGTTCCCCATTGCCTGGACTTCATAACTTACAAGGGAACCACTTTTGGTGTTGCTCGCACCTATCATCGACACCTGGTGCATTTTGTAGCCCTATACATAAAAGTTAAAGGACCGATAAAATTTCTCTGTTAAAATCATATTTTATATACTTTTTTATACTTTTAATTTTTTATTATTACATTTTTATTTGTTTATTTCACGCCAAAAGTGAGTTAAGTCGCCAAATGTGGCGCTACAATTTTTCCGCCCACTTTATTCAAAGAGTAAATGTACAGTGCATGTTACTAGAATTATATCAGATTTCGATTTGTTTGATAACAATTGATAGCATATTAGAAACAAGATTTTGGTTTTTTTCTTTTTTTTCTATGCAGACGATAAATATATAAATAGTAAATATATTTCAATGAAAGCTTTCAAGATCATTGAAAATTATTTTTTAATGAAATACAAAATAGGCGAAGTATTTTCTTTTGAAATCAAATGGAATAAAGTTTCGAATGTTTAAAATGAAATGTTGCTGTATTAAATGGTCCTTTGGTAAAAGTAATCGTAAAGTAAATTAATATTTTACACAATTTAGAAAAATTACTATGTCTAATGTGGTCGGACATTAAATTTTTAGTGACGTTCCTCTCTCCTCTCTCCTGACAGGGGCGTAGCTACCGTGGAGCAGTTGGAGCAAACTGCTCCAGGCGCACGAATCCGAAAGGCGCAAAATTAGAAAGAGCGAAATAAAGATTTGTAAAAGTATTTGCATATTTTTTTCATTATTAATCAGGTATTATAGATGAATCTTGTTACAATCAACATATTCCTATGTCATTTTACCTTGTGTTTAACCTCAACATTTAGATTTTAAACATGTTTTTATACACAGTTTAAAAAAATTATTTCTATTCGCGAAGTTTTCATTTTAATTCATAGCATACTGCAGCCTCAAATAACTTCTCCAACACCGTTTCAGCGTGACAAATTTTTTTTTCTGTAAAGGACAGTTGAAAATTTTTAAACCTTGAAGTAATCAATACTTATTTGCAGGGCTCTCGTAGGTCACTTTATTGGCTACTACTATTTCCAAACAATAATTTTCTTGGTACGTTTTGTTGAAAATGTCAAAAATATATCATGATGATTACTGTACGAAAATAATGGTAGCCAATGAAGTCACCGCAGACAAACCTATATTTACGATGTAACAGAAATGCCTTAGCTATTTAGTTTTTTTCGATTAAAAGAATAGTTTGATAAATTGAAGAAAATTGACAATTTTACAAGCAAAACACCTACAGAACGAAAGTTTTTGTGTTTTGTGGAAACTAAACATGCATCAATATAGATTGCAAAACAATGAGAAGAGTCGGATTTAAGCATATTCCACATCAGTCCATGGCGACAAAATTTAGAGGCAGGTGGGAGGGGCGAGGGGATTAAATTTTGTCCGTATCATTTTTGAAATTTTGAGAACATGGCAAGTCTCAAATACAGAATCGATAAGCCTTTTCCTTCAAAAAGTTAAATATCAAATTTAGTGTTCCTTAGGAACTGATTATCGCCTATTCAAATTTTCACCACTTTTTTCGATAAGTATTTTCCCCCATTAAACCTTATATAGTCGCAGAAATTTAGAATTAAATAAAGCAAAACATATTTTTCGAAAGTAGTAATGTGAGTTAGCTCAGGCCGTAATCAGGCTCCACCCCCCCCCCTCACACACCACCACCACCATCCGATATCACATGTTAGTAGTCAATGAATTTTTGAATTATACAAAAAAAATATCAATCTCTAGTTACTCCACTCCACTTTCAGTTTACAAAAAAAAAAAAAAAAAAAAAAAAAAAAAATATTGCGTGTTGTGTTCAGTACTGTGTAACAATTAGGGTTAAATTGCACTGGAGCCTAGCTCCGGTACTCCTCTGTTTTTAGTAAAAATTTAAATATTGGTCGGAATTCACCGGAGCTCATAAATACAGGACTCCGGAGCCCAGTGCAATAGCGTTACCGAAAAACTGAAGCCTAAATTACCCTTTCCTTTCCTTCTCATCTCCAAGTTTTTGCATTCTTTTTTATCAAAACACTTATGTGTGACATAATGTGCCGCACACATAGAAGATGGAGATAAAACGGACTCAATTTTTATATCAGCTTTTGGGCTTGGACTGACTCAAGCTCAATCTGTCTTATATTCAAAATTTTATATATTCATGTATAAAAGAAAATTTTTCTCGTTAAAAATTACGTATTATATTCTAGTTCAAATCATTTTAATGCTATTTTGATCAGAATCGTGTTTTTCTAGTCTAGTGATAGTATTAGCAAATTTATGTCGGCGACGCATGGATACGGCGCTAATCAAGAGACTGAACAATGAATTTGCTTTCAGTACGATTTTCTTTTGTGACAGTAGGACAAATTTTTAATTGATTGGTTTTTTATTTATTAGTTAGATATCTAACCTGAAAGGAACATTTTCTGTTTTTAGCCAACTAGCATCAGCTTGAGGTTTTGTTTCTTTGAGGTTTATTGTCTTCTATTGCGTACGAGTATAAAAATCACGTTAGAGATTTTTCTATTTATTTTGTACCATGAACGCTGGTCATGCTAAGGCTCTGTTCTACACATTTACGAAGTCATTTTCATTTGTAAGCAGATATAATTGCCATGTATTGTTATTCTGATAGAAAGCAATCGAGCAGTGTTTCCGTTTTTTCTATCAAAGCATCGAATCTTTCCGATAATGGTGTCAAATTTTTAGTTTAATCTGATTTTCAGGGACTCATCACAAAAGATTGTTATGCGGAAGTAATCGATTATAGTTTAAGATATGCACCTTTCATAGGAAATTGAAAAACATTGTTCCATTCTTCAGCATATAAATATTAATTTTTGAAAATTTCATTCATTTTTTCATAAGAATGCATAGCTGCGAACTATCCGTTTTTTGTGTTAACACTATTTCCGAATTATAATCCTTACATTTAATCATAGAATTAACAAAAAATCGCAATAAACATTATAATTAGGCAAAAATTACTATTCGGAAGGAATGATAACTAAAAAGTGGAATAGTTGATAGCAAGTATATGCTGATAGATATAATTAAAATTTTTATTTTGCTAAAGAAAAAAAATGCTTTAAATTTTGCGAATAATGTACAAAATATAAGTATATGCAGATTTGAGTGGCAGAGGCGAGGAGGGGGAACGGTACAGTTGTTAGTACCGGTACCGCAGAATGTTAGGGCTCCGGAAATTTTTTTGTTAGAAATTAAGCCCTGATAACAATTAATAAAAACTTAGATCCTAAATTTTATACAAAGGTGAAATATTTCCATGTGTGTTTTAATGAAAACGTGCACTTTCATTGATAAAGTTTAAATATTTTTTTAATGTCATAATTTTCCACAAATTTTCATTCCAGTTCCGAAATTGAAAACATCCCCAAAAAGAAAAACTGGAAATGGTAATGGATATTATTGGTTTCTACTAGCAAGGTGGTAAAATAATGAATTTCTAAAATGTTCCGCTCTCCAAAAATCCAAAGTCTTCGTGTTTGACAACGACAGAATCCGACCGACCCTGGCGTGCAGTTGTAGCAGCTCTTCAGAGGTTCACAATCACTTTTCTACCAGAATATTAGTATATAAAATTTGATCTGTTTTACTCGTGGGATTCTCTACGATTAAACAAGGATAAATTATTTTATGAAATTACTGGTAGTAAAGTGATTGTGAACCTTATTGTCGATCCGCCACTGCCTGCATGGTGAAACGTTGTTGTATAGATATAAGATTAACGTGAACAATAAATATAATTTATTGTGTAAGAGAAAATGTTCATCTGTTATCATCAAAGAATGGTTGAAGAATAGTTTAGATACCAAACCCGTCGGTCAATTTCTTCGAAAATTAATGCAATTCTTATGACAGATTTAATAACATACCTGCCAACATCATTAAAAACATACCAAATCGTGCTATGAGAATTTAAAAATGTGAAGAAATATTAACATACGCGTATTCATACACACATACATATTGAATCATTGTAAAAATTTTGAGAACGGAGTCAGAGTATTCGAGATTGTAAAAATATATTATTTCCATTAATGTCATTTATTTTTATTGTGATTACAATGCTTTCCTATTTCTTTCCTTACATTGTATGTGTTTGGAAAGTAAAAACTGGAATTTTAAGTAATATATAAAGTTGTTAAACAGGTTTCGCGCTGCTGATCGCCACTGCGCCAAAATGTTTCACTAGGCGAGAAAACTAAGGAATGAAATCGCCAAATTACAAGAGATGTTTATATTTCCTTCGGCAACACTCTCAATGATGTTATTGTGCGATTAAATCTTTTCCGTGTAACTCATTACTTGTGCTTTGATATTCTTAGTGTTTCACGACGAATCTTTGAAACCATTCTTTGAATTTGACTAGATTTTCTTTAGCGATTAGTCAAATTGCTCAGATTAGCAGGTGAGAACCTCGGTGTCAACTTTTATATTTGTCCATTGGCTAATTTTTTAAACTATTAGCTTTAGAAATAATTCCAATAGTAAGCAAGTTTCTATGTTATTCTTCCTCCTCTTAAAAGTAATTTCTGTCAAAATAGTTATTTTTTAAACTGTCCTGGGTTCTATACGTTATATTTAGAAAATAAAAATTTCTTTACGATCAAAACGTACCGAGTTATGATACTTTGAATTTTATGGAAATTTAGTATTTTAAGACACTAAAAGCAGAAAAAATGTGTTTCCTCCTTACGCGAAAAGTTTTAAAAAACATCTTAACAATAGTGTTTTTCCTTAGTAACCTACAATGCTTCGAAACCCTTGAAAAGAAAAACATATAGTAAGGGCGGCAGATTGTACTGGCTCATTGGCGCATTTACAGCGAAAATCAAGTCCAATTCACAGAAAATATTGGTAGGTAGATACTCCGTTACTTAAAGAATTATATTCCATTATTCGTTATTTATTTTTTATTATTTATATTTAATACGTTAAAACACTTTGACTTTCAAATAAAAGTAAGGTTTTAAACCGAATTAAGAATAGAATATAAATTTTAAACTTCAAAAGAAAACTGCGCTGAACTTTTTCGAGTAACAATAACAAGAGGGCGCACAAACTTTATTTGCTCCAGGGCGCTGAATGTCTAGCTACGCCACTGTCTCCTGAAAACTCTCCTCACACAATGCAAAAGGCTATGACATTTAATTAGGGTTGCCGGAAAGCTCTACGTTTTAAAAAAAATCGCCAACCTCTTCCCCGCCAAAAGTGTGAATATATTGTTGTAATTTTTCAAAATCAAATTCTTGGGTTTTTGAAGGAATTTTTAAACTTTTTTCAATATTTTATAATTATTATTAACTAATTTTTATTTTTTAACGCTTTTCTTTAAAAAACTTCAATGTTAATAGTTCGATAAGTGGTTTGGAAAATTGCATTTTCAGAAAGTTATGCTGCTGTAAAATCAAGAAATATTATTTTAACAAAATTTTTTTATCGATTCTTAAACTTCGTAATATAGGGCTTTAAAATGCACCAGGTCTTAATGCGAGCAACACAAAGAGTGGTTCCCTTGTTAGTGCACGTAGCGCCACAGTGCATGTTCCGAGGCTGCCCCCTCTCTCCCCGTTCTTCCTACGTCATAATGTCATATATCCTATTTGTTGAAAATTTTGTCTAGTTTCTGAATTTCGTAAGTAAAACCAGGGCTCGAAATGTACCGGAGAAAACCGGAACGATGTTCCGGTTCGTGAAATTGTGTCAAATATTGTTCCGATTCGTGAAAGTTGAAAAATATTGTTCCGTTTCGTGGAATTATTAAACAATATTATTACAGTTTCATACATATAGCTTACTATGCTCTCTGTAACGTTTTTTTTTTTTTTTTTTTTAATTATTTAGAATCTTGAATATATTTTTTAAAATTTGCTATACAGTAAAGTCCCGATTATACGAGTTAATATGGACCAAGCTTACCTCGGATAAGCAAAAAATACCTCGTATAAACCGGATTTACACAAATCGTCACCCACTAAGGAGATGAAATATAAATTTTTACTTAATTCATTCAATTTTATGGTACTAGTAACATTTCTTTGATATACATTTCCGTTACTTTTTAGAAATACGGGAAATGAAATTGTTTGTTTGAAAAAGCCCTTCATAGTTTTTTGTTTGCTGAATGTTAATTTTGCCGCAGTTCTTTTTTTCTGCAGTATTACGCTACTGCATAGCTACTAATTTCAAAGATTTTTTTCTTACCTCTAAAACTTACAGAAAAATTTTGCCTAATTCAATCGCCAGAATCTGATAAATGTCAACGATTAAATATAGCAAAAATTTTTATTCACTTTTAGACCAATGTCAGACGGGCGTCTTTTTTGCTTAAGTATTATCCATTCACAATGCTATAGCATTGTGACGCCTATCTGACATTGGTCTTAGAGGTAACAAAACCGTACAAATTGGCAGCTATATGATTCTATTAGTGTCATGAAAATTGCAGGTGTAGCCTCTTCTTTCTGCTCAAATAGTTTTTTCAATCGAACTTATACCTTTAGAATGAATCATTTTCTTTTGATGGACTGATGTCTTCTATTATTATGAAACAGTCATTACAAATGAGGCTACCTAATACTTCATTTATAATGGCTGTTTCATAATAATGGAAGCTATCAGTCCATCAGAAGAAAATAACTCGGTTAAGCGGGACTCGGATAATCGAAACTTTAGTATACTTAAAAAAAAAAAAAAAAAAAAAAAAAAAATGACAATAATTTTGAAATGGCGTTTCGGTTCGCGGATTTTTCTATTTCGAGCCCTGCCTAAAACAATAAGAAATTTAAGTCAAAAACAACTATTTTTTGGGGGGAGGGGGGGAAGTTAAAAATTCGGATTCAGCGACCCAAAAACTTAAAGTAAACCTTATAGAGAAAGTTCGGAGGGGAGATGGGAGGGCGAATGTAAACGTGTGAGTGGTTAAGTGGAATTGCGCAACTTAGTCCACGCAGCACCGCGGCGCATGTTCTCAGGCAGATCCCCCCTTCCCCTTCATCCTAAGTCATAATGCCATATATCTAATTTGTCGCAAATTTTGTCTACTTTTTGAATTTCTAAATATTTTTTCCCTAAAATAATAAAAAAATGAATATTTTAATAAAAACCTTTTTTTTTGGGGGGGGGGGGGGCATTTTACCAAAATTTGGGGGAGGGGGGGTTGCCGAGTGAAATTTTGGTGGGAAGTTACAAATTCGGATTCAGCGACCCAAAAAACATAAAGTAAGCCAATTTCCAGAGCTTCCATTAATTTTGCCAGGTAAAATCCCCTATTGCGTGGACTAATACCCATTCATAAGTTTTAATAATCTAACAGGTTTTTTTTTTTTTTTTCAAGTTGTAGAGGGGACACTATTTAGATAAATTATTTTTAATAAATAATCAACTAAGAGAGTGTTACATAATAAAGCGATATCCTCTTACATTTGGACTTAAAAAAATAAAAATCTTAATTAACGTAAATTAAAACTTTTTCATACCTTATAAATTAAATCATTAACTTAATTCAATTAGTATAGTATAAGAAATTTAATTGTCCAACAAAGTATGGTTCCATTTCAGGCTGTCATATTTACGATTCATATAGTAATACAGTAAATTGAAAAATTACAGCTATTCATAGAAAAATCATAATTAATTATTATTATTTAAGAATTCAAAGAAAAGTTTTTTTAATTCATTATTTTTGCATCTTGTAAAGAAAGAAGAAAAGTTTAATTTGCAGAACCTCTTAGAATCTTATTTTTCATAATAATATTTTGAATTTATACTTAATAAAAGAGAAAGGGAGAGAAAAAAAATAATATTAAGAATTATTTTCTAATAATTTTAGCTATCAATTACTTTACAATACCTTCATCTAAATCTTACTTAAAGCTTGTACTATACTTATTGAATTAAATTAACGAATTAATTTATAGGATTCTTTAAATGTTGCAAAATTTGGATTTAAATTTTTAAATATAGTTTTAAAAAATTATTACTATTTTTTTTTAAGTCCAAGTATAAGAGTATGATTTTTATTTTATTTTATTTTATTTATTTTTTTTTTTTTTTGTGTGTGTGTGTGTAAGGAACTCTTAAATAGTTATTTATCAATAATTACTTAAATTTAATTGTGCCTTTTTCTGTTGTTGTTTTTACATTAGAAATGATTTTTTTCTACTAAATTATTAAAAACTTATGAATGGCTATGAGAATTCTTTTGTATAAATTTGCCTTTTTATTTATAAAAATTTATTATTTATTTAAGTAAGATTTAGCTAAATGTATTGGAAAGTAATTGATAGCTAAAATTAATAAATAATAATAATAATAATAATTATATTTTTTTTGTCTCCCTTTCTCTTTTATTTAGTATAAATTCAAAATATTATTATGAAAAATAAGATCCTAGGGGGTTCTTCAAATTAAACTTTTCTTGTTTCTTAACAATATGCAAAAATTATGAATTTAAAAAAATTCTTCTTTGAATTCTTAAATAATAATAATAATGAAATAAAATTTTTCTATGATTAGCCATAAATTTTTCAATTTATTGCCTGACATCATAAACTAGTAAATCTGAAATACATTTTCTTTAAGTCCTTAAAGTTTTCTTTAGTCCTAAGTCAAGATACACACATATATTTTAATATAACTTCAATGTAAAACATAAACATTTCAATGTGTAACATATAAATTAAATATTTGGTCTTAAAATATATCCCCCCCCCCGCCCCAACCGCTCTTTTAATTAATTTATTATTTTTTTAGTCACAGAAAGAACATATTATAATTTTATTGTTATTATTATTTTAAGAATACATACAATGAAGAATGTTTTTTATTCGTTTTCTAAGAAGAAAAAAGAAATATAAAATTAATTTAAAGAACTCTTCTAGATGTTATTTTTAGAGGATAGCCAGTAGATGGCGACTGTTTCTAGAAGAGTGGGAGGAGCCTTCAGTTTGTTTATACCTGAGCGTTGTGCGATTTAGCGCTGACCTTTCCTTACTTGTATCTTCCAGGAAACCGGTTTATGTGTTTTATCAATCGACGTGTTTGCCGATTGTGTTTATTAAACTCATGTGATTAAAGTTTAATACTATAAATGAATAAAGTTTTGCGCAGAATAAGCATATAATTAAAAAAACTTTTATAGCTCGAGCTTTTATAAATACAAGAGAAAGGAAACAAAAAATCTTTTTACCATTTGGAAAAATGGTTATTGTCCTCTGTCTGGGTAGGAAATCAAAAACATATCTGAAGCTTTTTATTGGTTGAACCCGCATTTTATTCGTTTTCTGATTGGTCTATACAGTAATTTGTATTTTCCCTTTACTTTCAACAGAGATGGATACTTCTGTTGCCATTATGACAAAAAAGTAATAAAAACTACAAAAAAAAAAATTAATAACTCAGAAACAAATTGAGATACAGCTTTCAAACAAATTGCAATTAAAGATGCATTTTTTTCTCTATACGACGATATAAAAAGTAATATTGTGGGATGTTTAGAAGTTTAAAAATGAAATTTCATTTAAAATTGGTCCAGGAATATTAAGGTTTAATCCATGGCGTACGTAATGTATGACCAGCTCCGTAAAAGTTTAAAAATTTACAGTACCGAAAATTGTAAAACTGAAATTTCTTTTAAAATTTGTTCATGATGGGTCCAGAAATGTTAATGTTTAATCCATGGCGTACGTAATGTATGATGAACTCCGTGCGATTTTTTATGTCTTAAATTTTAGTCTTTGAAAAAAATCATTTTCTAAATGGTCGTTTTTTTTTTGTTTTTTTTTCTGCCGTTGGTATGCTATTTTTTTTTCTACCAGCAAATAAAATGTCGTCTCCAAAAGTTAACGTTCCATTGTATAAGTCCGCCGTAAAACAAAGCAGATGTATCATTGTACGATTAAATACTCTACTGCAATTTTTTAAACTTTTAAGCATCTCACATTTTTAATTTTGATTCTGTCGTATTGGGAAAAAAGTATTTTTTAATGCAATTTGTTTGAAAATTGCATCTCCATTTATTTTTGAGATAGTAATTTTTTTGTAGTTTTTAGCGTCATTTGTTTAATTTTGGCAACTGAAGTACTCCACTTCTGTGGAGAGTAAAGGAAAAATAGTTGTAAAATAGCAATTCTATATTTTTGTTGCCATTTTCCCATAAAAACTGAAAAAAATATGTACTTAAAATATGTGCTATTTTGAAAAAAAATATAAATGAATTATTTCTGATACAAAATGGAGCTATTAGAAACTAAATTTAATTTTAAGTATCTATATTAATATTACATACAAATGAAGGCATGAAAATCATTAGATAGCTGCTTTTTTTTTCTTTTGCCCACTGGCCGAGAGGTTCTGCTCTTGAAGCTGGTAGACGGAAGGTGCTGGGTTCCTGTCGCGCCCGTCGGCCTAATCGTTCGGAGTTTTTGTGGTTTTCTCCGAACCTTTGATTTCCATGCGTAAATACGGTTAGGTTCCCTTAGAAAGACCCTCCACGGGGAGCACTCCCCCTAGGGCCTATATCCCTCGAGTAGACAATTGGCCGTTAAAAATCAACCCAAAGCAAACCCGATTTTTTTGTCGAGTTTCTTGACGATAACTCTTTTTTAGGATTTGTGTATTATTTAGCGATAGTGACATCCTATGCATACTTTACTGTAGATGTTGTTTAAGACTAGATCGTAAATGACGAATTATTCCTCTGGATGCGAATGACGTCATTTTATATAAAATAAAAGTGTGTGTTAGTCCTAAAGCTGGAATATATTTTGTACTACAGTAGAGTCTCGCTTAACCGAGTTATTTTCTTCTGATGGACTGATGGCTTCCATTATTATCAAACAGCTTTTTTTAAATGAAATGTTAGGTGCAGATGAAGGAGCAATCGTAAAAAGTTAGAACTCTGAATTTCTAGTCAGAATGGGAAAAAAATGGCCATATTTTTTTTTTTTTCAAAAAAAAAAAAAAAAAATTATGTCCATTTTTTTTTTCCTGGCCTGGGGAAGAATTACTGTTATTATTGTTATTTTTACCAGTAAGACAAATACAAATTTTGAGAAGAATACACATCTTGATAATTTACTGTTATTAATAAACAAATGCTGCCTAATATATATATATATATATATATATATATATATATATATATTTTATAAGAAATGGTATAAAGTTAATTTTAGTTCTGGAATAATTTGAGTAACAATTGTAGTAATTTTTGTGCAAAATTATGTGTGAGTTTTTATGATTTTTATTATTTTCGTTGAATTTATGTAATATAAGAAATTTTATCAATATCAGGTGCCTTATATTAACTGACTGTATGAAATATGCACCTTTTATTATCAAGACGGAAAATAAATCTTACTTTGAATTCCTGTTGCTACATTACTATAGTTAAAGCATTAATTATTTAGATTCACTATTTACACTATAAAATTTTATGAAAACAGATTTTTATCAGTTATTTTACATTAGCCGGTAGATTAAAACGCTTCTAAAAGTAATGCAGATTCGTTTTTCGTAAAATTTTAGCAGCTTTCGATGACCCAATTTGCCACACATCAATACTAATTTATTTATTTATTTATTTTTTCAAAAGCAGATCCAAAAAGGAGTTTATAGGGCTCATGATCCCCTTTAAACGATTAATTTTTCTATATAAAAATATATTTAAATAAGTAAATACATATTAAGAGTCCCCCCTCCCCTTTCCAGAAAAATAAAAGAAACAAAATCCACGGAACAATGCAAATATTTTGACAATCATTGAAGTGATTTAAAAGGAAAATGCATGAGGGTCATTTTCAATAAATGCATACAATTCAGAAAAACATTAAAAAAAAATTACTTTTAAATTTCACATTAAAAATGAAATAAGTGATAATGTATAAGTTAGATGTGTCTGTAAATATAATTAATTAAGCACTTTAGCTTTTGGTATAATTTTTATATACTATTTTACTATATTTTATACACTATTTACCAGTAACATGGTAACAGACTTGACATTAACAGCAAAATATCTTCCAAAACCTACATGCTAATTATTAACACTAAGAAACAAAACAAAATCTTTAATATATTAACTAGATAATAATATTCAAGCAAAAGAAAGTACTAAACTTATATTTTTAACATAAAAAATTAGGTAACAGACTTGACATTGAATAAAAATACTCACCTTTATAAAAAATTCTTTACTCCACTACACTGTTGTTTTTCAACTGCAAAAGAAAATGGCTACAAGTAAATATTTAACTAGTATAAGTGTTTTTATTGCAAATGTGCTGCTATCTCTTGGTGAAATTGTCAACCTTTATTTCATGAAATTGTAGCTTGGTAACAGACTTGACAAAATATGAGGGACAAAATGTTTTGTAGATTTTCTTTAAAAAAAAATATTTTTTTCGCTGGAATAATGTCAGAAATTTAAAATAATGATGATTTATCTCATTAAATGTCCCAATTACTTTACTTTTAAAGTGAAAAATGAAGTGAAAAAATATTACAGAATTATAAAATACAGAAGAGGGACAGCTATTTTTTTCTTCTACTAGATGCAAAAATCTGCATCTTTAGGAAAAAAATATGAAAGTGATTATTTTTATGTTTTAAAAATATGTTGTGTAGTGTAATTAAATAAATATAATATTTACAGTCAATTTTAAATAATATATTATGAGTACATTTTTTTTTTTAAACTGTGGGACAGCATATATATGCATATTTTGAAAATGACCCATGAAATTTGAAGACACTGCTATTTAACCCGTTGAAGGGCGGTGATATGTCCCACCTAATTTTAGTTCCGAAATGCCACAATGACACCGGAATTTTGGAATGAAATTTTGCTTTTATAATTATATGTGAAGTAAATCTTTTACTCATTTTCAATTTTTTTTGTTCTTCAATCGCGGTGTGAATCAATGATTTCAACATTTAATTAACATAAATACTGTGCCCTTGAAAAGACTAAGCACCGAAAAATCGAACAAGTTTTTAATTTTCTTGTATGCGATATGCCTTCAATAATAACTAATTGTTCTATCATGAGCTTGTAAAGGATTTTTCAAAGGCCTTTTTATTTATTATGCTGATAAAATATCTTTACAAATTATTATTCTTTTAAATTATTATTATTAATTTCACAACATTTTAGAAATTTAGATAATTTAAGACTTTAATCAATGACTTAAAACTATATCAAATTTTTAAAACCGTGATTTAAATCATTTAATTAAAATCCCTGACACTATTTCTAATTGCAAATTTACTTAATATTTAACATGTTTATTTTCTCATCTCCATGAAATTTCTGTAAAAATTGGATTAGAGGTCAAACATTTATTATTTCACTAGAGCAATATTAAAGTATTAAATTGACGCTCAAAATTTTTCAAACTAATGAAATATTTCAAATTTTAAAAAACATTTATTTATTTGTAAAATCTTGGTACTAATTTCGAAGTTAAATTTTCGACAGATAAAACATTTTCTATGACACAGAAACTTCTTCTTAATTGCATACTGAGTTTTCGATTTAATGTAGCATTTTATTTATAAAAAAGTTTTTAATATATTCATGCAAAATATGCCACATGTCATTAATATGTTATATCGGGAGAGACATGATATAGTTGAGTTGGAATGGTTTATCCGCTTTAAATAAATATTAATTAACTTTTAAAAATAGAAACGATGATATACTTTTATAGAAATTCCGCTTTACGTATCAACACGTGTAATTTTATTGTTACTCACAAGAATTATTTCATTAAACAATTTTATCTACACGTCGAATAAAAAATGTAATTATATATTATTTAATTATATAGACAAAGTATAAAAATCAGCTGTTGTATCGTAATTACAAGGGTGAAATTTTGCAAACATTTGAATAGAAAAACAGCCCTAAAACTAAGCTGATCACCACACATATTTTATATGCAATAACAATTACTATTAAAGGAACAATAAAATTTTTTATCCGCGTGAAATATGCATATAAATATGTTACTATGGCTAATTGTTTATTATTTTATTGCAGTTAACGATATTAAAGCAATGATGTTCTAACTTTTCTCCTTCCTCTGAAATCACAAATAGTGATGGGCGATTCTCGAGATTTTACCAATCGAGAAAAGTCGTCATCGTAAAAAAATACAATCGATACAGTCATCGATTACTTCCCGGAATCTACAATCGAGACAATCGAGATGTTTTTACAATCGATTATTGATTATTATTTTACAGGCTTATAGAGTAATTTTTAAGTTTTTAGTAAATACGTGGCAACTAAAGATAGATGGAGTAAAACAACATACCAAGAAATCGATGTAAATTTAACACTGAGATGCTCTAAAAAAAGATCTTCCTTTGAAGCTAAATGAAAGGTTGTGAAAAAACAGAAGCAGTAATGTAGTTTGCTGCTATCGTTTTCATTAACTCTTTCATTCAACTTCAATTGATGAAGGGGCACCTGATATGAAGCCTTTAGAAAGCTGTATTCTAACATTTGTTAATAATCTTAATACAACTTGTTATGTAATACATCTTATCAGTTTTTAAGCCTTCTGAAAGAAATGTTAATCCCTAAACCTACCCCCTTTTCTGTACTAATGGTTTATGACAATTAACAAATTGTTAGAAATGCGTTTAAGAAATTAACTTTAATGTTACAACATCTCCGCTATAGTATTTATCTTTCGAATATTATGTGCCATTCTATATTTTAATACAGGCCAATAAACTCTAAATGATTAATATCTTTAAGATATGTTCCGTACAAATTTCTTTAATAAAGTGTGCATACTAATGTTTCGATAAAACACTGTAAAACATTTTAAGTTTGTAATGTTTGAGCATATTAATAATAAGTATCATGGATTTTCATATCAAATTTTATTTTATGTATGGCAATGTGTATTATGTATGCAAGTCTAGTAAATTGAGAGTAGTACTACAGATGAACCAGATGCCAGCAAAATGAGTTGAACACGTTAATCCCCACCCCTCAGAATTTTTCAAAACACTTTTTTCAAACAAGTTTTTCAAATATAAGATCAATATGTTATCAAGAAATATGTTCAAAGTTTTAATGGTAAGAACAACGCTATTTTGGAACGCTAAATAACTTAAGAAAATACTTTCAGTTCATTTACCTACTTTTAAAAATATTATTTAAATTATTCAAGGATTGTAATATCTTTTTGCTAATTTTGTTTTGTTATAAGTTCCTTTTATTTTTAATGGAAGTGCGATGTCTAAATCGCGTAATTATGGCGCATTCGATAGAATTGAATAGCTTTTTCACATTTTCGATAAAGGCAAAAATTTGATACAAGTTAAAGTTCCCCTAAATATCTAATGCTGTAAGATTTCCCGTTGATCGAAAAAAAAGAGCTTTATCGAAAAAGGGGAAGAAAAACCAGACAAATATACTTGCTAAAAAGGGAGCCTGTGTAAACCAGAAACTGCTTACCACTCCCTATCGATGCCAAAATGATTCTTTAAATTTGCATTCCAATTAAAAATAGTTACTTTCTGACACATTAACGAACTTATTTTTATTCTCAAGCGTACTAGCTAGGATCGAATTTTTTCCTTTTTCGCTAAAGGCAAATGTTTCAAATTTTCGTAAATGCGAGCCTAATATTGGGGAATTTCACCATTAATCGAAAACAAAAGAACTTTACCGAAAAACAGAAGGATAACCGGACTCATATACCAGCTAAGTGGGAACCTACCTAAGACGGAACCGATTTCCATTCCCTAATGATTCCAAAATATTTTTTTCTGTTTGTACTTGTACTTAAATCCAAAGTAGTTACTTTTTGATTCATTTAAAAACTCAATTTTATTCTCAGGTGCATTGTATCCAAAAATGGAAGGATAACCGCATAAAGATACCAGATAAGAGGGAAACTGTCTAAAACGGAATTGGTCTTTGGTCCCTAGCGATTGAAACATAACTCTTCGTTGTCTGTACCCAAATCTAAAGTAGCGCCTTTCTAACTCATTTTTATTCTTAGGTGCATTAGCTAGAATCGATTTGCATTTTCACATTTTCGATAAAAGTAAGAGGTTTGATTGGGGAAAAGTTCCTAAATGTTGAATGCGTGTCTAAT
This sequence comes from Maratus speciosus, assembly GCA_963932465.1. Classification (NCBI taxonomy): domain Eukaryota; kingdom Metazoa; phylum Arthropoda; class Arachnida; order Araneae; family Salticidae; genus Maratus; species Maratus speciosus. The sequence goes on along the minus strand of CAWVRF010000127.1, from coordinate 321,277 downwards.
TCTGTGGAATTTTCTGGTTGGTCAAAAGAAAAAGAGCTTTATCAAAAAATGGGAGGATAACTAGACAAACCAGCTGAGACGGAATCTGTCTAAAACGGAATTGATTTCCAGGCTCTAAATGGGCTCCTAACATGATTGTTGCCCATCTGTACCTAAATCCAAAGTAGTATCTTTGTGAGACATTCACGAACTCATTAGAATCGAACAGCATTTTCCTTTTTTCGGTAAAGGCAAACGATTTAATACAGATCAAAGTTACCCTAAATGTCTAATGCTGTAGAATTTCAAAGTTGATCGAAAACAAAAGAGCTTTATCGGAAAGGTAACCAGACAAATATATTTGCTAAGAGTGAACCTGTCTAACAAGGAATTGGTTCCAATCTCTAGCAATAGCTAATGAAGTTTGATTAATTTCCGTGCATTAGTTTTTGAAATATAGCAGCGTTACCTGTTGGGCTATTTGCACAACAAACAAATCAACACCATTTTACATCTAGGTCTAACTGAATATGAAGTATTATTAAATTTTGCGTATTACTTCTTGAGATAGAGCGTTATCAAAATTTTTGTCACATAAAAGACACATATTTTCTAAAAACTGACCAATTTATCATGAATCCAATACTTCCTTCTTGTAAAGATAGATGAACGTAAAAATGGAAAAATGTCCCACACAAACTGAATTAAACACTTTTGAACTTAAGTATATGTAACAAAATCACACGCCTCCTAATCTGTATCTTTCTTTGAGAAACTATGACTTAAACCAAAAACGCACCACGTGTCAATCTGACTGTGAAAGCTAAATAAATACCCAAAGAACTTCTAACTCATAAGAAAGGGCTCCATTACTGTTTTTCTAAGCTGGGATTTACATCACATTCATTTCGGTGACTTCCCTCCTTTACGCTAGCCAACCCAGCCTACGTAATCATGACGTAGATGGAATATGCTCATTCATTTCTCTCTCGCTCTCTCTCTCTCTCGCACCTCAACTAAAGTCTGCTCGATGCAAACCTTTCGTTTATCTCGAGAGATACCTCTCCTCCATGAAAACCTCTCGCTTACCTCGAGAGATACCTCTCCTCGATAAAAACCTCTCGCTTACCTCGAGATATGTCTTCTCGGTTCTAACTAAGGCCGAGAATGGGAAATCACTTTTCTTCCATTCTCGACATGTTACTCTCGATGATTGTCAAGAAAACTGATTTCTCGTTCTCGGTCAAGAAGGGCCGAGAAGAGATATCGAGGGGAGAGCTGGAAAGAGAGATAGGTATGACAATGAGCAGTGAAATGATGGAGCCTTCCGACAAATATTATGGGGAACTGGACGTTACGGCGTGCCATTGTTTTTTGACAAGCATTGTTATATCCCCTAATCCCTTCTTAAACTGATGCAAAACGTATGGGTTGCTGGACTCTCGCTACGACTAAGAGAAACTATAACTTGACGACCGTTATTGGCGATCTTCAACCCCCTTTTTTTTTGGCAAAGAAATTAGGAGCATACATTAGGCGTTATAATATTACACAGACTTTCGGTAAACTTGAATATGTGTTAGGTAAATATTTTTAAAAAATAATTAGATATAGATCAAAATTCTATTCCAATGAATCTTACTTATTTATGCATTATAAATGCATAAATAAAATTATTATGCATAAATAAAATCATATGAAAAACTTTATCATCAAAAATGTAAAGTTGCAGGTTCAAAACTAATAACTAGCCTTCATTGTCGTGATTTATCTTAAAGAGTTTGTTTATTAAAGTTCATTTGAATCGCCTAGATAGTTTTTGATTTTAAAAAAATCGTTAGAAAATATGCACTGTTCGTCTGTACATTATAGTAAGAAGAAACCAAAAGAAATTATGTGTTTTCTCGTGTGTCAGTAGTTAGTAATATTGTGTGAGTTTGTATTAAATATGGGATTATAATAAGGGGGCACAGGACTTTTGAACTTTCAAAAAGTTAGTTTTCGGTTTTTGTTTCATTCTGAAATTTTAAAAATTATTCAACAATATGCACAAAACCCCATTCAAAAATCTGCATTATTTCTTGAGTTATAATCATTTATAGATAATGAGTATAATTGAACGTCTGTGGATATTGAAACTTTAAATTGCGCGTTTGTGCGCACAATTATTTTCAAACTCTGTCTAAGCCACAACTTTAAAACAATAACCAAATATGCGTTTCTTTATATTCCACTTGGTAAAACCAAAAAAATCTCATATTTTGGTTATTTATTTTTTTGCACTTGGAAAACTTGAAATTTTTGATACATTTTTCAACTTTGTGTTAAAATTAAATTTTAAACAAAACATTCGTGTATATCTTGATTTGAATTTAGAAGTACGTGTGTTATGATTCGATTTTGTCCAAAAATTGTTTTATATAGGTATAATTTAGAGTTTTTTCATGCGCGCAGAACTAAATGATTTTAATTCACGCATTAGTGCGATAAATTTTTTAATTTAAAATTTAAATATTAATTTTATATGTACAACATTTACTTTTTATATAATATAGTTAAGAATATATACTTCAAGCATAAAGGGGAAAAAATATTTTAATTCCATATTATTTGTGTTTTGGTACTTTGAAAAAGGCGGTGTTTTTTATCATTTCGACAAACTGTGCCCCCGTAAGAAAATAAGCAACGACAACAATATATATATATACAAATTATAAATAGAACATTTGGATTCTCGAAAGGGGAAAAAAGGAGGGGGTCTTAAAAAATAAAACTAGCCTTAATAGAATATTTGTAATTTTTTTTTTTTTTTTTTTTTTTTTTTTACGAGAAAGAATAAACAGAAAACATAAACCTATACCTATGTTATGACCAGTTATCTAATAATATATGTCGTACGCTAATTGAGAATTTAGGTTCGACTCAAATCTGAAAATTCCATTTCTAAGAACAAATGGACCTTCAAATTCGTTTCTTTCTTTCGTTTTTTTTTTTTTTTTCATTTTAAATACTATTCAAGGGTGTTTATATGCATTATAAGGATTATACGCATTATGACGCATATTTATCACACAAGAAATACATTTTTTTTGGGGGGGGGGGGCGGAGGGGAATAAGGAATTTTTAAAAATATTTTAAGTGTTATGAAGACCTTTTTAAAATGTTCCACGCGCATTCCATATCAATTAAAATCCCCAGTTTTTTTATGCAAGTTTTTTTTTTATATATAAGGGGGGTCTGCCCTCTACGAGCTTTGCTCGCCAACCCCCGTTCAGACGCCACAAACTTTAAAAGCACGCTAATTTGATCGAAAAAAAATCGCTTATAAATCAAGATGTTATACCGTTTTCGAAAAATGAAAAGTTCTATTCAATACCAAACCTCATTAACGTCCATCCTTTCAATTTTTATTCTTTTGAATATGAACATTGCTCTATGAATTTGTAAAAGAAAAAGAAATATTGTTGAGTAGAGAATTTTTTTTTTTTTTTTTTTTTTTTTTTTTTTTTTAAGAACAGCCTTCAAAAAACTCCACAAGGAAGCCCCTACCATCTTCAGACCAGGGCTCGTAAATCCATATTTTCGAAAATATAAGAAATTATCCGGTATTTTGTTATGTATCTGATATTTTCAAAAGCAGCTAACTTATTGTTGATTATATTTTCAGAACTAATATAAATTAAGAACTAAAATATATTGCACTTAGCATGAAAATATAATAATGTTTTTGCATTCTGTTTTTTTCTTAACTTACAACTAAAACGAAAATCAACTAATTGAAAACATAAGCAATTTTCTGAAAAGTTAAACAATTTACTTTTTACATTTATACACTTATGTATCTATATAAAACTATAGAATTTAGTATCGTGTATAAAAAAAAAATGTTATGTTTCATACAAAAAAAATTTCAAATAAAAAATTATCCATTTTTTATTGAAAATTTTAAGCGTAAATGTAATCTTGTCTACTTTTTCATTCCTTAAGGGGCTGTGCATATATAACGTTATCATTTTAGGGGGGAAAGGGGGTCTGGCAAATGATATTGTTAGATATCCCTAGGGGGAGGGGGCGTTCGTCTTTTGATATCGTTATCATTTTTGATCCAACCAAAATTTTCTGTTTTTATTTATAACTTGGCCTTTACATAAAAATAGAATGTTATCTTTTTTTAGTCTGTTATCTATTTTTATGAAAATACAAAGTTATTATTAAAATCATAATGATTATAAAATTATTTAATTCCAAAATTCCTATTTCTTCTGTCAGATGTGTATGCATATATAATTCGCTGTTCGAGAAACCATATGTGAAGTATGTTTCAAATGATACCTGTGTTTACTAGTAAATAAAGGAGAAAGAATGTTGTCCACCTGTTTTGGTGATGAGACGCTCTGTCTACCCCCTCCCCCCAGTGCAAGGGCAAGTGCAAGAAAACATTATTACTGTTGAATGTATTATGTAACAAAAAGCTATTATAAAATAATTTTAAATAGTAACTATTTCTTTTAAGTGTTATTTGATAAAAAGTTATTTAATATATAAAGTGATATTTTATTGAGTTCTCTTCATTTGAATCAATAAAGTATGCGAAAAATAAATGTAACCATATTTGTATATCACTCCAAGCAAAAGAAAAAATTTTTACAAATGAAAAGAATTTTTAGACATTGATAACGATATCATTACGGGGGGGGGGGTCGTCGAGGGATGATAACTATGATATCGTAAGGGGGGGAGGGGGTCCAAAATTGCCAAAAAAGTGATAACGTTATATATGCACAGCCCCTAATCTGTTATGCAGCTTAAACTAAACTAAGCTGTAACCAGAAAAGATACTTTCTAATGATTCTGTAAACAACTGGTTATGTAAAATCCAACAGTTTATCTTTCAAATGACTGATCTAAGTTAACATTGCTACGACAAAAATATTGGTTCTTTAAAAAAAAGAAAAAAAATCCCTGCCGGCTCGGACTACAGGCACAGGTAGATTTCAAAGTTAAGTACTAATTTCATCAACGAAAACTAAATCAAGCTTAGAGATAAACCCAGTTAAACAATTTTATCTGGCCGCTTTTGACGAGTTTTAAATTTAATTTTTATGTAAGGGCTGTTTTTATTAGAATCATGTTAATATGACAATTTTTTCTTCAACCGCCTATTTTTTTATTATTATTATTATTTTTTTTTCTGTAAGAGTTGGTCCTATCAAGAATGAATTTGTCAATACAAAAGTTGCAGATGATATTAACAAGATTTATAATAAATTTAAGCAGGTTGGATATCTTGTGAATTGACGAAGTTATGATTTTGTTTCTTCTTCACTCCCCCCCCCCCCATCTTTTTATATCTTTTGCTGTAAGTGTTGGTCCTATCAAAAATTTGTCAATATAAAAGTTGTAGATATTATTTAGAAAATTTATTATAAATCTTCTTAAGTAGATTTGATATCTCGTTAATTTTTCTTCTCAAAACCCTATTATTTTTGCCTCTTGAGCCCACTTTTAATGATATAAAAAATCTGTCATACATAAATTTTTGGCCCTTTTCCTAGAAGTAATAATAACTTAAAACGGATTTGGTATGTATTATAATTAAGAAGTTACGATTTTTTTTTCCCACAAAAACTCTTCCTATTTCCACCCCCATGGTCCGATTTTGCCCATTAACGAACTTGACCGAGATTTTCTGCCTATTTATTTTATGTATTAATTTGGAAAAGATTTGTTGTGCCCATAAAAAAGTGATATAGTATAGATTTTTGAACTGAGGGTGGTTTGGGGGTTCAAATGGTTATGATCGGCGTAGATCTGCAAAACGTTTTCATAATCTCCAACATGGAGAGGGATGCATTAGGTAGTATTTCTTACCAAATCTACCTAAAATTCAGCTTCAAACATATAATTTTTTTCTGCTCTTTTGGCTAAAAAGGTCATTGCCAGAACCAAAAGTTCTTTGTGTACAGATCAACACAGTCAACAACAGTTGAAAAAAAAAAATGTTTTACACGTGTTTTTACTGAAAATATCAAAATTATCAATCTTTAAATTTCGTGGAAATTTTTTAAGGTTCTCAGAAATTTGAGAAAAGGCTCTTCGATTCCTTACTTAAATTATATAAAAAAAAAATCTAAAAAATGAATATATTTGCGAATGAAAGTTACTTCGTAAATGTATCAGAATTCAGCGATTTCGATTTTCAGATCAAATTAAGAACAGTATCTGACAAGTACAGTTTTGTTTTAAATATTAAGATATCCAATTGTATTTAAATTTTAATGTTTCATAAATAATGTTAAATGTCAATTTTTCAATTTATGCTGGGACTGAAACAGAGCCAGTTCATAGCAACAATTTTGAAAAAATCCTTTGTTTGTAGATGAGATGCGAATCACGCTCCATTTTGTAAAGAATGCTGCTTAAAAAATGTGAAAATTTCCAGCATCATGACAGCCATTCCAATATCATAATTGATAATTTTTCCTGTTTAAAATAAATCAGTTTTCTAATTTACACGTCTTTTTACTGAAAATATAAAAATTATAAATCCCTAAATTTCGTGGTATTTTTTTAAAGGTCATTTGCTTTTTCAGAAATTCGAAAAAAGACTCTTCGATTCCTTCTCAAGTTATTAAAAAATCTAATGATTGAACACATTTGCGAATGAAAGTTACCTCGTTAATATATCAGAATTTAGCGACTTTGATTTTCGGTTTCGGATCAAATTAAGAACAGTATCTGACGAGTACAGTTTTGTTTTAAATATTAAGGTATCCAATTGTATCTAAATTTTAAAGTTTCATAAATAATGTTAAATGTCAATTTTTCAACTTATGCTGGGACTGAAACAGAGCCAGTTTATAGCAACAATTTTGAAAAATTCTTTTGTTTGCAGATGAGATGCGAATCACGCTCCATTTTGTAAAGAAAAAGCTGCTTAAAAAATATGAAAATTTCCAGCATCATGACAGCCATTCCAATATAATAATTGATATTTTTCCCTGTTTAAATCAAATCAGTTTTCTAATGCACTAAGCACGCATTCTAAGTTTTCTTTCTACGAATTCGTAGAATTTTCATACAAGTTTTTGATGCATGCATAAAATATATTTAAATTTAAAATTAAGTTTTCTCAAATTTACAAAGAAGAATTCTGAAAATCGTCTTGTTTACTTGTATGTAAAACATTTACATGCTTACAAAATATATCGTTTATTTCTTTATGAGTAAGTTTTCTTTAATCAGAAAGTTCTTCACATCTTTTTTTTAAGAAAAAATCGCCAAATAGTGTGATAAGTTAGCAAATATGTAAGATTTTACATGAGATTATCTTTACCCTACACCTATTCTTATCTATTTTTACTTGTCAATACTGAAGAGGGTACCTATTCAGCATAAAAAAAGGGGTGTATCCAGGCGCCGTAACGTCATACCACCAATATTATGTATTAAATAAAAAAAGAATTCAAAGACAGAGATTGGTGAGTTTCGGGGGGCGCAAGAGTGGGCACACGGGGGGGGGGGGGGGAATTTCAAATTTTTACCGAACACGCCATGTGATACATCATCGGAATTTGACAACCCTTTCATATTATGAACCTTTCTCCCATTCACAGTTGAATTTCAGGATGCGGGGGGTGAGGGTGTGCGCGGACAAATCTTTAAAATTGTAGCGATATCTAGAATAATTATTATTTAAATGGGTTTTTTGTCGGAGCCTTCAGAAAAATAATACTTGTTAAATATAAAAATATTAAGAGTTGGGGAATTCCGGGAGTATTCAAGGGGCGTGAGAGTGGACCCACAGGGGTGCAATTTTCAAACTTTTATGAAACCTCTCATGTGATATATCTTCGGAAATCTTTCTGACTACTCTTTCATATTATGAACCTTTCTTCCCCCAAAATTGAATTTTGGGGTGGGGAGGGGCGAACAAATTTTTAAAACCGTAGCGATTTCTATGATAAATAGCATTTTAGATGTGAATTTTTTTTATGGGGTCTTCCGGTATTTATTATTTATTAAACATAAAAATTTTGAAAGTGGGGGCTGCATCAATTCCGGGGCGAAAGAGTGGACCCACTGGGGAGAGGGGTCGGGGAAGCAATTTTCAGACATTTTTTGAACCCCTCATGTGACATATCATAGGAAAGCTCTTGGATAACTCTTTCATATTATGAGACTTTCGTCTCCCCCTCCCCAATTTTGCTCTCACTGTGAGGGGGGGGGGGGGTCGTTTTCAAACTTTTTTGCATTCTCATCATTTTAGATCGGATTTTTTTACGGAGCCACCCGGTATTATTTATAATACATGAAATTTTAAAAAGTTGGGTTGTATTCCGGGGAGTGCGGTAGTTGGCCCCTTGGGGTGGGGGGGGGAGCACTTTCCTAACTTTTGTCGACACTCTTCATGTGATATATCATTAGAAAATCCACTTATTCATATTATGCACCTACCTGCCCCTTTCCTCACTTTGCCACCGGGCATTTTTAGGGTTTCTTTCATCTGACGAAACCCTATCCGTCTCGCTCCTCTGTCGGTCTGTCTGTCTGTCTGTCTGTCCGTCCGTCCGTCCGTCTGTCTGTCTGTCACAGAGCCCGTTCTCAGAAACTATACATGTTGGAGACTTGAAATTTTGCATACTTATAGATGAACACCACGCATCATACGACAAATCGCAAAATTTTGAAAAAGTCGTACATTTAACCCTTTGGGCTCGCACATGTATATTTTAAACAGTTCTTTTTATGTAAGCCTCTAATTAGATTGGAGGCGTGAAATTTTGCATATAGCTGAATACCTCACATCAAACTACAAATCATAAAATTTTGAAAAAGTCGTACATTTAACCTTTTGGGATTCCACATGTGTATTTTAAACAATTCTTTCTAAGTGAGCCCCTATTTAGATTGGAGGCGTGAAATTTTGCATACTTATATCTCAACATCCCAGATTACGCGTCAAATAATAAATTTTGAAAAAGTTTTATGTTTAACCCTTTCAACTCCAGCTCGTGTATTTTAAGCAATTCTTTCTAACTGAGCCCCCAATTAAATTGGAGATTTTAAATTTTGCATACTTATAGCAGAACACCTGAGGCCAAGCGACAAATCATAAAATCTTGAAAAAGTCTTACGTTTAACCCTTTGAGCTACCACACATGTATTTGAAGCAATTCTTTCTAAGAGAGCCCCTAATTAAGTTGGAGACATGAAATTTTACATACGTATAGTTGAATACCTCAGACCACACGACAAATCATAAAATCTTTAAAAAGTTTTATATAATAATTAACCCCTCCGGGCTCTAACTTGTGTATTTTAAGTAATTTTTCTAACCTCCGCCCTTTTAACCCGGGGAGAAATTTTCCAACTTTTCCGACACTTGAACCTTCTTTCATATTATGCACCATAGCCTTACATAATTTAGTTCCATTTTTTACTGCCAGGTGCGCCTACTGATCTCGGGTGCTATGCGCCCAATCCCCTCGACTAATATATCTACGGATAGTATGTAAAACGGGTTTTCGTTCGGATAGATGTTTGTTTAGAATCGAGTGTGCCCCCTGGTTGCGAAATGTGGAACTAACAGATTTTTCAAAAAGAAAAAGTGTTTTGAAAGGAATATTAAACGAAACCCTTTGTGCGATCTGTGATCACACTTACCCACTTGTTCTAAATTTTGCTGATACTCCTCATGTTGCATATTGGAAAGGCCTGTGACCACTTATTCATGTTATGCCCCCCCCCACTTTGCCCCCCACGAGGAACTTTTCTAAATTTAGCCAAGACCCCTCATGTGACATATCGTTGGAAAGGTCTGTGACTACTTATTGATATTATGCACCTCCGGTGTCCACCCACCCCATTTTGCCCCCACGGTTGTACTTTTCTATATTTAGCCAAGACCCCTCATGTGACATATCGTTGAAAAGGTCTGAGACTACTTATTGATGTTATGCACCTCCGGTAACCGCCCACCCCCACACACACACTTTGCCTCCATGGGGACATTTTTCTAAATTTAGCCGAGACCCCTCATGTGACATATTGTTGGAAAGGTCTGTGACCACTTACTCATTTTATGCACCACCCCGCGGTCCTCTCCCCCCAACTTTGTCCCACGGGGGCCATTTTTATAAATTTAGCCGGGAACTTTCATGTGACTTTTCTAAATTTACCAGAGACCCCCTTGTGATGTATTGTCGGAAAGGTCTGCGACCACTTACCCACGTTATGCACCTCCCGCGCCCCTCCCCCCACTTTGCCCCCACTGGGAGGGCATTTTTATAAATTCAGATCGAGATCCCTCATGTGCCATGTGACATATAGTTGGAAAGGCCTAATGCCCCATGACGACTTATTCCTATTATGCTGCTGCTGTGCTCTTCCCCTCACCTTGACCCCCCCCCCCCCAGGGATCCGGTTCGAGATTATTTTTTTACAACATTTTATAGTCCGTGCACGCCACGCCTGCTATACAGTGCCTTATATAGCGGGAAGCCAGTTCGAGATGTCATATTACAAGATTACGTATAAATTAGAGGCCCCGACTAAAGGAAGGGCCCGCTAGCGGGCGAAACCACTTAGTCCTTATTAACGCCGACTCATTCCAGTTTACCTGCAGACGATTCTTGATAAATTTATGAAGTATAAAAGCAGTTGGCAAACTGGAGTCATCGAGAAAATATTTACACAATCGAAAACTATCGAGATGTCCATACAATCGAGAGAATCGAGAAAAACATCTCGTTATCGCCCATCACTAATCACAAACCTTCTTGTTACTTCGGAGCGAACGCTTAGGTATGTTACTTATAATTACTACATAACTCGCCAAGTAAGCGATAGACTGCCAAATTAGGTAAAATATGACAGATTTGGTAGAGAGCTTATCCTGCCGATAGGAGCCAGTTATTCACGGGTGTCTTTCATTCAGATTATTCAAATTTGTTTGATTCCCACCAGTTTTATATAATAGTGTAATTGGCTTTATTATGGTATCGTTTTAGCGGTCATTAAACAAAGTCGATCTTTCTCTTTCAGAAAACTGGTGCCAATAAGTAATTTGAATTTTTAAACCACAATTTAATGCGACCGTTAAGGGGTTAAAAGGTAGTGCTATTTCTGCACAGTGTAACATTTTGCAGTCGTTCAACATGTCAGTCGTCCATTCTTCTCGGAAAATGCCAGTGTTGTTTAAGGGTAGGGTACTCCATTTAATCTGTGGTGCAACATGTTAGTCGTTCATTCTTCTCGGAAAATGCCAGTGAATAGTGTTGTTTAAGGGTAGGGTACTCCATTTAATCTGTGGTGTACTCTTCACTCATTTGATATGAAAACACCGGCTCCGTAAGGTTAAACCTATAGCCGCCAGGTTATTTTCGAATTTCAGGTTTAAATTTGAATGTTTTATAATGATTTTTTCTACATAGGATAGCTGAGCTCGATCTCTAATAGGGCTATTTTTTACTTTTTCGATTTCGGAAGCGGATTTTTTTTTATAAAAATACTTTCACTTTCGGAACAGGTTTCGAAAGTGAAACTACCTTTATTAAAAAAAAAAAAAAAAAACTGCAACCAAAATCGAAAAAGTACAAAATAGCCCTATTAGAGATCGAGCTCAGTTATCCTATGTAAAAAAAAAATCTTTTAAATCATTTAAATTTAAACGAGAAATTCGAAAACAACCTGCCCACAGGTTTAACATTACGTAGCGGGTGTTTTCAAGTGAGTGAAGAAAAAAGAAAATGCTACCTCTGCTCAGTGTAACATTTTGCCGAATTTTTAATCAAAGACGAATTTCTACTGCTTTGAATTATCGATCGAGGCATCCAATGAAACAAAACTTAGTAAAGTTCATTCAGAACAGAAGCTTATAAATCATAAGACTGCATAAATAGAGAAAACTCGTTTATTACTGAAATAATTAAAACTAATTGATAGAGAATGAAGGAATCTCACCAACGGCTATAAGCGTGTAGAGTGATTTTCACAGAAGTTATATGCATTCAAATAAAAAAAAAAAAGCAATTTAACAAATTATAACGACTATTTGGAAAATGATTTTTTCAAACACTAAAATTTAAGACATAAAAAATCGCACGGAGTTGATCATACATTACGTACGCCATGGATTAAACATTGATAGTATTATTACACGTAAAAATTGCAAGCGACAAGAATCACCTGCGACTCGTCAGAGCTGAAACTTATACGTATTATCCACCTGAAACTTACGTATTATCCAAGCATTTCATTGGCTGTTCGGGAAAAGGCTTTTCCACCGTCAGATTTCCAAGAAACCTGACGACCCATTTTAAATGAAATTTCATTCTTAAACTTCTAAACATCCCACACTATTACTTTTTGCACCGTTGTATAGTGAAAAAAATGTACTTTTAAATGCAATTTGATTGAAAGCTGTATCTCAATTTGTTTCTGAGTTATTAATTTTTTTTTGTAGTTTTTATTACTTTTTTGTCATAGTGGCAACAGAAGTATCCATCTGTGTTGAAAGTAAACGGAAATTGCAGATTACTGTATAGAGCAATCAGAAAACGAATAAAATGCGGATTCAACCAATAAAATGCTTCAGATGTGTTTTTGATTTCCTACCCTGACAGAAGACAATAACCATTTTTCCAAATCGTTAAAAAAAAAAAAAAAAAAAAAAAAAAAAAAAAGGGGGAAAGAAAACACTTAATCCAAACTCCCAGAAAATCAAGCATATTGAAACCTGTGTTTCGAATGAAATTTTTTTTATCAACCTTTGCTGTACTTGAAATTACAAGTTTTCCCCAGAATAATAATCTAAACTTCAGATATAAAAATAAGCATGTTTAATTATTTTATGAGCTTTTGTGTTTCATAAATTCATATTACTAGAAAGCATGTATAGGGCGATGTCCAATTCTTTCGATCGGCATTCTCGGATCTAGGGGAATTAAAATAACTTCAAGGCACCGCACCTTGAATACTAGAGCGCTGACACAAAAATGGCGGCTGCCGAAGGGGGATTTTTTCAGCGTGCGTACGGTCCCTTGGATTTTGGTACCAATATTTTTTTTAAGTTTATTCCGCTATATTTTTCTGGGATTAAACAAGTCAAAGAAATCTTTTATAAAATACTGGCGTCTAAATTTAAGGGACCGTACATAAGATAAAAAGAATCAGCCTTTGTCAGCCGCCATTTTTGTCTCAGCGTTCAGGCCTATTTAAGGGGACTGGGACTTCAAATATCTTCAAAAAATCTATTTTTCAAATTGTGACTTAAAAAAATAGACCAGATTATACAGATTACATATGTATGTAATTTATGTGCCTTTTAACTTTCTAACACTGATTAATTACCAGTTTAAAAATGTAAACAAACATTTCATTTCACCATTCCGGCGCGGAGTAATTCTGTTTATAAACTGATGAAATAATGGACTGACATCAGAATTTATATACGAATTTATTAGGAAATACGAACATGCTTATCTTCACGTCTATAATTAAAAGAAAATTTTTATCAAATATTCTTGGTGTCGTTTGTCAGTTTTGGAATTAAAATTAGGTGTCCTTTTTTAAGGACACCGCCCTTGAAAGGGTTAAAGGAAAAAGCGTTTTTTCCATTTTTAAACTGTGATTTTTTTTTTTTTTCATGTAATATGCTTCGTGCAAAATCTGTCGCAAGTACATCTCTGTAATTTTACAATATAATAGACTATATAATGCTGCAATTAACCTTTTTTTTTTTTTTTTTTTTTTTTTTTTTTAAACCTTAGGATTTTGAAAATAGGGAATATGTATGGCAAAAATATGCTGATTTCTAATAACTGAAATTTATCATTTTTTTAAATTTTTTGAGAATATGTACTAAAGATTAATATAGGTGCAGTGCATAAAACAAATTACTTTTCATCATCACACAAGATTTCAAGGCGAAATTTTCAGGTTTTTTTTTTAACCATTTGGAAAAATGGTTATTGTCCTCGGTCAAGGTAGGAAATCAAAAACATATCAGAAGCTTTTTATTAGTTGAATCCGTATTTTATTCGTTTTCTGATTGGTCTATACAGTAATCTGTATTTTCCCTTTACTTTCAACAGATATGGATACTTCTGTTGCCACTATGACAAAAAGTAACAAAAACTACAGAAAAAAAAATTAATAACTCAGAAAAAAATTGAGATACAGCTTTCAAAAAGATTGCATTTAAAAGTACACTTTTCTCTATACGACGGTGTAAAAAGTAATATTGTGGGATGTTTAGAAGTTTAAGAATGAAATTTCATTTAACCCCTTAATTCTCGCTCCCGAGATATTCTCGGCCTGCGTTTTTTATTGAGATTATTTGATTCCCACCAGTTTTATAAAATAGTGTAATTGGCTTTATCATGGTATCATTTTAACTGTCATTAAATAAGGTGAATATTTCTTTTTCAAAAAAGTGGTGCCGATAAGCAATTTGAATTTTTAAACCGTAATTTGATTCGAGCGTGAAGGGGTTAAAATTGGTCCAGGAATATTAATGTTTAATCCACGGCGTGTGTAATGAATGACCAGCTCCGTAGAAGTTAAAAAATTTACAGTACCGAAAAATGTAATCTATGGCGTACGTAATGTATGATCAACTCCGTGCGATTTTTTATGTCTTAAATTTTAGTCTTTGAAAAAATCATTTTTCCAAATGGTCGTTGTAATTTGTTAAATTGCCCTTTTTTGTAATGTAACGACACAGATTTGATTTCCTTCTTTTGTAATCAAGTTTTATTTGTTTGTTTATTTATTTTTTTTTCTAAGTGTACCAAAGTGTACCTCAAAACTTTCATGGGGGGAAAACATATTTGTTTACATTGTTATTTTAAATTTATGTTTAAACCAAAATAGTAATTTTTTATCTTTAAATATTTATAAAATTCCTACTAAACTAGGATTAATAAAAATCATAATTTTGCATGGATATTTCAACGAGGTATGGGCTTTAAAAGAAAAACCTGAATTTCCAACTTCTTGAGTTAATCGTCGCAGACATCTGACAAGGAAGATCTCCATACGGGCATACTCAGATAAATCTGTAAACATTTCAGAATGTTCTTCTGATATGGATATATATGTTTATAAGAAAATTTTTGGCGGAACCCCGATACAGCGTCCGTAAAATAATAACGAAATTTTCGTTTATTTGGCGATTTATCACCGGTTGGCGATGAAAAAAAAAATACGCTTTTATGTCGGAAAAAACTTTTTATGTTGAATTTGTTTATATAAGTTTAATTCAAATAACTTTAGTTTTGTCATTTTTAATTAGTTTTAACTATAGTTTTGTCATTTTTAGTTTGTTTTAACTATAGTTTGTCATATATGTAATAAAATTTAAATATCATATTTTACGATTTAAAACAAAATTTAAATTGATTTAAATTATTTCAAGCTCAAAAACAAGGCAGATAGAACACTGTCGATTTGAGTTTTTGTTATGGAAACGACCTCGTCTTCGATACCGAAATGTATTTGACAATCAAATGTCAGCTGACTATAACTTAAAATAGATATTTGCAACTTGCAAAGCATAGAAAATATTTTTACAGTGATAAAATTAAATAACTACAGCAACAAGCAACATATATATGTAATATAAAAAATATATAATAACCTCTTTCATTGATTAAGTTTAAATTCATTAAAACCGTGTATTCTAAAAAACAATTAATAAACAATTTTCAGATGCATTAAAATCGTTTGCTTTTGGCGAGGAAACATCTTGATCGCCAAATCGCATGTCACTTTCGTATTTTCGCGCCAAATATTCGAAACTATTTTATTTTTTTACAGACTTTCTACTGAAATTCCGCCGCTAAATTTAACGGATCCCTTATTACATACATGAGTAGTTTCACTAGCATTTTTTTCAACATATTCTGAGTATGCCCTGTAAGGAGACATTCCTTGTCAGTCCCCGTAAGGATTTTAGGGCGGTTTTCTGTAATCCAGGGAATTTTTTGAAAAGTGGCAACATTTTCCCTATAATTGTGGGAAAAAGAGAATTGTTATTCTACTTTTAAATATTAAGTAGACTATTAGGCATAGTGGCTTGTGTTCCCAAACTTCAACATTTATCTTCAATCAGACAACCGTGAGGATTTTTTTTAAATTTTCTAATTCGGTCTTACAATCCTGTATATAAGATTGAGCTTTCATGTGGTTGATAATTATACTTGGAAAAGGACTAAGAAGATAGTAAAGAAAAGTTTGGCAGTGCCTGATCACTTACTTGGCGAAACTTAATTGCCACACCTGGCAATATAACACTCATTTCGGCGACATATTATTTTTTTTAATTTTCGTCTTCTTTACAAAAATTAAATAAAATATAATTGGTTATTTAATATCTATCAGAAATGCGCATTATTTAAATTGATAAACATACGTCGTTTTCCAAGAAATGTTGACCTTAAAAAGTAATTGAGTATTTAAGTGTTTTCAATTGGAAGAAAAAAAAACCCCATATTGTTGCAATTTATCATCACCTATAACATTTTGTAGTTTTCTTAACCATTGTCATTTTTTTCCATTCAGAAATGGTCTTTTAAAGTAATGCAAAGCTCATATCAGAAAAAAACGATGCAACTGCCTTTCTTTGCAGATCGTTTACGATAACATCACTAAAAAAAAAAAAAAAAAAAAAAAAAAAAAAAAAACTTTAGGCTCCGAATAATTTTTCTGAAGAGATTAATGTTTCTAACAAATATCTTCATAGGTGCCAACCTCAAACTAATCTTCCGTAATACGTACGTTTATTTGACCTTGGTTTAATACGTTTCGAACCAGAATTTTTTTTAGGAAATGAAATTAAATATGTATTACATAGAAACAAAGCGATATAAGTAAGCGTACAATGTCAATACTGGAATCTGGAGTATATTGACACAGCTGCGCCATCTGGTGGGCGGGGTGAATAATGCAAATACGCGGGTTTTCAGTATGACGTCATATATGGCAGAATATCTACTATCTGCGCATCTCTTGTGCATATTTTCTGCATCTTTACTCACTTATGTAATATGAATCTTGTTTCCCAGTTTTATTGCAAAATATTTTTAGTACAGTTTGTTTTGATAAAATAATGCGCATAAAAAAAAATAGTCGCAATATCATTTTAATTTCGAGAGAAAAGCACTAATGCTACGAAAGCATTGCTGCCTTTAGCCTTTAACTAAAATGACATTGCGACTTTTTTTAAAATATACATATTTTTATCAAAACAAGCTGTAACAAAAATGTTTTGCAATATATCTGGCAAACAAGATTCATCTTCTGTGAGTAAGTAACAATCTGAAATTAGTAATAGAATTTTTAACAGGGATTCTCTAAATGGCTTTGTCTGCTTCAAAAGAAAAAAAAAAAAAAAAAAAAAGAAAGAAAAAAGAAAAAAGAAATCTAATCTGGCGATTTTAGGAAAATTTTTGCAGTTATTGTCTGGACTCGCAAAATATTTAAACAAATACTAAATTAACAATACTTGCTCGTTTAATAGTACAACATTTAATACATGCATTTTAAATTAAATGGATTCTGAATATAAAATGAAATGAATTTTAAATTAAATAAATGAACTGTTTGTAACTTAAATAACATGAATACAATACGATCAAAAGAATATTGGAATAAGTTTTCGATGTATCGTCTGCGCTTGATAAACGAAGAAAAGAACTTAAAATTGAATATTTTATTTAATTTTAAATTCTATACATATTCTAAACCTTGATAAACATTGTATTTTCATCTGGAATAGAACCGTGTATATAATTTTTTATAACTTTAGCCCATCAAGAATTGAGTAAAAAATAAAACTACAAAATTCAATCTTTACACATTAACTACTTACTAATTTTTATGCGTCATTTTTCATTTCATTAAAAGAAAATAATTAAAATCGAGCTTATTTAAATCAACAACATTTGATAATATATATTAAATAGTATTTTATTTTTTTAATAAATTAAAGTTAAAATACGTAACTAACTTGTTTTGCTCTTTGGAAAAGGACAGATCTGAATTCTATAAGAAAAAGAATTTTCTTACAATTTCGAAAACTACAGTTATTTGATGGCCAACATTTTGCCATTTTAACAAATAATATTAGTTCTAAAAAAGAACTGTTTTTATTTGAATAATTAACTATAATAAATAAGTGAAAAAACACGAATAAAAATTAATAGAACATTCTACTACTGTCAGAATATAAATGCTACAAACAAAGGAAAACACGGCGTTTGCGCTTGCGCAGTTATTTCATAGATGTATAATTAATAGATTATCCATAAAGAAGAAAACAGTTAGGCATCTTTCTGTAGTTCACCCCGTCCGCTACGTGGCGTGCGACCTTGATTGATGTGACCTCGTCTTTAATCTTGCGGTTACCTCACCCATTTAAGATAGGACGTTTACTTATATCGCTTTGAGTAGAAACCTTGAATTAAATAAATAAAGATTCATGAAATAAATTTTCTGGTTCGAAAGTGGTTAACATGGGTCAATTTAATCCTGATATTACGGAAGATTAGTGGAAGGTTGGCAGCTATGTATCTTATACATAAAGTTCAACCCTTTAGTACGCAGCTTTGCATATATGCAAACAACAGTGTTTTGAATTTAATAGATTTTTTTTCATTTGTATATATCTAATTCCCACCACATAATTAAAATAGCAATATTTGGTTTAGTTAATAACAGACATTCCATATTTAAATAAAGCTAAATTAACCATTGAAACTTTCTGGTCTAAAGGCGGATTCTCTGAACTTCGTAATTTCTAGAACGTATTCTATCATGGGAATTAACCCTCTCGCTGCGCAACTCGAGTTTTTCTCGGGCATGCATTTTTTTCTGTCTGATTAACATTCCTTGGTTATTCCCGCCAGTAATTTTTTTATTGTAAATTTTGCCTTATTATTTTTGTTTTGAAAAACCGGTGACAAAAGAATAAAAATTCTTAAAAGACTCTCGTCGCGAAGAGGTTCTGATAAAACAATTACACAGTGAGAAGGTTAAAGGGTTAATGTTTAAGTTTTATATAAAAAATGAATTACATAAAATAAGATATTTGGAAACATACTTATTAAAATATGTACTAATTTACAATATTTTAGCGTAAAACAGCCACACGACAGCAGTTTTTACTTGTATTGTAGAACTGCAACAGAAGAAAAGATTGACGTATTATATAAAAAATGTATCTCTGATTTTTTTTTCATTATTTTTCCTGTGGACGTATTATATGAAAAATGTATCTCTGATTTTTTTTTTCATTATTTTTCCTGTGTAATAAACCTTTCAGAGAATCATATATAATTTTTTCGAACCAAAATAAAAAATCACACATTTAAAGATTAATTCAGATATTACGGAAGATTAGTGGAAGGTTGGCAGCCGTGTATCTTAAAGTTTAAGTTAAAGTCAGTAGAGATTTGTTTTTTTTTAAATTAATTTTATGTTTTTTTAATGATCCTATTCACTTGTCTACTAAAGAGGATTTATGATATTTTTGCAAATACATACTGAGAATTCGAAGAATTTTAATTAGCAACCACAGCGGAAATTTACCTGCTCTAATTTAATGGAGTCGAATTAATGGATATCTCGTTGCTTTTAATTGATTTAATAGTCAAAATTGGTTAATTACTTTTTAAAGAAACCTCTTCGTCCTTACGTTTTTAATTGATTTCGATGCCTGAGGAAAACAATGTATGATACTATAAATTTGTCCAACGAAAAAGGTGAACTTTTTTACTTAAATGTTCTATAAAAAAAGCTTATTTGATTTTTTTTTGTGTTTGTGTGTGCTAAGAGTAATTAAAAAAAGAAGCAAGGCATTGCCTCAGAATTATTTTACGCTGTCTTTATAATGTGAAATTCTGTTCATATCAATATATTCAATATTAATATATAGTTCTGTTGCATGTGAAATATCTGTGTAACGCAAATTCAAAGAACTTCTCTGCATATTACATAAAAATTGTTTTATTCATCGTTCCTAATTCTAATATAACAAGCGTATTTCATACCATTCTGCGTTTGGTAAAGAGAGAAAGAAATTAATTCCTTTCATATTTAAACAGATTTTATTATTAACTTTCAAACCAGAAAAATATATTACTTTTGTATATATTAATATTTTCCAGTTTGTTTTGAAGCGCGCGTTTTTTTTCTATACTAACGTTACTTTTTTTTACTTGAGTTTACTACTCCTTATTTATACAATTAGAGGAAAAGGTCCAAATACCGGCTACCACTTTTGTTTCAATTTAGATCATACAATTTTCAAAATTAATAAAATAAAAAGTGACAGCAGGGTACCTTGGCACGTCTTACACCTGTTCAGAGAAAAAAAATCTGTTTAAAAGGCGTTTTCTGTTTATAAGAAGCAAAATTCCGAAAGTCTTCAAATTTTGAGTTTTTAAAACGGGATCTAAATACCGGCTACCCAAGTTTTTTTTCCAAAAGATCACACAAATAGAGCTAATGACAATTATTAAGCAATAAGAATATTATTTTAATAAATTGTATTGATTAATAACATTTCTTATGCACAGAAAAAATACGCAATTTTTAATAAATATGTATTTTTGTCAAATTTCTAAAATTCTTTTCGACTATCTCTCACAGTCTTCTTCCCATTATGTTTCTAATTTTGTTTTTTAACATGTAAAACAAAAAAAAGCTTACTGATTGAAATGAGAATTATTTTATCTGAAAAAATCAAAAGCATAATAGCACTCTATGCGTCGGTATAGTCCCTATCAACCCACATAATCGCATTCTTAACATTGAACCCAGAATCCCCTCCCCCATTCTTGTCCCCAGAGAAAGCACTCATGCAGAAGACACAAATTTATCATATTCCTCTGTTGGATATTTCCCTTTTTCACTTTTTTAGCCCTCTCGCTTTGTAATTGTTTTATCAAAATAGCTTCAAAAATTGCGTATTTAACCCCTTCGCGACAAACGTCTTTTAAGAATTTTTATTCTTTTGTCACCGGGTTTTCAAAACAAAAGTTTTTGTCTAATTTAACCGGGAAAATGCTCCGATTAAATAAGGCATAATTTACAATAAAAAAATAACTGGTGGGAATAATCAAAGAGGGTTAATTAGACTGAAAAATACATCCCGGAGGAAATCTCGGGTTGAGCAAATTTTGCTACTTTTACGATGCCCAAGGAAATCTCGGGTTGAGCAGCGAGAGGATTAAAATAAAATTTCTGCCTCTTTCGCCTGGTTTACTCCGTTATTTTTTTCTTTCTCTTCACATTTATTACAGGCAATTTTGTAATGTCCAACAGCTCTTTTATTTAAAGTGATCCGGTAACCAGTGTCGATCCTGAAGAATTACGGCCATGGTTGCTTTTTTTATTTCGAAATGGGACGGGGACTATTTCTGAACCATTTAAATTAATTTATTATTTATGGAACTATTTAAATTAATTTATTTTCCTCCCCTTCAAGCAGAGCAACCGAGAGAGGTCCAAATATCGGCTAGCCGGTATTTAGACCACACTAGGTAGCCGGTATTCGGACCACTGCTATGTTTAAGTTAAAACCGGTATTACTCATTCATATAATAAAATACCAATACTGTGCGCGTGGCAATTGAGAGCTAAATATGTCTAGAAAATAACTTAATCAACAATTCAAGCCAAAATACGATCAGTATATTTAAAAAAAAATGAGAAACACATATCTGAAAAACTTTTGATGTACCAGATTACGTAGATTCGACACTTTTGCATTTACTATTTGTAAATGACACAGACTTCAGCAACGTACTTTTCGTAACTTTCTTCTCTCAATTAAAGTTACAAACTCTGCCTAACACCGCTAGGCTGCGCTGCGTTCAGTTCTCAGAACACCTAGTAGCCGGTATTTGGACCTTCTCCTCTATAAAAAATCTCCAAAAAACTTTAAAATTTATGAAAAAATCTTATAAAAAATTTCAAAAGTATATATAGTATAGTATACAAAAATATATCTAGTTGTTGTAATGCTATACTTAAACTTTCTTCTAGACATTTTTTCTGCTCTTTTTATTTCTAAATTTTTATTTTTTACCCAGTTAAAATTTATTTTTATATATTTTAAACTTCTTATTTTTTTAGATTGCTCTTAAATATTTCTTTTCTTTTCTTTCTTGTTTTTTTTTTTAACGATTTGGAAAAATGGTTATTGTCCTCGTCAGGGTAGGAAATCAAAAGCATACCTGAAGCTTTTTATTGGTTTAATCTGCATTTTATTCGTTTTCTGATTGGTCTATACAGTAATCTGTATTTTTCCTTTACTTTCAACAGAGTCTTTGAAAAAATAATTTTCGAAATGATCGTTGTAATTGGTTAAATTGCAGTTTTTTTCTTTTTGTGTTGAACTCAAGAACTTAAGTCGCCCCCCCCCCCCTCCCATCCTTCAATTTTCGCACTGCTGTCTAAGGAATCCCACCCTGTCATATATCCAAAGTGTCCTGTATCCGGAGATGTTGGACATAGGTCCCGGGCTTCTCGGCCAAAAACTCTTCGCATCGTCATCGTTCTGAGGTATTCGCGAGAAACCACATGCAGATGCGATTAGTTTTCGCAAAGTTACAAGCGTTTGAATTTTGCACTCAAACAATTTTTCGGCCCTTTAACACGTTCACGCCGGCGCCTATATTCATGTTTTTCGCTGTGAGGAGGCGCTCAAATTAATGTTTTGCTTCATCTGGCGGCGCGGTAGTTTCGTTTATTCAGACACTGTATGTAAAGACACGCTCCTCTCATATTTATTAAATTGAACTCGAATGTCACAAGCAGAGTTGATTGTGAATATCTAAAAGTTCGTAAGGAGTAAACAAATTACTTAATGATTTTGTAGACTACATACGTACGAATTCAATATAAAATGTCTTAAAATCTAAAGAAATATGGACAACATGATATAAATGCATTTTCTGTAAGGTAGAAGCCACGCCCTTAGTCAATGAGATATTTTGAATGCAAACGAGAATTCTCGTTTCCCGTCGTGAATGTATAAGGTTTATAATATTGAATTATTTTTACTACTGAATTTTCGAATATTCAAGTGTGACCCACTTGTAGTGCACGCTGTCTATAGCATAGTCGAGTGTGATCCACCTGTAGTGCACGCCTTCTATTTAACAGTGGAGTGTGACCCACCGGTGATGCACGCCGCCCGATGTGACAGTCAAGCGTGACCCACCGGTGATGCACGCCGGCGTGAACGTGTTAATATAATTCATATATATTTTTCTAAAAACTGATCCATCAAAGTTTTTAGATTTTTAAAATGCTCCATGCGTCATAATATTTTATCAAAATTCATGAAATTAATAAGAACGAATCTTCATATTGCTTATAAAGAAAGTGTTCATGCATTTTAAAATTCGACTTCATTTATATAATTAAATGTGATTTTTAGCTTATTAACTTCTTGAGTGGCAGTGGTATGTTTATGAAACCACTTAATTTTAATTCCCAAATGCCACGTTGGCACCAGAATTTTGGTAAATAAAATTTCGGTTTATTATGCGTGTGAAATATAGCTTTTTCTTATTTACAAATAAATTTGTTTTCAAATTCCGGTATCATTCATTACTTTCAAGACTTTAGCAATGGAAATGCTTTGCCTCTGAAAGTGCTAAATGGCAAAATTTCGATGAAAATCGATATCGAATTCAGAAAAACATCTCTAAAAAATTAAGTATTCAACGGATTAAAAAATCGATGCACAGATTTGTTTGTAATAGAATTTTAAGTGATTAAAATACCAAATTGAGGAAATATTTCAAGAATTATGACGCATGGAGTACTTTAAAATTTCGTTTTAAAATTTCAATTTTTAAAAATTTCTTAAAATTATACTAAGATTGGGAATTTCTATTTAGGTGGTTCATATGCTTTTGGTGAAATGTATATTTCTACAAAATTTTATGTCTCTATGATCGAAATAAAAAGAAAACCTTTTTTAATATCCACCGTCCCGTTAACATAGGAAACGTTTTCGCATATTTCTTCTGGTATTAAACTGCTTAAATTGTACTTCGATTTTATTTTATTTATTTAAAAAGAGTTAAGGGGGATTTTAATATCTGAAAAAATAAACCTTAATCAGTAAAATGCATAAGCGGCATAGTTTAAATCAGAGTTTGCAGATAAAAAATCTTTAAAAATAGCGTAAAAACAGTTTCAGTACACAAAACAATATTGTATCAAAATTCAGTCATCCAAATTATATCTCAAAGCTTCTTTATTTAAATGTTTCAGAAGAAATTGCTTCAGGAGTTTCTTTAAATATCTCTTTAAAGCGTTACTCACATAAAATAAACTCACATAAAATAAGACATTCATAAATCTATAAACAGTAACAAAAATGATTCGAAGTAGAAAAAGTTCCTTTTCTGAAATTACTTTTCCAATATAGGTAATTTATAGTATGTTTTCCCGTTTAGTCATCAGGGACGATAAATGCGAAAGCAGCGTATTTTTATTAAATATGCATCGCGTTGCTTTTGATATTTTAGATTTATTTTTCGTTCAGTGCTATTTACATTGTAATAGAGTAATAATATAAAAGAACGTTTTTGATATATTTACTCCAGCTGTATATTTTACTTGCAAGGAAGGTCTCCGTAAGCGCATAATAAGAAAAATTAGAAAACATCACAGAATGTTCATCTGATGAGGATATATGAGGTATTCTCACAAAATTTGAACTTTCAGGAATAAAAATCTGGTGAAATTAAACTTAATAAAATTACATTTTAAACTTATAGATAAATGCCTTAACGATTAAAAAAAAAAAAGAAAAGAAAAAATGATCAGCAGCGACGACTTTTTTTTTTTTTTTTTTTTTTTTGGACTGAGGCTTAAGTTAAACACGTGAGTTTAATTCCCATTGACATTCTACCTCTCTAACTTTTTATTTTCTTCTAAATTTTTACTTATAATGAAACTGCATAGTACCCACAGACAATTCAAATAAGAAATAATAACAGTGTAGTACTTTTAGTACAAAATTTTGGCATAACACTGTCTTAAAGGGATGTTAAGGGTGTTCTTAACTGATTCGCTCAACAACCGCAAAAAGTTTAGACACATTTAGAAATTCATTTTTTAACGGAAATATATAAAATTGGAAAGCCTGACCATGGAAGCGATTTGGATGAAACAGTTTTTTCCATTTTTTGACCAATCAGTTGCCTATTGAGTTATGAGCTATTTTGATCACGTGACACGGCATTTTTTTCCCCTTACTGACTGGATTTTCTTCTTTCGTTCGGATGTTCGGTTCAAAATGCCAAATTTGACAGTATTTTTTGAAAGATCTATTGCGTTTACAAGAAAACGGAAAAACAGTTCGATGACATAGTTTCTGAATAACAACAAAGAAAAAAAGGGACGGTAAGGAAAAAAAAGGGACGGTAAGAAATAAAGGGGACGGTAAGGAAATTTACCACCTATTTTTAGGCAAATCATATTAAGACTGAGTCATAACCACAATGTTCATTGAGTTTAGCAAAAGTTATTTATATTGGATAAAAAAAAAAAAGTTTAATTTATCTTGAAAAGTGCCGGAATAAACCTTGGGGACGGCAATACTAACGATAAAGCCACAATGCTTGAAATTGATATTTAAATGCTGATTTAAATTCTGCAGTAAATTTTCTGTCAAAGAATTTTAGCCATTCTTTCTCTAGCATACTTCTGCAAGAGAAAAAAGTTGAAAAAAAATTCTGTGGTTGCATCTGAAGTGATTTTCTGTATAATTTTAACAAGAGGGACAGTAAGGAATCTAAAATCAAGAGACAGAGTTAAAACAATAATAACAACCGTAAAAATGTGTGCAGGTTAATTTTTTGCTACATATTTGTATAAAACAATAGTCCCAGTTTCGGAAAAAATTTAAATCGAATTACTTTTATTGAAACAATTTTATACAGACAGCTCCAAACTTGAAAATTAGCATCAGAGACACAGGACGGTAAGGAATTTCGTGATGTATTTGGACCCCCAACATCGTCCAAAAATTATTTATCTCGTTAATATTGTTATACAGTTATGCAATGGGATGTTTTCCAGTATAAGAGAAAAAAAGCCAAGAATATGTACTAAAATAAAAATTATTATTCTGGGTGAAAATTATGTGAGTGTATGTGTACACCATGTATGTTTTTAAGAAAATTTCCGGCTGAACCTCGATAGAGCGTCCGTAAAAATATAAGGAAAAGTTCGTTTTCTTGATGATTTATCGCTAGTTGGCGACACAATGAAATAAAAAAAACATATACACTTTTATGATAAATATATTCTTTAAAGAAAAAACTTTTTCTGCTCTTCATATTGAACTAATTTAAGTAAGTTTTACTTTAATAAATACACTTTTACAACTACGGATTTGTCATATATATTTATATATATCTATAATAAAATTTTACGATTGTTTAACGACGGTTTTGAACAAAATTTAAATGGGTTAAAATTGCTTCAAACTCAAAATTAAGGTCCGATTCTGAGCACTGTCAACTTGACTTCGATATTGTTAGTGTCCGAGAAAACAAGAAAATAGTATTGTTGTCATGGGAACAACGACTTGTTCAATATCGAAATGTATAAGGAGAGCTTTCTTAACGGGGCAATTACTTTAAAAATATACTAAAACTTATGCAGCCAGTGATACTGCGTAAAATTATGTAACCTTAGCAACACGCAAATTGTATTTGTTACAGAAGCTTATAGAAAAAAAATGAACTGTTTCAATATTTATTTTAAATTGATTAAGTACAGCGCATTTACACACTAATTTAACTAGCAATTTCCAAATGCATTGAAATCGGTTGAATTTGGTGAGGAAAGGTATTGCTCGCCAAATTGCGGGGAAAGTTCGTCTTTTCACGCCAAATATTCGAAAGTTTTTTTTTTTTTTTACAGACTTACTACTGGGATACCGCCGCTAAATTTAACTGACTAGTACATTTTATTTACAAAACTACATCTCTATAGAAATTTTATTATAAAAACAAATATCGCATCAAATATGGTGTCATAAAAAGGACATTTTAACCCTTTACGTACTGAATAATGAATTCATGAAAATTTTATCTGCTAAAGCAATTTTTGTGAATTGTTTAAACTACATTAGAAGTTTACATAATCATTTAATAAATTTTAGAAAGATTTTAGAAGCATTGAAGGATTTAGAATGATTAATTAAATTTGAATTTATAGAGATTTTGCGCAATGTTTATAACCCCACTCAAATATTTTATTTTAAATATTTTTCTTAGTATTTCGTAGAATTAGGAAATGTACAAATATAATGTTCTTAGAACAGAAATATAGAAATATTTACGAATTGAAAAATCCCCCCCCCCCTTCCCCTAACGCCAAGAAAGCTAAAAAGATGCAAAGGCAAACGAAATCATCCTTTTAAAAATAGTATTTGTGTTTTGTGTAACCCATAATGCTTTTGGAACAAGATGAAGTAATGTATTTAGAACTCATTCTAAAGTGTATTTCTACTAATGATATAGTAAATGAATTTTATAACAAGTTAATTTAATGGTATTTATAAGTACCGTCTGCAGATAAAGGGTTAAAACATTTTCAATTAAATGTTTCAGGATAATTTGCTTCAGGAGATAATGTATTTAATTAACCCTATTAAGTACTACAGAGGAATAGCTCATAAAATAACACACAGATAAACAAGTAGCATATAAATTAATTTTCAATACACAGAAGATAATTTGCTAATACATGTAGATAGATGTTTTCCGTTTAGTCATTAAGGACGATCTATGAGAAAGCGCACATTTTTTTTTGCATTGCGTTGTATTGCGTTTGTTTTAGATATTTTATATTGTATTTTTCGTTCACTGCTATTTATAATATAGTAGTGCAATAATCCAGAAGATTGCTCTTGATAGATTTAATTGCAAGTTTTATTTAGAAAAAATACATTTTATTTACAAAATTACAGATTTATAGCATAAAAAGGATATTTTAAACATTTTCATTTAAATGTTTCATTAGATAGTTTCATTAAATATCCCTTTAAAGGGGTCTCAGGACTTTTAAAATTGGAAAAAAAAAAAAAAAGACCATTTTCAACATTTAATATCTTAAAATGTATTTGATTTTAAGACGCAATTTTAATTGGGATGAAACATATAAGTATGTTCTTTCACTTTAAATATTTAAAAAATTGAAGGATGCAGAATTAGCATTTACAGAGGACAACTGTCAGACATTTGGAAAGACATTTGGAGCAGAAAATCGGTATAACAGATTACGCGCGGATTACAAAGTAAATTTCACAACTAGAATGAAAATTTTGGTGCTTACTTATACTTCAGATTGTAATAATGACCCTGAACCTAAATAAATTTGTATTTAAAGCATTTTTATATATTTAATACAAAGTTGTATTTATCTAATGTAAAATTTAGAAAATTTCAACGATATAATCACCTAAAAATATATATATATTTTAACAATAAAAAGGAAATTTTAGGTTAAGTTTATACAGACTAACATAAAATATAAGTTTTAAAAATTTCATGAAAAACTATTCAGAAGTTTTTGAGATAGCCTGCGCATTATGCCCAAAAACGTTATTTGGAGAAAAATGACTTTAAAATTTCGGAAAAGCCGTTTCAGCTATTGAGCGGGTATAATTCTAAAATCCATAACTTCTGTTCTAATGGGAATTTCAAGGAAACAATAATATGAAAATGTTCAGAAGAGATAGGAGTTTAACATCTAAAAAAATTAAAATTTCGAAAATTTTAAAGCTTTAGCGTGCTGAAACCCCTTAACCCTTTGAGGGGCAAGCAATTGCGTTTGTGTAATGCTGAATTCCCACCGGAAATTTGGAAAAAAATATTTCTAAATAAGGAAAAGCAATTTTTCAACTATTTTCCCTCAAAGTTATAAAAGTAAAACTTAATTAAAAGTTTCTGGTGCAAATCTTAATTAAACGTAGGTGGGATATCTTTTATCCCACCGCCACTTAAGGGGTTAAAGTATTATGGAGCAACCGATCACAAAATAACACATTGGTAAGTAACATATAAAATTAATTTTTAATACATATAAAATAAGTTTATAATACAGGTAGATATATGTTTTCTCGTCTAATCATCAAGGATGTTATATGAGAAATTAGTACATTTTTTTACCCGACTGCCAAGAAGTGTTATGTGTTTCACGCGTATCTGGGTATATGGATTTCTTTATACCCTCGAAACATCCCAACGCCTCGATGGATTTTAATGAATGAGGTCTCTATCGATTTGTCTTAACCGCCCGATGGTTATAGGCTAGGTTTTATTTTTATAAATTCAAAATGGCGGTAGAGACGAAAAAAAATTACGCACCCTATTGAGTGGCATATCATTGGATGGGTCTTTCAAAATGAAGACGATGTTTCATTTACTGTTTTACAGTCAGAAGCTTCGTTTAAATATTTCACAACCTGGAATTTGTGTAGGTAGGATCTCTAGCTTTACTGCAACTCTAACCTTCATAGACATCTATAGGCCTCATCAAAACAGTGTTTATAGATAGGAACTACTAATTAAACATAACTTAAAAGTCATCAATACAAGTAAATAAAAAATAGGTAAGTAATACAATAAAAAATAGTTTCACATTGATGAGAAATAATTAATTAGTTCGCTTTTTATGCAGCCGGCTTTTTTGATTTTTTAAATTTAATTTTTACTTGCTAAGCATTGCATTGCTTTTCGAAATTTTATATTTTCTTTTTCGTTCAGTGTTTTTTAGATTATAATAGTGTAATAATTAAGGAGAATGTTTTTAGCTCACAGGCTGTCAAAGCCTGAGAGCTAATGTGCCCGAAGGTTCTGTATGTATGTACGTTACGCGATAAATCTTGATAGAAATATACGATTTCCTTCAAAAATTTTTCTAGGTTCTTTCTGATAAGGTGCTTCCCTGATTAGTTTTGGGGATTCATTGGTTAAGTATAAAGGGGGGAACGGGGGAATAGTCCCCTCTTAATTTAGAGAAATGGGTTTTTCATGCAGAATGACCCGATTTGCTTCAAATTTGGTATATCGGTTTATTCTGTTAAGGAGCTTCCTTTATTAGATTTGGAGGTTCTTTGGTTTAGTATAAAGGGGGGAACGGGGGGTAGTGCCCCACCCCTTAATTTAGATAAATAGGTTTTTCATGCATAATTATTAGATTTGCTTTAAATTTGATATATACCGGTTTATTCCGATAAGGGGCTTCCCTGATTAGATTTGGAGGATAATTGGTAAGAATAATGGCCGAATCGGGGAGCTAATACCCCCCTTAATTTAGCGAAATGGGTTTTCCATGCAGATTTATCTGATTTGCTTCAAATTTGGTATACAAGTTTATTCTGATAAGGAGCTTCCCTAATTAGATTTGGAGGTTCATTGGTTAAGTATAAAGGAGGGGGGGGGGAAACGTTGGCAAATGCCCCTTAATTTATTTTTTGAGGGGCATTATTCTTTTAAATAAGAGTATAATATACAATTAGTGTGAATAGCCTGTGAGCTCAATGCCATCAGTTTAACTGAACACTTTTCTTTTTTATTAATACATTTACTCTAATTACATATTCTATTTAGAAAACAGTACAATTTATTTACAAAACTACAGTTTTATAACAATTTTATTAGAAAAACAAATCTCGGATCAAATTCTAGTCATAAAAAATCTATCTTAAAGAAATATAATTTAAATGATTCATGTGAAGTTGTTTCGGGAGATATAGCTTTTTAAAAAATGCCTTTAAAGGGCTACAAAACAACGTATCATAAAATAATACATGCATAGTTTTCTAAAATATGGCCGATATGATTTGAACTAGAAAACAATTGCTTCTGAAAATTACTTTCCCAATATAGGTAGATGTTTTACTGTTTAGTCATCAAGGAAGATATATTATATGTAAAGGCTACACATTCTTTTTGGTAATATGCATTGCGTTGTTTATCGATATTTTACATTTTATTAGGTAGCTTTCTTTACAAAAAAGCTACCTATTGCAGCCGTTCGGAGGAAAGCGATTTCAAAAAATTTTGGTATATTTTCATCGATCATGACCCCCAGACCCCGAAACCACCCTCCGTTCAAAATTGATATATATGTCGTAGGCTAATTGAGAAATCCGGCTCTTTGCAAACAGCCTAGGCTGTTTGGAAAGAGCCGGGCTAATTGAAGAATCCATCTCCCTTTTTCCAATTAGCCTGATATTTTTCTGGCTTATTGCAAAGAGCCTAGAAAGCGTTAGGCTAATTGAAAAATGACCACTTATTATCCGATCAGGGTGATTTTTTTAGCTCACAGGCTATCAAAGCCTGAGAGCTTATGTGCCCGCCGATTCTGTATGTATGTGTGTGCGTACGTACGTACGTATGTACGTAACGCGATAACTCTTGATAGAAATATCCGATTTGCTTCAATTTTTTTTCTAGGTTCATTCTGATAAGGTGCTTCCCTGATTAGTTTTTGGGGTTCATTGGTTAAGGATAAAAGGGGAAAAGGGGGGCTAGTTCCCCCCTTAATTTATATAAATGGATTTTCATGCAGAAATATTCGATTTGCTCCAAATTTGGTATACCGGTTTATTGTGTTAAGCAGCTTCCCTGATTACATTTGGAATATCATTATTATGGATAAAGGGGTTAAAGGGGGGCAATTGCCTCTCCCCTTAATTTAGATAAATGCGTTTTTCATGTAGAATTATTCGATTAGCTCAAATTTGGTAAATTGGTTTATTATGTTAAGGAGATGGCTTGATTAGATTTGAAGGTTCATTAGTTAAGTATAAAGGGAGGAAAAGGGGGGGGGTGGGGGGTAGCCCCCCCCTTAATTTAGATAAATGGCTTTTTCAGGCAGAGTTATTCGATCTACTCCAAATTTCGTATACCGGTTTATTATGTTAAGGAGCTTCCCTAATTAGATTTGGAGGTTCATTAGTTAAGTATAAAGGGAGGAAAGGGGGCTAGACCCCCCGCACTTAATTTAGATAAATGGGTTTTTCATGCAGAGTTATTCGATTTGCTCGAAATCTTGTATACCGGTTTATTATGTTAAAGAGCTGCCTTGATTAGATTTGGAGATTTACTGGTTAAGTATAAAGGAGGGACAAGGGCTAGTGTCCCCTTAATTTAGATAAATTGGTTTTTCATACAGAATTATTCGATTTGCTTCAAATTTGATATACCAGTTTATTACGATATGGCTTCCTTCATTTGATTTGGAGGTTCATTGGTTAAGCATAAAAGGGGGAAAG
This sequence comes from Maratus speciosus, assembly GCA_963932465.1. Lineage (NCBI taxonomy): Eukaryota > Metazoa > Arthropoda > Arachnida > Araneae > Salticidae > Maratus > Maratus speciosus. The sequence continues at coordinate 288,972 of CAWVRF010000127.1, read as the reverse complement.
GGGGCAATTGCCCTCTTTCCCCCTTTTATACTTAACAGCCTTTCCTGTTACATAGGTGATCGCAAATATTATTTTATTATTAAATTTATTATTAGCCCTCTAATTGTACCCCCGGCTAAATCTTCACCGAGAAATATGAAATGAAACATGTTCTTTTCATCCCAGAAGTTCAAGAACGATTCGCCAATAAGTTTTGTAGATATTCGACAAAACGTGTGCAATCGAACGCATTTAGTCCGTGTACCTTAACTTTTGGAGGCCAGTGTATATACGATTAAGCGGAAGGCGCAGCATCAGTATTTATTATCACTTTACCATCGCTATGAAATTATAACATTAATATTGATATTTGCATTATTTTAATAACTTTAATAGGAAAATGCTATTATTCAAAAGTAACTGAAATTATTAAATTATTTTCAATTTTGCAATTTTGCACTCTTCGTTTTCTTCTGCTTCTGTTTCTCCTTAACATTATTACATTTATAATTAAATATTATATGAATATTCTTTATTTACTGCAACCCGCAGAGATATTTATTAATTGGTAATAATGTCGCAGTGTTTTATTCTTATTTTTATCCTCAAAATAAATATAGTTTCAGACCTAGAACAAAAATATATCCTGACGACTTATTTTTTTCTAAAAAAAAAAAAAAAAAAAAATCGTATTATTTCACTTACTTCACACAAAAGTTCCTATTTTATTTGATTTAAGTACTGCATTCATACAACTTAAAAGATAATTATCTCATTTTTATTACTCCAAGAAAACATGCAAAATCGTTTTTACTTTTCCCGAGCGACCCAAAGACTTCTCAGACGGTCTTCACAACATTCGAAGAATATATTAGTATACTTGTTTATTTCCACTACAATTTTGTTTTTATTTATAACAATTACGATTTTTTTCCCTTGCTTGAAAAAGTTTATATTTTTATCTTGCCTCTTGTTCTAATAGACATGTTTTCACGAAGTTATATTTTCATCGCTAATCTCAAATAATCCAATAAAACGTCGTGTTATAGAATTTTCTTTTCTTCCATTTTCCTTCTTCTTTTGTTTCTTTGTTAAAAGGACTAAGCAGTTCATACTTCAGTTTTTTATATTTTCCTTTTTAGTCTAAATCTTATCCTGTTTTTACTGTTTATATTAGTCTAGGAAGCTTTGCTAACGTTTTTTCTTCCAACCTGCCATCACTTTTTCCATAGCACATTTTTCTGCTATTTTATATTATATTTATATATTTATTTAGAGAAATAAAGTATGTGTTACACTTTTCAGTCTTCTATTTATGCTTGAGTACTTATTCATTGCTCGGCATTGTTCTTTAACATACACTCTAAAATTGGGAGGAAGGAAAAGTTCACTCTTTGAAAGAGTAACAGGCATTTTCACTCTTTTTGGGGTGAATTTTATAAAAATACACTCCTTAAAGAGTGGAATTTTCCACTCCCTAGAAAGGAGTGAAATATTTCACTCCATTGTCGAGAGTGAAATATGCCACTTCGTTGTCGAGAGTGAAATATCTCACTCCGCTTAGTAGAGTGAAAGCCTGGCATTATACACTTTAAAAAAAAATTCCAGTCAACTTTGAACCAATATATGGAGTAAAATAACGAAAATCACCAAAATATGTCGCTTCTTAAATTTCAAAAACTCCATTTCAAAATGTAACCTTGGAAATTACGTACTAATGCGCACTCCTTTTCAAGAGTGAGTAGTCACTCCTCTGAAAGAGTGACTATTCACTCTAAGCAGGAATGAGTATTGTATGGGTATTAATAATCAGCGAATCAGAACAGTCTTGTCTACGACGCTTTTATAAGATAAGAGAAAGGCGTCCGCCATTTTAACAATCCAATAATACATTCTGTTATAGAATGTTCTCTTCTTCTTCTATTGTTCCTTTGATAAAAAGACTAATCAGTTCATACTTCAACTTCTTTTTTTTTTTTTACTCTAAACCTTATCTTCTTTTTATGCTTTATTTTGATCTATGATGCTATTTTAGAACATGTTATAAATCCGGTTCTTTGCAAACAGCCTAGGCTGTTTGGAAAGAGCCGGGCTAATTGAAGAATCCATCTCCCTTTTTCCAATTAGCCTGAAATTTTTCAGGCTTATTGCAAAGAGCCTAGAAAGCGTTAGGCTAATTGAAAAATGACCACTTATTATCCGATCAGGGTAATATTTTTAGCTCACAGGCTGAAGCTTGCCTGAAAGCTTATGTGCCCGCCGATTCTGTATGTACGTGAGTACGTAAGTACGTACGTATGTACGTAACGCGATAGAAAAATCCGATAGAATCTCTCCGATAGAATCTCTTGATAGAAATATCCGATTTGCTTCAATTTTTTTTTCTAGGTTCATTCTCAGAAGGTGCTTCCCTGATTAATTTTTGGTGTTCATTGGTTAAGGATAAAGGGGGAAAAGGGTGGCTAGTCCCCCCTTAATTTATATAAATGGGTTTTTCATGCAGAAATATTCGATTTGATCCAAATTTGGTATACCGGTTTATTGTGTTAAGGAGCTTCCCTGATTAGATTTGGAAGCTCATTATTTAAGTATAAAGGGTGGAAGGGGGGCTACCCCCCTTAAATTAGATAAATCGGTTTTTCATGATGAATTACTCGATTTGTTCCAAATTTGGTATACCGGTTTATTAAGTTAAGGAGCTGCCTTGACTAGATTTGGAGGTTCATTAGTTACATATAAAGGGAGGAAAGGAGCCTATACCCACCCCTCTAATTTAGAAAAATGGATTTTTCATGCAGAAATATGCGATTTGCAATAAATTTGGTACACCGGTTAATTATGTTAAGCAGCTTCCCTGATTACATTTAGAAGTTCATTATTATGTAAAAAGGGGGGAAAGGGGGCAATTGCCTCTCCTCTTAATTTAGATAAATGCGTTTTTCATGTAGAATTATTCTATTAGCTCAAATTTGGGTATACTGGTTTATTATGTTAAGGAGATGGCTTGATTAGATTTGGAGGTTGATTAGTTAAGTATAAAGGGAGGATTAGCCCCCTTAATTTAGGTAAATGGGTTTTTAATGCCTAATTATTCGATTTGCTCCAAATTTGGTATATCGGTTTATTATGTTAAGGAGCTTCCCTGATTAGATTTGGAAGGTCATTAGTTAAGTATAAAGGGAGGAAATGGGGGCTAGACCCCCCCCCCTTAAGTTAGATATATGGGTGTTTCATGCAGAGTTATTCGATTTGCTCCAAATTTCGTATACCGGTTTATTATGGCAAGGAGCTTCCCTGATTAGATTTGGAGGTTCATTAGTTAAGTATAAAGGGAGGAAAGGGGGTTAGACCACCCCTTAATTCAGATAAATGGGTTTTTCATGCAGAGTTATTCGATTTGCTCCAAATTTCGTATACTGGTTTATTATGTTAAGGAGCTTCCCTGATTAGATTTTGAGGTTCATTAGTTAAGTATAAAGGGAGGAAAGGGGGGTTAGACCCCCCCCCTTAATTTAGATAAATGGGTTTTTCAAACAGAATTATACGATTTGCTTCAAATTTGATATACCAGTTTATTACGATATGGCTTCCTTCATTTGATTTGTAGGTTCATTGGTTAAGTATAAAAGGGGGGAGGGGGGCAATTGCCCCTACCCTTAATTTAGATAAATGGGTTTTCATGCAGAATTATCTAATTTAGTTTTTTTTTTTTTTTCAACCGGATGCGAACTTGAAGGTTCGATTTGAAGTCAACCCGAAAACCGACCGCAACCAGGTTTCGGATTGAGTTCAATTAAAACTTTCAGGTTCGGATCGGGTTACCGGTGGACGGAGATTATTTTGTCTGGCTTGCATCGGGTTATTGTTCTTTGGAATATTTTTGTCGGTTAAGGTTTGGTTCGGGACGGGTTTCAGGTTGACTTCGAATGAATCTTTAGGTTCTGGTAGCGTTGCGTGTCCGCGGAAACTAATTTGTCTTGTTCGGATCCGGTTATGGATCTTTGGAATATTTTTGTCGGTTATCAGATTTGGTTCGGGATTTCGGGTTTTTTCAAATGAAACTTTCAGGTTCGGGCCGGGTTGCATGTAGACAGAAATTATTTTGTCTTGCTGGAATCGGGGTACGGTGTGTTGTAATTTATTTTTCTGGTTTGGGTAGGGCTATGCGTTAATAAGCCTAATAAAAAGAAAATTGCCCATTTAAACTGATGGCATTGAGCTCACAGGCTATTCACACTAATTGTATATTATCCTCTTATTTCAAAGAATAATGCCCCTCGAAAAATAAATGGATTAGTCCCCTATGCCCCCCTTTCTGCTTCCAAAGAATCCCCAAAACGAATCAGGGAAGCTACTTAACATAATAAACTGGTATACCAAATTTGAAGCAAATCAAATAAATCTGCATGAAAAAACCATTTCACTAAATTAAGGGGGGATATTAGCTCTCACATTTCTCCCTTTATGATGAACCAATGAACTTTCAAATCTAATTAGAAAAGGTCCTTATTAGAATGAACCTAGAAAAAAAATTAAACTAAATTAGATAATTCTGCATGAAAACCCATTTATCTAAATTAAGGGGAGGGGCAATTGCCCCCTTTCCCCCTTTTATACTTAACCAATGAACCTCCAAATCAAATGAAGGAAGCCATATCGTAATAAACTGGTATATCAAATTTGAAGCAAATCGAATAATTCTGTATGAAAAACCAATTTATCTAAATTAAGGGGACACTAGCCCTTGTCCCTCCTTTATACTTAACCAGTAAATCTCCAAATCTAATCAAGGCAGCTCTTTAACATAATAAACCGGTATACAAGATTTCGAGCAAATCGAATAACTCTGCATGAAAAACCCATTTATCTAAATTAAGTGCGGGGGGTCTAGCCCCCTTTCCTCCCTTTATACTTAACTAATGAACCTCCAAATCTAATTAGGGAAGCTCCTTAACATAATAAACCGGTATACGAAATTTGGAGTAGATCGAATAACTCTGCCTGAAAAAGCCATTTATCTGAATTAAGGGGGGGGGGGGCTACCCCCCACCCCCCCCTTTTCCTCCCTTTATACTTAACTAATGAACCTTCAAATCTAATCAAGCCATCTCCTTAACATAATAAACCAATTTACCAAATTTGAGCTAATCGAATAATTCTACATGAAAAACGCATTTATCTAAATTAAGGGGAGAGGCAATTGCCCCCCTTTAACCCCTTTATCCATAATAATGATCTTCCAAATGTAATCAGGGAAGCTGCTTAACACAATAAACCGGTATACCAAATTTGGAGCAAATCGAATATTTCTGCATGAAAATCCATTTATATAAATTAAGGGGGGAACTAGCCCCCCTTTTCCCCTTTTATCCTTAACCAATGAACCCCAAAAACTAATCAGGGAAGCACCTTATCAGAATGAACCTAGAAAAAAAATTGAAGCAAATCGGATATTTCTATCAAGAGTTATCGCGTTACGTACATACGTACGTACGTACGCACACACATACATGCAGAATCGGCGGGCACATAAGCTCTCAGGCTTTGATAGCCTGTGAGCTAAAAAAATCACCCTGATCGGATAATAAGTGGTCATTTTTCAATTAGCCTAACGCTTTCTAGGCTCTTTGCAATAAGCCAGAAAAATATCAGGCTAATTGGAAAAAGGGAGATGGATTCTTCAATTAGCCCGGCTCTTTCCAAACAGCCTAGGCTGTTTGCAAAGAGCCGGATTTCTCAATTAGCCTACGACATATGTCTATATATATATATATATATATATATATATATATCTGACATATGTCACACTGTAACTCCCGTAATTATGAACCGATTTCGATGTAATTCGGTGTGTACATAGTACATACCAATGTCTCGACCGAGTTCGTTGGCCAGCTTCATCCGCCGTTTTGTTTCAAAATGGCGGCCATTTAAAATTTTTAAAAAATTTTTAAACTTGAAATGTGGTACCAAAAAATTAAAAATGGAAAAATATTTTTTTCTTATGTATTTGACCTTTATACAAAGGTTCCGGAGCAGTTTTTGTTTCGTGTATATCTTAAAAAATGGCTGAGTTATAGCATTTTGAATTTCTAGCGTGGCTGACATTTTGAAACGTCCAGAATTTTGTCACGCGATAAAAGGCGTATTTATGAACCGATTTGGATGTAATTCAGTGTGTACATAGTACATACCAATCTCTCGACCGAGTTCGTTGGCCAGCTTCATCCGCCGTTTTGTTTCAAAATGGCGGCCATTTAAAATTTTTAAAAAATTTTAAAACTTGAAATGTGGTACCAAAAAATTAAAAATGGAAAAATATTTTTTTCTTATGTATTTGACCTTTATACAAAGATTCCGGATCAGTTTTTGTTTCGTCTATATCTTAAAAAATGGCTGAGGTATAGCATTTTGAATTTCTAGCGTGGCTGACATTTTGAAACGTCCTGAATTTTGTCACGCGATAAAAGGCGTATTTATGAACCGATTTGGATGTAATTCAGTGTGTACATAGTACATACCAATCTCTCGATCGAGTTCGTTGGCCAGCTTCATCCGCCATCTTGTTTAAAAATAGTGGCCATTTAAATTTTTAAGAAAAATTTAAATTTGAAATTTGGTACCAAAAAATTAAAAATTGAAAAAATATTTTCTTCTTATGTGTTTGACCTTGATAAAAAGATTCGGGAGCAGTTTTTGTTTCGTCTATATCTTAAGAAATGGCTGAGTTATAGCATTTTGAATTTCTAGCGTGGCTGACATTTTGAAACGTCCTGATTTTTCTCACGTAATAACAGGCGTATTTATGAACCGACTTGGGTGTACCTTGGTGTGTACATAGTACATACAAATATCTCAACCGAGTTCGTTGGCCGGCTTCATCCGCCATCTTGTTTCAAAATGGTGGCCATTTAAAAAAATAAAAAAATAAGAAAATTTAAATGAGATACCAAAAAATTGGAAAGTGAAAAAGATTTTTTTTGTATGTGTTTGACCTTAATACAAAGATTCCGGAACAGTTTTTCTTTCGTCTATATCTAAAAAAAATGGCTGAGTAATAGCATTTTGAATTTCTCTTGTGGCTGACATTTTAAAACGACCTGATTTTTGTCACGCGATAACAGGCGTAATTATGAACCTAAATGGATGTAACTTGGTCTGTACATAGTACATACCAATGTCTCGACCGAGTTCGTTGGCCAGCTACATTCGCCATCTTGTTTCAAAATGGTTGCCATTTAAAAAAAATTAAATTTAAAATTCAAAATGAGGTATTAAACAATTGGAAAATGAAAAAGATTTTTTTATGTGTTTGGCCTTGATACAAAGATTCCGGAGCAGTTTTTGTTTCTGAAAATTTGTTCTTTTGTTTATATCTTAAAAAATGGTTGATTTATAGCACTTTGAATTTCTAGCGTGGCTAACATTTTGAAACGATCTTGTATTTGTCACGCGATAACACACGTATTCGCCTATTTCGATGTAAGAAGGCATGTGGATAGTATACATCAACACCTTGACCAAGTTCGCTGGCCAGATTCATCAGCCATCTTGTTTCAAAATGGCGACCATTAAATTAAAATATATATATATATTTAAAGTGAGGTGCAAAAAAATTAGAAATTGAAAAAGGTTTCTTTTTTAAGCATTTGACCTTGATATAAGGATTCAGGAGCATTTTTTGTTTGTTACCTTAAAAAATGGCTCAGATATAGCAGTTTCAATTTCTATTGCGGGTGACATTTTGAAAAATCTGATTTTTTGCATGCGACAGCACTCCTATATATTAACCGATTCCGATGTGAGTGAGCATGTGCACAGTAATTACTAAGGTCTCAACCAAGTTCACTGCTTAGCCTCATCTACCATGTTGTCTTAAAATGACAGGCACTTTAAGAAATTGCCGAATTTGGCAGCCAAATATATGTTACTTTAAAGAAAAGCAGCTTGGATAAAGCTGACTAATTTCGCGAAATTCTCATTCATTACATTGATAAAAATTAGTATTGAATCTCCTATATTCGGTTTCCACTAAATTGAGCTTCGTGTGTTTGAATGATATAATTTGGCTTTTTTTAAATAAGGATTATGAAAGCTGCCTCTTCCTCCCGGCACTGGCCGGAAGGACTTTTTTTCGTTCGGTGCTACTTTCGTGAATAGCGTCATAAGCAATAAGAACATTTATGCTATTTGTGCTATATTATATTTCAAAATCAGTACTTTTTATTTATTAAATTACATCTTTATAGAAATTTTGTTATAAAAATAAACCCCGGATCAAATTCTAGTCATAAAAATTATATCTGAAAGCATTTTTATTAAAATGTTTCAGGAATTAGTTTAACTATATCTTTAAAGTACTACGGAACTACCGCTCATTAAATAACACACAGATAAATAACATATTATAAAATTATTCATTGATGCACATAAAATACTTTTTTAATACATATGAAATTAATTTTCTAATACAGCTGATAGAGGTTTTTCTGTCTAGTCATCAAGGAAGATATATTACATGTAAAAACTACACATTATTTTTTCTAATATGCTTTGCGTTGTTTCTCGATATTTTATATTTTATTTTTCGTTCAATGCTATTTAAATTAAGTGTCAATTTTAAATATATATAAAATCAATTTTTAATACATATAAAATAAATTTTTAATATATATAAAATGAATTTTCTATTACACGCAGGTAAATATTTTTCTGCATAATCATTCAAGAAGATATATGTAAAATCAACACACTATTTTTTTATGCATTGAGTTGCTTATCGATATTTAATATTTTATTTGCCGTTCCGTGCTATTTAAATTAATAGTGTAATGAGCGAGAGGAACAGTTTTTGCTATTTTTACTATATACTTTACTTCGAAAAGAGTATATTTCATTTATTCAATCACAGTTTTATAGCAATGTTATTATAAAAATAAACCTCGGATCAATTTCCAGTCATAAAAAGGATATCTTAAAGTATTTTCATTTAAATGTTTCAGGAGCAGTTATTTCAAGAAATGGTTTCTTTATATATCCTTTAAAGTATTTCTGAGCAACGGTCCATTAAATAACACATTGATAAATAACATATAAAATTAATTTTGATGCATATAAAATCAATTTTTAATATACATAAAATCAATTTTTAATATATATAAAATCCATTTTCTAATACATGCAGATAGATATTTTTCTGCATAATCATTAAAGAAGATATATGTAAAATCAACACACTATTTTTTTATGCATTGAGTTGCTTATCGATATTTAATATTTTATTTGCCGTTCCGCGCTACTTAAATTAATAGTGTAATGAGCAAGAGGAACTTTTTTTGCTATTTTTACTATATACTTTACTTCGAAAAGAGTATATTTCATTTATTCAGTCACAGTTTTATAGCAATGTTATTATAAAAATAAATCTCGGATCAATTTCCAGTCATAAAAAGGATATCTTAAAGCATTTTCATTTAAATGTTTCAGGAGCAATTATTTCAAGAAATGGTTTCTTTATATATTCTTTTAAAGTATTTCTGAGCAACGGTCTATTAAATAACACATAGATAAATAACATATTGTGATATCGTACCTTCGCCACACATTTTCGACGGGGAAAGCAACAGGCATTTCCGAGGAGGACAATGGTCTTTTGTGTAAAGGCATGCAGGGGAAATTCCTGGCATACTTCTGCCCTTGGGATCTGCTCAACAGGGTATTTCAACTTTTCCAAGAAATAGGGGTGGCTGGACAATGTGTGGGAATTCGTCCCTAAAGTGAAAGTAAAAAGAGACTCATGCAGAAGCTAGTGTGGAGGCTGATAGTAGACTGGGTGACACTGATGAAGTGAGGTGTATTTTTAACAACGGAAGAGATGCGAGTAAAAATCGTTTTTACTCAGGTTCGCTATGAGAAGTATAGAACTGTTAATAAAAAGTGAGAGTGTCTACCTATGAATGGTAAAGCTTGTTATTACATTTTTCAAATCTATTTTAGTTGTTCTAATAAAGAACTTTGGTAAGAAACATGTATTATTTTTCAACGATCATCTCACAAGAGCTTAGTGAACCAAAAAGCTCTGGCCCACTACATCACAGCTATAGTATTATAAATGGTGGCAGCTTACGGATTAATTAGGTCTAGCATAAATTAGACTGGACCCACGTGAACTTGATGTACAGAAGGAAACTGTGTAGAAACAAGGACAGTCGGTGATGAAATCTTGTGTTTGACGAGAAAGATTTTCAAGTGTATCCGGTGAGGAACTGTGAAATCTGGAGTGTCGAATGTGTTAGCTGGTATGTAACAAGGACTAAGGATTCGACGATATAGAAAATTTCTTCAGTAAACATCCAGTGCAGTGGATAGTAGACTATTTCATCGATCGCCCTTAGGAATCCATGGAGACAGCTTGTGTGTAAATTTCCCGGCGGAAATCAAGTTAGATCCGGAGATACGGCAGTACCTGAAAAAAAAAAAAAAAAAAAAAAAAGTGCAGGAAAGCCTTGGAGCAGTGTGGAGAAAGGTCTACATTTGAAGGTAAGCCCTTTTATGAAATTTTCCAGAGAGGTCTGTTAGGATTTAATATTGTATATGTCTGTTCTTGGTAATTTGTATATGCTTAATAGATAAAAAGTCTAGGGTAGCTATTAATTTGGGATCGAAATTTTTAGTTAGAATTTTTATATTAAACGGGTTTCTTATGGTCTGTACGGTAATTCATTTGGTTTTGAAAATTTAATATTTATGTATTTCATAATTAACTTGAGGATAGTAAATTACGGTTGATTAATAAAAGAATATTAATCATTAAAATTAATCATAGTTGTGGATGTAACTTTTAGTTATAAAGTTGGGGCATATACAGCTTTTGTTTATTACAGCAATAAAGTTATTTGAAATTTTATGGGTATGCTGTAGGAAATAGCAGGATTAGTTGTTTTTATACAAATTGTATTTATATAGTGCTGTGGGTATCAAAATAATTTTGAGGATTTACTCAGTTTTAAAGGATATAACAAGTGCACGAAAATTTTCGGTAGGAAAATTGTATTATTGTTTTATGCATTGAAATATATCTAGAGGATAAAATTCTATTCCTTATTGTAATTTTTATTGTGTTTTACAAATTGTATATATTTGTGTATTGTTGTGATTAGTATATTTTGGGGGAAAACAATGGAAGAATTTCTAGGGAAATATACTAAAAACATCTTGCTTTTGCTGGCAGAGGAATTTGAGACCAACGTGTCGGCAACTGATAAGAAAAAAACTATAATTCAGGCTATTTTAGCAGCATCGGATTATAATGAGAGTTTTGCTAAATCGAATTTAGAATGTATTCTTAAGGAGGATGCAGAACGAAAAGAAATGGAACGGGAAAAATTAGCTTTGGAACGGGAAGACGAAGAGCGCGAAAAAACAAGACAATTTGAGTTAGAAAAATTAAGAATTCAAAATTCTTCGGAAACTGTTAGTCTTTCGTCTAGTGATTTGAATGTAGGTTCGCATAGGAATCCAAAAATTAATTTGAAAGAATTAGTTCCACGTTTTGATTGTAAATTAACTGACATCACTCTTTTCTTTATGATCTTTGAAAAACAGGCGGAAAAAGCTAAAATTTCGCAGGAGGATATGGTTAGCCAATTAATTCCCTTATTGCCATCAGATATCGCGGAAATTATAGTGAAGCAACCAGCAGAATTAGGAGATGATTTTCAACATGTAAAAAGAGTTTTATTAAATCGTTTTAGATTGGGAACAGGTGCTTTAAAACAGAAGTTTGAAAATCATCAAAGGAAACCTGGAGCGTTATGGGTAGACTTGGTATATGAATTAAGAGGTTATTTGGATAATTGGTTGGAATCATTAGAAATAAAGGATTTCGAGTCTTTAAAAGAGCTCATGCTCACAGAGCAAGTAAAAAAACGCGTTCCTTTTGAAGTAAAAGAAAAATTTATGGATGAATGGGATGAAATGAAAGAGGCTTCGAAACTTGCTGATAAATGTGACAAATATGAGAGTATTAGAAGTAGTTTCAGGAAATCAGAAAAAAAATCTTGGGAAAAAAACCTTATTCAGAGATGCAAAGAAGCAATTTAAATCCGAAAATTAGGGGTGAAGTAAAAGCTAAATCGGAGTTAGAGAATAAAACGGAAAAAATTAAAAATGATAAACTTAAACAAGACCAGGCTTTTGAGAGGAAAAGGCAGATTAGGTGTTTTTTTTGTAATCAACCAGGGCACATAAAACCAGATTGTGCGGAATGGTTAAAAAAGAAAAATGAGTTCAATACAGTTAATCATTTAGGTAATGATGTTGATTTAGGGGATTGTTTTAAACCTTATCTAAAAAAAGCTCTAATAAACGGGGTTGAAAGACACTATTTGAGGGACACGGGAGCAGGGATTGATCTATGCGATAGAAATTGGGTTAAAACAGAGGATTTTACTGGAGATATAACTTGGGTACGTCAACATCTTGATAATGAATGTAAATGTTTACCATTAGCATGGGTGACTATAAAAGGGGATTTTGGTTGCATAACCACTAAGGCGGCGATTAAACCATCGGAGTCGGAGCAAGGTTACTATCTCTTAGGTAATAAAACTGCGGAGCTTATTGAGCAAAATAAAGGAAGTGGTGTTCCTATAAATATGGTGGTTACCCGTAGTAAGACGAATTCTTTAAAAAAAGGAATGGAGCAACGGGATGTTGATAAGGAAATGTCGTTTGTTGATCAGGCAAAGTTAGAAGAGCAACCAGGTAGGGTAGATAAAATTGGGGATTGCTCACAGAACAAAGAAACGCAGGTAGTTCAAATGGATGAGAATAGACAGGATGAAAGTCAAATCGAAGATCTTATGTTATTACCGAAATGGGAGGTGAAAGATAATGTGGGATTGAATAAAATTACAGCGAAAGATTTCAGCTTAGCTCAGAAACAGTGCTTATCTTTAAAAACATTATGGGAAAAGGCAAATAATGTAGAAGAAAAGGAATTTAAAATAATGGGAAATAAATTAGTAAGAGTTTCACATTCAAATAGTGGGGATGAGAAATTACAATTATGTTTGCCATTAGAATTTAGAGAGAAAATAATGAAGATGTGTCATGAGGAAGTTGCGGGACATTTAGGGGCAACTAAAACAAAAGATAGGGTAATTAAATGCTATTTTTGGCCAAATTGTTACAAGGAAATTGAGGCATTTGTAAGAACTTGCGATCTGTGTCAAAAGGTTGGTAAAAATAGAGATAAAAAGAAAGCTCCCTTGAAGCTCGTGCCGATAATTTCAGAAGTTTTCTCCAGGATAAATATTGATGGTGTAGGCCCTTTGAGTTTAAGCGAGAAAAATAATAGATACTTGATTACTTCAATTTGTGTTGCGTCAAAATATCCAGATGCGATTCCAGTAGAAGATTTAACTTCTCCGTCAGTGATTGAGGGGCTAATACAAATATTTTCTAGGACTGGTTATCCAAAAGAGGTACAATGTGATTTGGGTAGGTCATTTACAAGTGAGTTGGCATCGGAATTTTTTGATAGGTTTGGTATTAAGGTTGTACATAGTTCAGTTTGCCACCCAGAATCGAACAGCGTTGAACGGATGCATGGTAGTTTAAAAAAGGTTATAAAGACATTATGTTTGGAGGCAGGAAAAGATTGGGAAGCAGTCTTGCCAATGGCTTTATTTGCTTTGAGGACTGTAAGTCATGAAAGCACGGGATTTAGCCCTGCTGAGCTTGTACATGGTAAGAATTTACGAATGCCACATACTCTTGTATATGAAAATTGGATGGAAAAGGAGACGGTAAATCAGAATGTAGTGGACTATATTTTGAACTTAAGTAATAGATTGAAACATTGTCAAGAATTAGCGTGTAAAAGAATGAAAGAGTGTCAGGAGAAACGAAAACAATGGTATGATAAGAATGCGGTGTATAGAAAATTTAATGTTGGAGACAAAGTGTTAGTTCTGGCTACTTCGAAACCAAATAAAATGGCGGTTAATTGGATAGGACCGGGAACTATTACTAGCGTAATATCTCAAACTAATTATACGATCGATATTCCGGAAAAGAGAAATAAGTCTACTATTTATCATGTTAATTTAATTAAACCATATTATAGTAGACCTGAATTTGTAAATTTGTTGATTGATGAGGAGTGTGAGGAAATTGAGGATCAAGCGGAAATTCCTTATCCCATTGCGGATCCCACTCAATTAGACTTTTGGGAATTAGTAAAAGAAAGTAATTTGGAAAAACGTGTTTCTACAGAGCAAATAGGAGATTTCAGGACAATGATTGAGCGTCATATGAAAGTTTTTTCTACGGACCCTGGGAGTACCCCGTTAGTTAAAATGGACATTGTTTTAACGGATGATGTGCCGGTAAGATCAAAACCATATCGTATGTCGCCGAGGCAATTAGAGATTATGCGTGAAGAGATTCGGAGGCTTTTAGATTTGGGTGTGATTGAGGTCGGGCAATCAGATTATGCTTCGCCTATGATTTTAGTTGAGAGTGCGGGTAAAGACGCTCGCCCTTGTGTGGACTATAGGAAATTAAATGCAAAGACCAGAAGTGAATTTTTCCCTTTGCCAAACATTGAAGAGGTTGTTGAGAAAGTGAGTACAGCGCCTTTTATTACTGTTATGGATCTGACGAAAGGTTATTTTCAGATTCCTCTCACGGAAGAAGCTCAGAGATATGCGGCTTTTGTAACACCATTTGGGACCTTTTTACCTAAAGTCATGATGTTTGGACTTTTAAATTCAGCATATTATTTTTGTAAATTGATTGCCATAGTTTTATATGGGTTAGAGTCATTTGCGGTTCCGTATATCGATGATATAGCTATATTTGCTTTGACATGGGAACAGCATTTAAAAGATGTGGAAGCGGTTCTTAAGCGGTTAAAAGAAGCAAATCTAACGGTGAAACCATCCAAATGCCAATACGCGCAAGATCACGTAAAATTTCTGGGACACGAAGTTGGGTCAGGAAAAAGGTCTCCTAGTGAAGGTAAATTGCAGGCTATTAAAGATTTTCCAATTCCGACGACGAAAACACAGCTATGAGCATATCTGGGAATGGTAGGGTATTACGCGAGGTACATAAAGAATTATGCTACCATAGCAGTGCCGTTAACAGATGCTTTAAAAGGGAAAATAAAAAAAGAAAAAATCATATGGGACGAGAAGTGTAATAATGCATTTGAAGAATTAAAGTTAAAATTAATGAAAAGTCCTGTGTTATATGTGCCTGATTTTAAGCAGAAATTCATTGTGCAAACAGATGCGAGTTTGTATGGGGCAGGAATTGTTTTATCTCAAACTATTGCAGGTGAAGAGCATCCAATTTTGTATCTTAGCAAAAAATTTTCTCGTGCGGAGCAAAATTATAGCACGATAGAAAGAGAATTAGCGGCTATAGTATATGGATTAAAAAAGTTAAATTATTATTTGGATGGGCAAAAATTTGAAATACAAACCGATCATAATCCATTAGTGTACTTAAAGAAAATGGTTGGTACAAACTCTCGTTTGACACGTTGGGCTCTATTTTTGCAGCCATTAAATTTTGAAATTACACATAAGCCAGGAAAATTACATGGAAATGCAGATGGTCTAAGTAGGAAGATTTAGAATCAGAGTTAGATTTTCTGTTTGGAATTTAGTGTTCAAAATTTTAATACTTGTAATTAGGGCGTTTTATTAAGATATTGTGCTGTATGTAAAAATTTAGTTAACTAGATTGTGTTATAGTGTTTTTTATTCTTTTTTGAGTTAGTATTACATTCAAATATTTTAAATTTAAATTAATTGTTCTAGCATCAAAAATGTATATTATTTTTATTCTTTTGATTGATTATGTGTAAGGAAAATTCTAAAAATTTCATATTTTGGTATGTCCTTTGAAACTGAGAGTGGGTATTCTTGAATTTAAGTAGAACTTTCATAATTGGGTCAAAAGTCTAAATGATATTTTATTGCTGATTTAATGGTGTGCTTGACCTCTCGGGAAATCTATTAAAAGGGCTTATTATGTGAATTCATGCCAAATATTTCCTGTGGAAATCTCTTTTGGGGGGAGGTGTTGTGATATCGTACCTTCGCCACACATTTTCGACGGGGAAAGCAACAGGCATTTCCGAGGAGGACAATGGTTTTTTGTGTAAAGGCATGCAGGGGAAATTCCTGGCATACTTCTGCCCTTGGGATCTGCTCAACAGGGTATTTCAACTTTTCCAAGAAATAGGGGTGGCTGGACAATGTGTGGGAATTCGTCCCTAAAGTGAAAGTAAAAAGAGACTCATGCAGAAGCTAGTCTGGAGGCTGATAGTAGACTGGGTGACACTGATGAAGTGAGGTGTTTTTTTAACAACGGAAGAGATGCGAGTAAAAATCGTTTTTACTCAGGTTGGCTATGATAAGTATAGAACTGTTAATAAAAAGTGAGAGTGTCTACCTATGAATGGTAAAGCTTGTTATTACATTTTTCAAATCTATTTTAGTTGTTCTAATAAAGAACTTTGGTAAGAAACATGTATTATTTTTCAACGATCATCTCACAAGAGCTTAGTGAACCAAAAAGCTCTGGCCCACTACATCACAATATAAAATTAATTTTGATGCATATAAAATCAAATTTTAATATACATAAAATCAATTTTTAATATATATAAAATCAATTTTCTAATACACGCAGATAGATATTTTTCTGCATAATCATCAATGAAGATATATGTAAAATCAACACATTAATTTTTTATGCATTGAGTTGCTTATCGATATTTAATATTTTATTTGTCGTTCCGTGCTATTTAAATTAATAGTGTAATGAGCAAGAGGAACACTTTTTGCTATTTTTACTATATACTTTACTTCGAAAAGAGTATATTTTATTTATTTAATCACAGTTTTATAGTATTTGTACTGTAAAAATAAACCTCGGATCAAATTCTAGTCATAAAAAAAGATATCTTAAAGCATTTTTATTTAAATATTTCAATTAAAGATAAATTTAAATATTTCAATTAGAGAAATTGCATCAGGAGATAGTTTCTTAAAATATCCCTTTAAAGTACTACGGAGCAACCACTCATTAAATAACCCATAGATAAATAACGTATACAATTAATTTTTGATGCATATAAAATCAATTTTCAACTTTTAATGCATATAAAATTAATTTTCTAATACACGCAGATAGATATTTTTCTGAATAGTCATCAAGGAAGATAGGTTATATGTAAAAGCAACACATTACTTTTTTTTATGCATTACGTTGCTTATTGGTATTTTGTATTTTATTTTCCGTTCAGTTCTTTTAAAATTATTAGTGCAATAAGCAACAAGAACTTTTCCCACTATATTTACTTTATACTTTATTTCGAAAAGAGTACATTTTATTTACTAAATCACAGCTTTATAGCAATTTTATTATAAAAATAAACCTCGTATCAAATTCTAGTCATAAAAAGGATACTTAAAGCATTTTCATTTAAATGTTTCAGGAGAAATTTTCTTTTGTTCAAATATGCATTGCGCATTGCTTTCGATATTATTTTATTTAACTTTTCGTTTAGTACAGTTTACATTCATTTGTAATAAGCCGGAAAAACTTTTTTTAAGTCGTATTTCCTTTAATTGCATATTTAACTTAAAAAAGAGTACATTTTATTTACCAAACTACAGCTTAAAAAAATTATTATAAGAATAAATCTTGGATAAAATTGCGATCATAAAAGGATATCTCAAAGTATTTTCATTTAAATGTTTCAGGAGAAATTGCCTCAGGGTATAGTTTCTTTAAATAACCCTTTAAAGCGCTTCGGAACAACTCTCATAAAGTAATACGTGCATAAATCTATTAACCGTAGCAGGATACAGCAAGGAGTCGAAGCAGAAAACATTCGCTTTCTGAAAATTGCTTTTCCAATGCAGGTAGCTAGATGAGTGAAGATGTAGGTACATGCAGTGTTGGGTTGGTAGCACATATTTTAAAATATGCATTGTATTGTCTTTTGTTTTGCTATCTTTCATTTTTCGTTCAGTAATACTTGCAGTAGTAACGTAATAAATCATAAGAAAAATATTGTTATATTTATTCTAACTGTATATTTTATGTAGAAAAGAGTATATTTTGTTGGAAAATTACAATTTTATGATAATATTGTCATAAAACAAGAACAAAAAATCGTGTTTCATGGCATAGATTATGAAATGCTATCTAACACTATCCGGAAATTTTTAAGAAATTCCATTTTTGTTCATACAATGAAACGAGATATCTAAATAAACATTAAAAAAAAGTAGTTATTTATTTTCAGTAATTGCTGTCCGTAGCCGGCAATGCGCGCGAATTCTTTTGTGCAGCCCTGCATGTGATCTACACATGTTGTAAAACACTAAAATTTAGTTGTTTTAATATGAATATCACAGCTGAAAATGCACATCCAACAATTATGGCTCACAGTCAGTCCAGTAACGAAATTGTTTTGAGTATCTCTGTAAATAAACGATAAATTTCTACGTACTCAATAATTTATCGAAAACATGAGTCTCTGTAAAGTATATCAATTTCATTGAAATATTATAAAATCATTAAAATACACTGCAGACGATTTTCGCCCACAGATCATATGTAATGAAATTCTTTTGTGCGTTCCTGTAAACGAACTATAATTGTACTTACTCTATAGAAACCATATTGTCGTACATTTCCGGGATACATATCGATTTCATTACGTTTGAAACAATGTAACATCATTAAAATGCACTGAAAACAATTTTCCCACGATTGACCGTAATGCAACGGAGTACTATAGAATCACCCTGTATTCTAACTATAAATGGTACCCACTCCATTTTAAATACTGAGCATGCCATGGTAAAGCTTAATAACATATATCAATTACATGGCAGTTCGAGTATATTTACGCGACTTAGAACACGGCCAGACGGACGCACAGACAAACCGAATTTATAAACATTTTCCAACTCTGTTCTAAAATGTTAAAAAACAAACTCGGATCAAAATTAAAGTAACCAGATGACTTTTAAACCGTTTTCTATAAATATTTAAGAAAAAAATTCTTAAAGAGATTATTTAAATATCTGCTTAAAGTGTTTTGAAGTAATCATTTTTTAAAATAAAATACACGTAAATATTACAAAACAAATTAGATTTTTTAAATAAAGCAGAAAGACATTGTTTTCTGAAAATTATGTTTCCTATTGCAGAACCTCTTTTTCTGTTTAATCATTAAAGAGAATATATGTATATGCAGATTTAGTAGCACATTTTTCAAATTTACACTACGCAGCGTTTTGTTTTGTTACATTTTAATTTGTTTTTCGTTTAGTGCTAGTTACATTAGTCATGCAGTTAACTATATATAGGAGAGAGTAGTCATATTTGGACCGCCGTCTTTGAATGAACCGCTGCAATTCTGCCGTTATTTACAGAAAGAGACGCCATCTACTGCTGAAATCCTACTAATCAGAATGACGTCATTATTAGCACCACCTTCTGAATACAAAAGTGGTCCAAATTCGGCTACTCTCCCCTATTTATATATTTTCTAACTGTATATAGAAATATATCTATCGATCAATCTTCATCAGTTATTACTCAGTTGAATCATTCCTCAGTCATTTTAAACTATTGAATCAGTAAAACTAGTTTGGCTGGGTAGTCTTGACGTTCATCCATCTTTGTGTGGTACTACGTATGTGGTTCTGGCATTTATTTATTCGCGAGATCATTTCTTGTTTTTTAAATGTACGATAACCCAAATCTTAAGCTTATTATAGCTCATTCAAAAATAAAATCATACACAATTTGAGAAATCTATAGTAATTTGGGCCTCGCAATTCTTCCATGGTTCTACAATTATTTCCAAAAAATTTTTTATGAATATTTTAAGCATTTTTTGTTAACAGGTTTGAGTTTAACCTTTCATTTTACGATTACTATTTTTCCCCATTTAAGCCATGTCGTATTTATTTTAGTTATATTGATGTCTATAGATGTATATGGGGCATTCTCACAATCTTTTGACTTTTATGTCCCTGAATAATAATTTTTATTTTAATGCATGTCCTTGTGTTTTTTTTTTTTAATTTCATATACTGGGGAACACCCCATTGCATGATTGCATAACAATATTAACGATGTAAATAAGTTTTGGATGATGTTGGGGGTCCAAATACCAAGAAAACTCCTATACCGTCCCGTGGTTTCAATAAAAATAATTCGATGTAGTTTTTTCCGAAATTGGAACTATTGTTTTATGTAAATATGTAGCAAAAAATTAACCTGCACACATTTTTAGGGTTGTTATTATTTTTAAAACTCTGTCCCTGGGTTTTAGATTCCTTACCGTCCCTCTTCTAAAATTATACAGAAAATCACTTCAGATGCAGCCGCGGAATTTATTTCAAGTTTTTTCTCATGCAATAGCATGCTAGAGAAAGAATGTCTAACATTCTTTGACAGGGAATTTACTGCAGAATATAAATCAGCATTTAAAAATCAATTTCAAGCATCGTGATTTTATTGGTACTCTTACCGTCCCCAAGGTTTATTCCTGCACTTTTCGAGCTTTTTTTTTTTTTTTTTTTTTGATGCAATGTAAATAACTGTTTCTAAAAATCAATGAACATTGTGGCTACCACTTAGTCTTAACATGATTTGCCTAAAATAGGTGGTAATTTTCCTTACCGTTCCATCCTTACCGTCACTTTTTTCCCATTTCGTCCCTTTTTTCCTATACCGTCCCCTTTTTTCACCTTATCTTCTTTAACACCCCTTCAAGACAATGTTATACCAAAATTTTGTACTAAAAATAGTACATTGTTACTATTTCTTATTTGAATGTTCTGTGGGTACTATGCAAATTCATTATAAGTAAAAATTTAAACGAAAATAGAATGTTATAGCGGTAAAATGGTAAGGAAAATTAAACTCGCAAGTTTAACTTAAACCTCAGTTAAAGGAACATTTTTTCGCTGCTGACCATTTTTTCTTTATTTTGAATCATTAAGGCATTCGTCTATCAGACTAAAATGTTATTTTACTAAGTTTAATTTCAACATATATTTATTCTCGAAAGTCAAAAGATTGTGAGAATGCCCCATATATTACAAGTATATTACAAAATTACATTTTGTTGTAAAATTACAGTTTCACCATAAATTGATTATAAAAACAACCTCAAATCAACATTCAATCATTCTAATCACTTCTGAAGTCTTCTCATTTTAATGTTTCAGAACATATTTTTTTTTTTTTTTTTTTTTTTTTAAATATCGTTTTAAAGCGCTTCGGAGTTATTTTATTTAAAAAAATAAGACATACATAAATGTACAAACACTACCAAAAATGGCATTTAAAAAAATAAATCTGGAAACGATTGCTTTCTGAAAATTATTTTTCCAATACAGGTAGATAAATTCTCTAGTCATTAGGGAAGATATGTGCATATGTCGTCGTGTAAGCTTTTCAAAAAAATGAATGCCACTTATTAGCCCCCGGTATGCTATTTCTTTCTCCCAGCTTATTTTGTCTCCAATAAATAACGTTACCTTGTATAAGCCAGCCGTAAAACAAAAGCCGATGTTTCATTGTGCGATTAAATACTCTACAGCATTTTTTAAAACTTCTAAGCATCGCACATTTTCAATATTTATACCGTCGTAATGGTAATAAAAAAAAGTACTTTTTAATGCAATTTGTTTGAAAACTGCATCTCCATTTATTTTTGAAGCATTAATTTTTTTGTAGATTTTAGCGACATTTGTTTAATTTTGTCAACTCAAGTACTCCATTTCTGTAGAAAGTAAAAAGAAAAATTGTTGAAAAATAGCAATTATATATTTTTGTTGCCATTTTCTCATAAAAATTGCAAAGAATAATATAATTAAAATATGTGCTATTTTGTGAAAAATATAAAGAATGATTTATGATGAAACATGGAGCTATTATAAACTATATTTAATTTTAAGTATCTATATTAATGCAAATGACTTCATTTTACATAAAATAAAAGCGTGTGCTTTAAGTCTTAAAATTGAAATGTGTTTTGCACTACAGTAGAGTCCCGATTCTTTTTTTTTTTTTTTTTTTTTTTTTTTTTTTTTTTTTTTTCAAAAAAAAAAAATATGGCCATTTTTTTTTTTATTCTGACCAGAAAATCAGATTTTTTTTACGACTGCTTTTTCATCTTCACCTAACGCTTCATAATGGCTGTTTCATAATAATAGAAACCACCAGTCCACCAGAAGAAAATGAAGTAATGGAAATGTCGGGGGAGACACTAAATTCTGGAAAAGCAGAATTCCTGTTCTCTTGTCATTAATATTCACGCGAGCTGACTTTTTGTAAAACTTTAAATAGTGATACAGACATCTTTCAGGTAAATTTAATTTTATATTATTGTTTTACGAGACTCCTGTTTATACTGAGCACAAGGTTTTACAATATTATCACATATTATATATGACTTATCGCGTATCAGGTATATTATTTTATTTAAAGATGCCCTCAAATTTCCTTCTCAACAACGGGAAACTTTCTGATACATTTCCAGTCTAATTTTTAAACGTAAGGTGTAAAATTTGGCATATCCGACTAATGAAGCAGAATCAAATAGCGTTTTCCATTTTTTGAAAAATAAATTACTTATTGTAATCGATTCTTGTCAAGTGACGACAAGTTTTTCTAATTTCTCGCGCGTCCAGTAGGGAATTCTGTTCAAAACACGTCCACTTTGACGGTACAGTATAACCTTTTTTATCCGAAACTCTTTTAACCGAAACTCTCGGTTAACCGAAATCTAATTTTAAAGCTTTTTCTTTTTTTTTTTTACTATCACATTCCTCGTGTGCAAAATCCATTTTGAAAGCCTTTATTATTATTATTATCATATTCCTTGTGTGTAAGCGGTCCTTTCCAAACTAAGAGTACATATAAATATTTTCGATCCACTTTCTTAGAGTTCCATTGAATTTAACCTGAGTCCCCGTAAGCTGCAGAATGGAAAGAAGGAAACGAACAAATTAGCAATTCTGAAGCTTTTGAATGTTTTGCAAAAGGTTTGACATGGCTGGAGCATCAGAAAGACTGTGATACTGGTGGGCTAATATTATTTAAAAACCAGTGATAGAGCTTTAAAGCAAAGACAATCGAACTGCGACAAACAAAACATTTTTTCAAACCCTTGTGATATATGTAAAAGGTGCTTAATTACATCATTAAAATTCAGGTAATTTATTCTTGTTTCTATTTTGCTATTGCTTTATTTTTAGTAAGCACTTGTTACCATAATAAGAAATATTGCATATGTTTCTCCTTAATCTAAAAATTGAAGCATTCTCGATTATCCGAAAATTTCGATTTTCCGAAAGAGGATCGGTCCCAATTACTTGAGATAATCGAGATTCTACTGTATTTTCTAAAAGAATTTCAGATATACCAATAAATAGAAAACGTCATTCTATGACATCGTTTCTGAATTTAGAACACCTGCCAATTTCATGCATTTCCGTACAAAAATGAATAAAAAAAGTGTCAGACAGTAGCTCCTTTGGATTTGAGGACAGCTTTAACTTAACTTGCATGGATGGGATTTTATAACCGATTTATCACCCACTTTCTGGTATGTTAGAAAAGCATAAAAATTATATAGACAGGTGTGTTTTCGATGACAATACGGCATTTTAATATTTTTAGAACTTAACTCTAAATTAATTAAATAATTTTAAGGCATTTTTCCGTAAGACGGTGATAAATCGCCAAATATTTGTTATGGTTACAACCGTATACGCGTTATAAAAACAATAGATGCGCCAAGTCACTCTCCCCAAAATAGGCCTACTGACTGGAATTTTTAAGGTAAATTCATCCGTTTACTGTTTCTACTATCGGTATGTTTTCATGTAAATTGGCCTTTATACGTTCGAATATTTTCTATTTGAGCTCAGTCAATTTTAGTCAAGTCTCTCTTTTGATTGCAACGAAAATAAGAATTATTGAACTGAAATCAAGACGGAATACCGGATAGCAACTCTTACAATTCAAATGGAAATGAAAATAATGCCATCACAAATATAAAATTATAAGAAAGTTACTTTAGTGGTCGTTACTGGCATTAAAAAAAAATTGAGTTGACATCACTCGACTTTTGAAACATTTTATAGAACACCGTGTATTTCGGTAAATTTCTGACACTATGGAATATGCTGGATTCAAACACAAGGCCTCTCGTTCTGAAACTAGAGACGTTACCCCTGAGCCCCTTACACTTGACTCTATCGCTGCAAATTTTATCACTTATACTTTGTCAGATTTACTTGGTGATTTTTTCCTATAGAATCGGTAGGAAAAATGTTTGAAAATGGTTTAACCTTTTGCACTCCACACGAAAATTTGAATCAGCTACCAGCAACTCCACTCCCTATTTTTACATATTTGAAATTATATCTGTTAAATAATAAATAACTCGTACTAATATATTTATGCTAAATTAAATTGAAATAAACAAAAGCTTTCCTTACACTGTGCATTCGGAAAATAATAAATAACTCGTACTAGTATATTTATGCTAAATTTAAATAAAAAAAGTCCTTCCGGCCAGTGAAGGGAGGAAGAGGTAGCTTTCATAATGCTTATTTTAAAAAAGCCAACTTATATCATGCAAACACACGAAGCTCAATTTAGTGGAAACCGAATATAGGAGATTCAATACTAATTTTTATCAATATAATGAATGAGAATTTCGCGAAATTAGTCAGCTTTATCCAAGCTGCTTTTCTTTAAAGTAACTTATATTTGGCTGCCAAATTCGGCAATTTCTTAAAGTGCCTGTCATTTTAAGACAACATGGTGGATGAGGCTAAGCAGTGAACTTGGTCGAGACCTTAGTAATTGCTGTGCACATGCTCACTCACATCGGAATCGGTTAATATATAGGAGTGCTGTCGCATGCAAAAAATCAGATTTTTCAAAATGTCACCCACAATAGAAATTGAAACTGCTATATCTGAGCCATTTTTTAAGGTAAAGACAAACAAAAAATGCTCCTGAATCCTTATATCAAGATCAAATACTTAAGAAAGAAACCTTTTTCAATTTCTAATTTTTTTGCACCTCACTTTAAATATATATATATTTTTTAATTTAATGGCCGCCATTTTGAAACAAGATGGCTGATGAATCTGGCCAGCGAACTTGGTCGAGGTGTTGATGTATACTATCCACATGCCTTCTTACATCAAAATAGGCGAATACGTGTGTTATCGCGTGACAAATACAAGATCGTTTCAAAATGTTAGCCATGCTAGAAATTCAAAGTGCTATAAATCAACCACTTTTTAAGACATCAACAAAAGAACAAATTTTCAGAAACAAAAACTGCTCCGGAATCTTTGTATCAAGGCCAAACACATAAAAAAAATCTTTTTCATTTTCCAATTTTTTAATACCTCATTTTGAATTTTAAATTTAATTTTTTTTTTAAATGGCAACCCTTTTGAAACAAGATGGCGAATGAAGCTGGCCAACGAACTCGGTCGAGACATTGGTATGTACTATGTACAGACTAAGTTACATCCAAATAGGTTCATAAATACGCCTGTTATCGCGTGACAAAAATCAGGTCGTTTTAAAATGTCAGCCACAAGAGAAATTCAAAATGCTATTATTCAGCCATTTTTTTTTAGATATAGACGAAAGAAAAACTGTTCCGGAATCTTTGTATTAAGGTCAAACACATACAAAAAAAATCTTTTTCATTTTCCAATTTTTTGGTATCTCATTTAAATTTTTTTATTTTTTAATTTTTTTAAATGTCCGCCATTTTGAAAGAAGATGGCAGATGAAGCTGGCCAACGAACTCGTTCGAGATATTTGTATGTACTATGTACACACCAAGGTACATCCAAGTCGGATCATAAATACGCCTGTTATTACGTGAGAAATATCAGGACGTTTCAAAATGCCAGCCACGCTAGAAATTCAAAATGCTATAACTCAGCCATTTCTTAAGATATAGACGAAACAAAAACTGCTCCCGAATCTTTTTATCAAGGTCAAACACATAAAAAGAAAATATGTTTTCAATTTTCAATTTTTGGTACCACATTTCAAATTTAAATTTTTCTTAAAAATTTAAATGGCCGCCATTTTTAAACAAGATGGCGGGTGAAGCTGGCCAACGAACCCGGTCGAGACATTGGTATGTACTATGTATAAACGAAGTTACATCCAAATCGGTTCATAAATACGCCTTTTATCGCGTGACAAAATTCAGGACGTTTCAAAATGTCAGCCACGCTAGAAATTCAAAATGCTATAACTCAGCCATTTTTTAAGATATAGACGAAACAAAAACTGCTCCGAAATCTTTGTATAAAGGTCAAATACATAAGAAAAAAACATTTTTCCATTTTCAATTTTTTGGTACCACATTTCAAATTTTAAATTTTTAAAAAATTTTTAAATGGCCGCCATTTTGAAACAAAATGGCGGATGAAGCTGGCCAACGAACCCGGTCGAGAGATTGGTATGCACTATGTACACACCGAATTACATCCAAATCGGTTCATAAATACGCCTTTTATCGCGTGACAAAATTCAGGACGTTTCAAAATGTCAGCCACGCTAGAAATTCAAAATGCTATAACTCAGCCATTTTTTAAGATATAGACGAAACAAAAACTGCTCCGGAATCTTTGTATAAAGGTCAAATACATAAGAAAAAAATATTTTTCCATTTTTAATTTTTTGGTACCACATTTCAAGTTTTAAATTTTTTTAAAAATTTTAAATGGCCGCCATTTTGAAACAGAACGGCTGATGAAGCTGGCCAACGAACTCGGTCGAGACATTGGTATGTACTATGTACACACCGAATTACATCGAAATCGGTTCATAATTACGGGGGTTACAGTGTGACATAGGTCAGATATATATATATATATATATATATATATATATATATTTAAAAAATTCCAATAGTTATTTCAAGCATTACCACAAACTGTAAACTGTAATTGAAGCACAAAATTAACTTAACCAAACCAAATAAGAACTATAATTTAACTTAATAAACAAACTTAAAGAAACACAACTTAACCAACTTTAACTTAAACAAAACAACCATAAGAAACAAGGCAAATAACTAATTAAACATGGAGACAGGTCTGTGTGGCTTATGACACACTAATGCAGGGTTAAAACTGTTTTTAAGCATGCAACATTCCCCAGATTTACCTGTCAAGACCATATTGAAAAAACAAATGAAACAAGATTAAAGCTAAATGAAACCGACCGACCGAAATCAATCCATATCAAAAGCGATCTGTTTCCACTACATTCCGTAAACCACACGCTTCGAGTAAAGGCATCAATTCACTTCTGTTCTTGCAAGTTCTAACATAATTATACGTCATATTTTTGACCAGACTCACAGGATAACCCTGTTTCACAGCAGTGACGTACCATTTCAGCATATCCTCATTCAAAATGACACTATCCGATGTCAATCGGTTTAATCTGTTTAAACCGTTAATATAAATGTTTCTGAATACCGATATATGGACATTTGAATTGAAATTCAATATTGCAATTGTTTTAAAGTTAAAATCGTCTCTTTTATCATAAACCGATGTAATTAAATTTCTGTTTTCTAATTTTAGATTTACATCTAAGTAATTTGTATTGCAACTATTATGACTACCGGAAAGTTTCAATTCTAAATTTTTAGGATAATATTTAAATTCATGGTTAATCTTTATTCCATTCAGCTCGACAATCAAAACGTCGTCGATATATCTGAAACTCATTATGTCCTTATGTAATTCACTTATATTTTCATATATATCTAGATATATGTCGGCCAAAATTGAACTGCAACTCCCCCCCATGGGGATACCCTTAATCTGCTTATATACCTTATTGCCCTCATATAAAAAATTCTCTTGAACCACCAATTGAAACAAATTTTGAAATTCACTTAAATCCATGTATAAATCACCATACCTATTATACACCTCCAATATCTTCTCCCTCAAATCCTCAATCTCTATGTTGTTAAACAAATCTGCAAAATCATATGCATACAATCCTGTAATCTTATTTTTATACCTTTTTACTTTTTCCAACAGTTCATAACTATTACTTATTATAAAAGTTGAATTCTCACTTTTAATCTTCAAAAATATTCTCTTCAATACCTTTAATAATTTTTTATTCGCACATTCAATATAGGAATTATAACCACATGTAACGGTTCTAAATTTCACAGGGCATTTATGGAACTTGGGAATTAAAACCAAATAAGGAAAATTCAAATTATCTTGTTTTGTTTTAATTTTTTTATACATTGCCCTAATTCTGTTCTCCACCTCATTAATTTTTGCCCTAATTAACTCATAATTATTTGTGTTTTCATAACTTTCTCTTAATATTTTTCCATATAATTTTTTACAGATAATTGCATAGTTAGTACTTGCCTTATCTACATATGTTATTATAAAATCATCTTGGATGTTTTTTATAGCTTTTCTTAAATCAATATATTTCTCTTCGGACAAACCCTCAAAGTTTTTAACGTATGTCTCCTCTAGTTCTTTTAAAATATGATATTTCCATTCTTCAAATAATTCTCCAGGTAGTCTGTATTTATAAGTTAACTTTTGTATAAAGATTTCTATATTATATTTAAACCGTTTAACTGCATTACTTTTCGTGAAATTCCGTTTTATTCTGTATTTTGCTCCATAACTCATTTGATTTTTCAGTTCGACATTTTGTACGATATCTAGATTCCCAGTTATTACATGTCCATAATGTGTGCCTACATATTTGTTGTACACATCCTCATTACATTTACAAATGTCTGCATTTTCGTTCCTATTAATATTTTTAGAATAATAATTATAATTAAAGATCATTCTACCTAAAGGCTTGTCATACTTAAATGCTTTAACAATATTTAAATTTTTTATTGGTAACATGTCCTTATATTTATTAAAAATCCTTTTGTAATTTACATTACTGTAGCACCCTCCTATGTAATCTATAACGAAATATACTTTATCTGCATCTTCCTGATTTTCACACTTTGACTTACAGTAACTTTGCCAATTATTTAATTTTATTCTATATTTTAATAGATCAATACCCAGATCTACGTTATGTATTCCTATTTTTTAATCAAAACCTTAGGTATCAACATCTTTTTGACATTGAATATGATATATTTGATACTCTTGAACTTGTCATTACCGTTACAATTCATTAAAGCTGTTACAATGCTTTCACCGTCCTTCAATCCAACCAATTTTTCTCTAGTAATCCCTGAATCACGATTACTTTTTCCATCTTTATAAACGTTATAACCATTAATATCACACTTTATCTTTGCATAGATGGAGTCAGTCATGTCTCGATTTTTAAAGGTTTGTATAATGTTGCACCCACCAAACATAACGTTCAACCCATAGGGATATAGTGTACCATGTGCAATCATCATATCCTTTTCATATATTTTTCTTTTAATTTTATTTTGGACGATTTTTAAAATTGATATTTTAATGTTATCTATACCATGTTCAGCGAAATGTTTTATTTCTATATCTTCATGCTCTCTCTTAACTTTTAAATTTCTTATATCCGACTTATGGTTATTGAAGCGTTTGTTCAGTGGAGTTGAAGTTTGACCAATGTATGCAACATTACATACTTGACATCTTAGCTTATACACGCAATTGTATACTTTACAAAATTTTAAGCATTTCCCATTATTTTGTCCAAAATCGTTTTTCGTGTTTTCCGCACAGATACATACCTTACATCTTTTATCTGTACACTTATCAAAATTTAATACATTATTGTTCTTATAAAAATTTCTGTTGTAAAAATATCTAGTTTTATAACATTTATATTTGATACCTATATTACCACCTTCAGTACCCTTAATTATATGACTACTGTTATAGAAGCACCTAGTACTGTACTTAACGTAATTTTCACCATCTCCACCACCGCTATCCAAATTCATAGAAACACGATCAAAACTACAATTTTTATTAGCTTTTCCACAATTATTTATTTTTTTATTTTCAAATATTTTTTTGCAACCGCTCACGCTCTCCCACTTCTCCACACTTTCAACTATGTCTATTTCACAATCACTATGCTCCAAACTCTCATAATCATGGTCACTTTCTAACGATCCACTCTCTACCATTTTATTGAGAGTCGACCGAGCACAACGGTCATCTTTGATGTACCGTCTCTTGCCGGTCTCCATATAATTTATTCTACCTTCCATGTTATGCATATTTCAAAACAATTCAATTCCCAATTCAAATTCAAAAATTATGTTTCCAGCACATACCACTAACCATACTTTAGCCACCATGACCATACTGAAATAGCCATACACAATAACCCTCCAAAGGGGACATTTTGGGGGAGTCGTAAGAGAGACATGAGCAAATTGCAGCATATTTTTATATATACCTAGAACAAACACCTATTTAACTATCAAACATATTAAAAACAAACACTTAACAGAATTAGTTAACGAACGCAACAAAATACAAAACCGCACAAATCAGTAAAACCTCTTAACTTTACAAATCCAATAAAAAGCACTTAAAATCAATTAAGCTACAAACGGTGGTAATTACAAACATCTTTACTCAACTATAAACTCAGTGAAAAGACATACCTGACAAAACGCCTCTAGTAGCCTCTAAACACAAATCCAGCAACTATTAATATTCCACATAATCCATACACTTTTCAAATGCCAAATGAAACTGTAGCCACGCCAACATATCTCACCGGATACACATAGTTAAAAAATTCCAATAGTTATTTCAAGCATTACCACAAACTGTAAACTGTAATTGAAGCACAAAATTAACTTAACCAAACCAAATAAGAACTATAATTTAACTTAATAAACAAACTTAAAGAAACACAACTTAACCAACTTTAACTTAAACAAAACAACCATAAGAAACAAGGCAAATAACTAATTAAACATGGAGACAGGTCTGTGTGGCTTATGACACACTAATGCAGGGTTAAAACTGTTTTTAAGCATGCAACATTCCCCAGATTTACCTGTCAAGACCATATTGAAAAAACAAATGAAACAAGATTAAAGCTAAATGAAACCGACCGACCGAAATCAATCCATATCAAAAGCGATCTGTTTCCACTACATTCCGTAAACCACACGCTTCGAGTAAAGGCATCAATTCACTTCTGTTCTTGCAAGTTCTAACATAATTATACGTCATATTTTTGACCAGACTCACAGGATAACCCTGTTTCACAGCAGTGACGTACAATTTCAGCATATATATATATATATATATATATATCAATTTTGAACGGAGGGTGGTTTCGGGGTCTGGGGGTCATGATCGATGAAAATATACCAAAATTTTTTGAAATCGCTTTCCTCCGAACGGCTGCAATAGGTAGCTTTTTTGTAAAGAAAGCTACCTAATAAAACAGAACTTTCCTTACACTTTGCATTCGGAACATAATAAATAACTCATAGTAATATATTTATGCTAAATTTAAATAAAAATAAAACAAAACTGTCCTTACACTGTGCATTCGGAAAATAATAAATAACTAGTACTAATATATTAATGCTAAATTTAAATAGAAATAAACCCAACCTGTCCGTACACTGTGCATTCGGAAAATCATAAATAACTCGTACTAATATATTTATGCTAAATTTAAATAAAAAATAAACCAAAACATTTTTTACACTGTGCATTCGGAAAATAATAATTAACTCGTATATTTATGCTAAATTTAAATAGATATAAACCAAAA
Source organism: Maratus speciosus (assembly GCA_963932465.1). NCBI lineage: Eukaryota > Metazoa > Arthropoda > Arachnida > Araneae > Salticidae > Maratus > Maratus speciosus. Next base: position 257,112 of record CAWVRF010000127.1, on the reverse strand, counting down.
CGTTCCTTACACTTTGAATTCGGAAAATAATAAATAACTCGTACTAATATATTTATGCTAAATTTAAATAGAAATAAACCCAACCTGTCCATACACTGTGCATTCGGAAAATCATAAATAACTCGTACTAATATATTTATGCTAAATTTAAATAGAAATAAACCAAAACTTTTTTTACACTGTGCATTCGGAAAATAATAATTAACTCGTATATTTATGCTAAATTTAAATAGAAATAAACCAAAACGTTCCTTACACTTTGCATTCGGAAAATAATAAATAACTCGTGCTAATATATTAATGCTAAATTTAAATAGAAATAATCCCAAACTGTCCATACACTGTGCATTCAGAAAATAATAAATATCTCGTAGTTATATATTTATGCTAAATTTAAATAAAAATAAACCAGAACGTTCCTTACACTTTGCATTCGGAAAATAATAAATAACTCGTACTAATATATTTATGCTAAATTTAAATGTAAAATAATTGTTCCATTTAAATCTCGTTTCTAGAAAAGGTAAACATTTTTATCTCCAGGTATTGATGATACAATTTTCCATTTTTATCCCAGACTAGAAATAACAGTTTCCTAGTAACAAATTAGAATTCAATTAAACAAGACTTAATTAGATCTATTCATAAAAACAAATATCTAACTTGGAAATGCAACAATCTTTTAATTAAAAAGGAAATATTTAGCGTTGAAAAACATATTTAATTACAGTTTATTAGTATTCATTTAAAAACAGGTATAATGATTTTAATAATCTACATGGAAAGAAAAATTATATGTGGCGATTAAATATATATATATATATATATATATATATATATATATATATATTGACATTTAAAGTAAAAGTGTAATTAATATAATTTTAAATTATTACATTTTTATTTAATTCTTAACCAGTAATACATAAATACAATTATTTTTCAATGTAAGAATATGACTTTAATAACAATTTTGTAACGTTTAAATTTCTCAGTGAGCTGTAATTTGGAATTTCAGAATTTTCAGTGAATTGTAGTTCAGCATTTTAGAACTTTTTAAAGTATTGTTTGCATTTATATGAAGAAGATTTTTTTTTTCGTAACAACAGCAAAATAATAATAATTACAATAATAATAAAAAGATAAAACCCTTTTGTATTTGATACAAAATATTATGTACATTTTTTAAAATACGGATTGTTTTAGAAAATCATATTTTAAAAGAGCACTTTATACATTGTTAAATCAATATTAAGTAACCAAAATTTAATAATTAAAAATAAAGAACATTTGAATTTTCAGCGTAGCTTTTATTCGAAAATTGGAATTTTCTACCATTATTTGAAAATTTTAAAAAAGAGAAAATTACTTAATATTAAAAGGGACGAAGTCCCTTTAATGCAAAGGGGGTTCCTTTCTATTAGCATTTCATATACAGTATTCTTCTTCTTCTTCTTCTTCTTCTCCTTCTACTTCTTCTTCTTATTATATTATTTTATTATTATTACTATTGTTATTATTATTATTATTATTATTATTATTTTACTGTAACACCTAGAGCATTTTAGCTGATTTTATTTTAAAAGATAATTTATGGAATATCTAAATTTTTATTTAAAAAATCTTAATTTCTGAACATTCTACCTGAAATATTTACTTAAAACTTGAACAGCATTAAAACTAATTGATTATTATGAATAACTAATTCATTAGATGATTAAAACTATTTAATAAATAAATAAGTAATAACTAGGGAGGGAAAATAATATAAATTATTTACTTAATTATTTGAAAATTAAAGAATCATACACAGTCTATCAAACATAAATCTATATAAATCTATAGTTATAACCATTTATAATGCTACATGTAGAAAAATTTTTGAAAAGGAAGATTCGTCTTGAGTTGAAGGATTTTAATGAAATCAGTACAGCATAAAAAGGAAAATCCCTTAAAATTGCTCTTGAAATAAACCATGAACTTAATATTCGAAAAATAATATGTAACATAACCTATAAAAAATTTAAGAAACAAAACTACAAAATGTAAAATAATCATAAATTTTAAATATCAATTTAAAACAACATAATTACATTTTAGAAGCTTCAAACATGCTAATCCAGAAATTCAGCTCATTTCGCCAAGTATTTTTTGAGTTATGCAGCATATTTTAGTGCGCCTCAAAAATTCATATCAATTTCATTATGTTTTCGACAGAGTAAAATAATTAAAATTTGCCGCAAATGATTTTTCTTCGTGGACCATAATATAACGGGATACTTTTGAGTTCCCCTGTATGCGTATTATAAGTGTTAAACATAACACATTCTATAATAACCATCCTCTAGTGCACCTCAATAATGTACATAAATTCTATTATGTTTAAGATTGTGTAACACTATTAAAATACATCGCAAGTTATTTTACCGAATAAACCATAATGTAACGGGAAAACTTTCGAGTGGCCCTTTAAACGAACTTTGAATGCTACGCACTTCATTTTTAATTCCAAACATGCCATGGCAAACCCCAATTACAGGTCAATCCGAGCATATTTATTCGAGTTAGAGCATGGAGAGACAGACAAACCAAAGTCGTAAACACTTTTCAACTATGTTGGAAAGTGTTAAAAAAAGGGACTTTAATTTATATATTTAATTTAATAAATCACATAAAGCGAATTGAATATTTCCAATTGAGCGAGAAAATGCCCAGCCCGGGAATCGAAACCAGATCCTTGGCATACGGGGCCAATGCTCTACCGTTTAAGCTAACTGGGCGGACAACCAGCGAACATATTTCGCTCAGATAACCTTATTGGTGATAAGATCGGGTCTGTCATGTAGACAGCTCAAAGACCAGATAACCCAGTTATCTTAAACAGTAGAGCATTGGCACCGTATGCCAAGGACCTGGGTTCGGTTCCCGGGCTGGACATTTTTTTCACTCAGTTGGAAATATTCAATTCGTATGATAACTTTACCAATCAGTTTGATTCTGCTAAAGTAAGTCACATAAGATTTTACGATAACTGGAAGGCCATTTCGCCAACAAAACTTAAGAAATAAATCAATTAAATTTAAAAAAGCAAAAAACCCGACTGCGTAAAAAGCGAATTAAATAATTATTTCTCATCAATGTGAAACTTTTTTTTTATATTACTTACCTATTTTTTTATTTACTTGTATTGATGACTTTTAAGTTGTGTTTAATTGTTAGTTCCTATCTATAAATACTGTTTTGATGAGGCCTATAGATGTCTATGATGGTTAGAGTTGCAGTAAAGCAGAGATCCTACCTACACAACTTCCAGGATATTTAAACAGGACCTCCAGGACCTGATATTTAAACGGAGCTTCTGACTGTAAAATAGTCAATGAAACATCGTCGTCATTTTGAAAGACCTATCCATTGATATGCCACTCAATATGTTGCGTAAAAAATTTTTTCGTCTCTACCGCCATTTTGAATTTTACGGGCGCCATTTTGAATTTATAAAAACAAGATCTAGTCTATAACCATCGAACGGTTAAGACGAATCGATAGAGACCTCATTCATTAAAACCATCCAGCCGATGGGATGTTTCGAGGGTATAAAGAAATCCACATACCGAGATACCCGTGAAACACATAAACCTTCTTGGCAGTCGGGTAAAAAAGGTAAATATTGAAGTTGTATCTTCAATTTTCATCATCCAAGCGATCTCGGATAGTCAAACATTATCTTTTTCAACTCAATTTCTTGTGCTATCATACGATTTATATAACGTTTACAACATAAAGGATGGGAGACTTTTATCTTATAAACCATCAGCAAAAATTACACATGTCATTGTTTAAAAAACGTCATTTTATAAAATATGTTATGTAAAGAGAAGCATTACTAGAGAACAGAAATTCTGCTTTTTCAGAATTTAGTGTCGCCCCCGGCATTTCTTCCCCCCCAGGGGAATACCTTCTTCAGGTATTTACGGGTTTCGCGACCCCGGATTCCGTAGCGATCTTTCTCCCTTCCTGTTTTCTTCTCTATTTGGTTGTCTATCCTTTTTTCTTTATTTCACACTTTTTAATCTTCTCTTTTCAGTTTGTTATCCCTCTTTGTTTTTTGTTCATGTTTGATTTTGTTACTAACTTTTTTGTTCAAATTGTTCTTTGTTCTACTAATGTTGTTCTTGCCCTTTTGTTTAAAAAAAAAAATTAAAATGTTGAAAAAAGACAAAAAATACACCTTGTTTCTAAGTTCTCTCTCACATTACTTTCTCTTTTTTACAATAGTGGTTTCTTTTATTTTCACGTGAGACACTCTGGGTGTTGAGGTTTTTTAATCTCATCGCCTCGTTTCTGCCTTTTTAGGCTGATCTCGAGTCCCAGAGTGCAGGGCACTTCCAAATTCTGGTTCCGTGATCGGTGGACGCCATACTTGTATGGCGGCGGTTGGGAAGTCTCTGGGCGACTGGTTTCCTTTCGGCGTAAGGAAGTTGTAGGTTGGGCAGAGCTGTAAAGGCTTACCTACGACGACCGAGTTCCACTGTGAAAGAACTAGAGTTTGGAATGCTATCGAGTTTAATCCAACGTTCGAAAAACGTGGAAGTTTGTTGTGAATAGTTTTCACCCTTTTGAGACCTGCGCCTAAAGTAACGGTAAGAAGAAGGGTCGGTGACCAGCCCGATGTCTGGCGTTTCAAAATCTTTCTTTCTAATATGGCTACAACTCATGAAAATAAGATAAGTGATGTGGAGGTCCCACAACCCCATGCGACACTCAACACTCAGCCTGAGACGGAAATGTCTCAGAATCTGTCGAAGAAACTCGCTGCATCAGGCTCCGGCCAGCAAGCAGATATAAATAAGAGCCAACCCAAATCTTGGGCTGATAGAAAAGATATTTCCTCCAATGCTGATTCATGTTCTGAAAGGTTCTTTGTCGTCAAACGACAAGAAGGCAACTTTGACAAGACATCTCCCTTTTTGATTCACAAATCTATCCAAGGATTGATGGGTGAGCCTAAGACTATAAAAAAAATACGATCTGGTGAACTTCTTATTGAATTAATAGCAAACAAGCCACAAACTTAATGAAATGTACACATTTTGCAAATATTCCCATCTCTGTAAGCCCGCATAGAACACTCAATACATCTCGTGGAGTTATTTCTGAACCCGACCTCTTGCATGTTACAGAATCAGAAATAGTAGATAATTTAAAAGAACAAAATGTTATTGCAGCCAGACGAATAAATTTCTTCCGCCGAGATGAACAAATACCAGCAAATCAAGTTCAAATACCCACCAAGCACATTATACTCACGTTTAACTCACCCACCTTACCTAAATCAATAAAAGCAGGATATTTATCATGTTCCGTCAGACCGTACATCCCAAATCCTCTACGCTGCTTTCAATGTCAACGTTTTGGGCATTCCAAAACAAATTGCCGTGGTAAAATCACATGTGGCCGGTGCAGTACAGTTGACCACGAAAGTGCTGACTGTAAGGCCCCGCCTCACTGCGTAAATTGTAAAAAAGAACATCCATCTTATTCTAAATCCTGTGAACAATGGAAAATGGAAAAAGAAATACAGACAATACGCACAAAAGAAAATATATCGTACCCTGAAGCGAGAAAAATAGTTGAATCCAGGACACCTAAAGTTGGTGTTTCATATGCTGCTGCCTTAACTAAAACTGCCCATAAAGCTTATCAAAGTATTGGAACCCAAACCGATTTCCCTACTGAAAATAATTGCCAACCAAAACAAAAGGGAATCAACCCGTCTAATAATTCTGGTAAGGTAAATAGTTCAACGCAATCTGTTCTTCCTAAGCCACCGAAATCAGTTTCTTCTAAGCCATCGAATACTTTTCCTCCTAAATCACCGCAACCAGAAACTGTCTCTTCTAAGTCTACACAACCTAATTTTACAAAAATTCCACTCCATAAAAGAGGCTCTCAAAATACCACTAAAACAACACCCTTAAAACCGGGCCATAGAACTGATGCAGAAAAACATAAACTACCAATAGTTAAATCCAGTGTCTCATCTGATAATACTACCAAAAAGAAAAAAACTAAAACTTCCCAAAATCAATCCCATACAAAACATGATAAAATGGAAGAGGATGATGCTTTAGCTTTTCACCCAGAACCGGATGAAGACTTTAATGATGTGGATAGTATGTCCACTGTCTCCGAGTAAAATAACACAGGTAAATTTATCTAAGAAAAAAAATGACTAATATTATTTCGTGGAACTGCCGTGGATATCATAATAAGCATGACGAGATCCGTAATATTCTCTCTGACCATCATCCATTATGTTTAGCCTTACAGGAAACCCATTTAAAACCCAATGACAATGCAAAATTACGTAATTATTCTAGCTACCGTAAAGATTTTACTGGAAATGAAAGGGCCACTGGTGGAGTGGCTCTTTTCATCCTTCGCAATTTACCCCATACTCATATTAATTTAAACACAAACTTACAAGCTGTTGCAGTCCGTGTACATATAAAACAACTCATAACAATATGTACCATTTACTTACCTCCTAACCAAACTATTCAGTCATCACATCTTGATAATCTCCTTCTCCAACTCCCTGCTCCATATATCATTGTTGGAGATTTTAATGCACACAACCAACTCTGGGGCAACCGTGATTCTAATCTACGTGGTGATACTATTGTAAAACTTATATCTGACAACGGCTTATGCCTGCTCAATAATGGTGATCACACTTATTTTCACGAGCCGACTCGTACTTTCCCTGCAATAGATCTTGCAATTTGCTCCCCATATCTCTATCCTTTCTGGAACTTCTGGGTCTCAAGTGACCTATATGACAGTGACCACTTTCCCACTTTTATTACACTGACTACTCCTGTTACGGATTGTAATAACTATTCAAAACATTACATATATGGCAGAGCCAACTGGCCATCTTTTACTTCACTTGCAAACATCATCGCTAACCCAAATAATAATAACTATATAGCATTTAAAAAAGCAAAGGCAGAAGCTAGACGAGTGCGACGCAAAAGCCAACGGGAGTCCTGGATTAACTATGTATCAAGCATAAACTCCAATACTTCAAGCAAAGAACTCTGGGTAAAAGTAAAAAAATGTTTGGGCCTTTACTCTGAAAATCATATTTCTATTTTAAAGCATAACGGTCACACCATCACTTCTCCTAAGAACATTGCTGAGACAATAGGTAGTACCCTAGCATCTATTTCAAAATCAGACGCATATCCGGAGCCTTTTTTATCTTACAAAAGACAGACGGAAATGACCAGAATTAATTTTAATACTCATAACTCATTTTCATACAATCAACCATTTATTATCTCAGAGCTTTTAAATTGTTTACAAGACAGTCACTTATCTGCTCCAGGTCACGATGGCATCACTTACATCATGCTCAAGCATCTCTCACATACTTCACTTAACAATCTGCTTTCTTTTTATAACAGGATTTGGACAGAACAACTTTTTCCCAATGCTTGGTGCAGGGCTATCGTTATTCCTTTTCCTAAGCCAGGAAAAAATGCTACCAATCCAAATAATTATAGGCCGATCGCACTTACTAGCAGCATTTGCAAATTGCTTGAAAAAATGGTCAATTGCCGCCTTGTTCATGTTTTAGAAACCAACAATTGCCTTGCCGCTTTTCAAAGTGGATTTCAACGTGGTAGGTCTACTATCGATAACCTGATTCATTTGGAACATCACATCCGGACAGCCTTTTTAAAACGCAACCATTTGGTGTCAGTATTTTTTGATATGGCGAAAGCTTATGACAGAACCTGGCGTTATGGGATCCTTCGTGACCTTTTTAACTTGCTCTTTCGTGGGAACCTTCCAATTTTTATCAAAAACTTCCTCACAATTCGACTTATTCAAGTTCGAATTGGAGGAATTTTATCTAGTTTTTATGAACAAGAAGAGGGTGTACCTCAGGGCAGTGTCCTGAGTGTCACCCTCTTTGCAATCAAAATAAATAACATCCTGAATCAACTACCCCCTTCTGTGAAGGGAGATTTATACGTTGATGACTTCAGGATTATGTGTATGGGACAGGATATGCGTTTTATTGAGAGACAACTGCAAATTGCAATCAAAAATATTCTTAACTGGACAAATAAAAATGGGTTTATTATTTCTCATGACAAAACTTCCTGTGTGCACTTCTGTAGATGTAGGGGTCTGCATCCAGATCCCGAAATCTTTATTGGCTCTTCTCAAATCCCCGTTGTAGACAATGTTCGTTATCTAGGCCTTTATTTTGATAATAAATTGACTTTTTTACCACATGTTTTACAACTAAGGACAAAATGTGAAAAATCGCTTAATTTACTTAAAGTGCTTTCAAATACTTCATGGGGAGCAGACCGTACATCTCTCCTCAAAATTTACCGTTCTGTAATCCGTTCAAAAATTGACTATGCCTGCCAGGTCTACGGGTTCAGCACGTAATTCTGTTCTTAATAAACTTGACACTGTGCACCATAGCGCACTTCGTGTTTGCTCTGGTGCATTTCGTACATCCCCAGTTTTAAGCTTGTATGTTGATTGTAGTGAACCGTCGCTCTATCATATTCGAGAAAAACTCTCATTGATTCTGTATTACCGTCTCCTTTCGCATCATGGTCATCCACTTCATTCCTACATTTTAAATACTGACAATGACGTGCTTTATCAGCATCGCCCATCTTGCATCCCATCTTTTGGTTTAAGAATAAGAAACTTTATTGACAATAGCCCTCTGAGTAATATCGAGGTGAGCTCATGTCACCCACATGTGCAACCTCCTTGGAAACCTCCTAATATTACTTCTCTCCACCCTTTTAAAGGATATGATAAAAATAACTTGGCTCCAATTATTTTCCAACAATTATTTGCTGCACATAGATCAAATTTCAATAGTTACACTGACATTTATACAGACGGTTCCAAAATTGGAGATATTGTTGGTTGCGGTGTTTTTTGTGAAAATACTTCTCTCAGCTACCGGCTTCATTCGTCTACTTCTGTGTTTACAGCTGAACTGATCGCGATAGAGAGAGCCATGCTGCACATTTCTCATCACCATAACACATCCTTCATCATTTATACTGACTCAAATAGTTCTATTGACGCACTTAAATCTTTTAAAAAGCATCCTTTTGTCTCATCCATACTGGATTTTTATAACAAATTGACAAAACGTGGTTATAATATTTTATTCTGCTGGGTACCTGGACACATGGGTATTCCTGGCAATGAGAAAGCAGACGAGGCGGCAAAACGTGCTCTTAATTCTTACATCATAATGTTCCTTTCTCAGACGTTAAACTACTTATTAATAACTTTATTCAGAATAATTGGCAAGAGAGTTGGGATTTAGAAAACAATAATAAACTGCATCATATTAAACCAACAATCATTACCTGGCTTCCGATTCATCCAAGAAAAACTGATGTTATTCTGACTCGTCTGAGAATTGGACATTCAAGAATCACTCATAAACATCTTTTACTTCGGGAGGATGCACCCATGTGTCCACATTGTCATTTTGATTACCTGACCATTCATCATGTTTTAACTGACTGTCCGGGCCTCCGGCACTTATATAGATTTTATTTTAATACATCTTCACCAATCTTGACAAACCTCATTGGGGAAACACCTCATGGGGCACTCTTTACTTTTTTAAAACACACTGGATTTTATTTTGAGATATAGTTTTTTATTAGCTTCATATTTGGGACTTTCTTATTGACATCTGGGTGGAAAGCCCAACCAGATAACATGTTTACTTTGTTTTACTGGATTTCTTTTTTACATTGATTTCTACCCTTGTTTGACGACTTCTGGATGGGTATCCCATTCAGATGGCTTTTCTATTTCAGCTCATATTTTTTTTTTCTTGGTGTCATTTCCTTACTTCTTTTTTGTATTTTAATCTTTGTTTGGCGCAGCATGTCCCTTTGGGGATTTTGCGCCATAAAACCCAATACAACCAACCAACCAACCCCCGGCATTTCCATTACTTCATTTTCTTCTGATGGACTGGTGACTTCTATTGTTATAAAACAGCCATTATAAATGAAGTATTAGGTGAAGATGAAAGATCAGCCGTGAAAAGTTAGAACTCTGATTTTCTGGTCAAAATGGGGGAAAAAATGGCCATAATTTTTTTTTTTTTTACGGCTGCTCTTTCATCTTCGCCTAACACTTCATTTATAATGACTGTTTCATAATAATAGAAGCCTCCAGTCCATGAGAAGAAAGGAACTCGGTTAAGCGGGACTCTACTGCAGTACAAAACATATTTCAATTTTAAGACTTACAGTACACGTTTTATTTTATGTAAAATGACGTCATTCGCATCCGCTTAAGAATTCCACATTTACGATCTACTCTTAAACATCTACAGTAAAGCATGCATAGCACATCACTATCGCGAAATAATGCACAAATGCAGCAAAAAGATTTCGCCATTCAAGAAAATCGAAAAAAAAAAAAAAAAAACCCGGCTATCTAATGATTCATAGATACTTACAATTAAATATAATATATAATAGCTCCATTGTTTTAATAGAAATCATTCGTTTATATATTTTTTCAAAATAGCACATATTTTAATTACATTTTCTTTCGGTTTTTTACGAGAAAATGGCAACAAAAATATATAAATACTATTTTAAAACTATTCTTTTTTTTACTTTCTACAGAAATGGAGTACTTCCGTTGTCAATATTAAGCAAATGGCTCCAAAAACTACAAAAAAAATGAATATTTCAAAAATAAATGGAGATACAGTTTTCAAACAAAATGCATTTAAAAGAACTTTTTTTTCCAATACGACGATATAAAAATTGAAGATGTGCGATGCTTAGAAGTTTAAAAATTTGCTAAAGAGTATTTAATCGTAATGCTTTGTTTCACGTCTAGCTTCTGTAAGGTAACGTTATTTTTGGACACAAAATAAGCTGGGAGAAAGAAATAGCATACCGTACCGGAGGCTAAAAAGGCAGTCTATCATCAATTTTTTGTACAAAGATCATATCGAATTGAGATTCATTTCATTTCCCGGATGCATTAAAAAAACTTCAAAATGTTTTCTCATAACCTTTTTAAACGTTTTCATAAGTTTTTAATCTTTTTTTGACGACAGCATTTTAGAAATCTTCTTAAATTACTTTTCGCTCAAAGGCCTCATAAATATTTAAAATAACGAAAGTTCACCGAAGTTTGATAGCGAATTAGAAAGCCTGTAAGCAATTTAAACTACTAAATCTTTTTTGCATTTATTCGTTTATGTTTTATAGAAATAAAAAAAAAGTTTGTTAAATTGTAAAAACAATAAAAGTCTTTTTAATATTGTTTTACAAAATGAATGAACTTTTGAACTCCAGTTGTCATTTCTTCTTTATACACTTTTAATTACGTTATTTCTGGATTATACCTGAAAAAAAAAAAATTCAAACAAGTCGGAAATTGTACGTCAAACGTGCATCTTGACTAGTTTTATAAAAATTCAGATCTTGGTGCAATAGCTGTTGCACTCTTATGCAAAAATGCAGGAATACAAAATTTATTACGATTATATACATTAACTTCAATTAACACGGAAACAATAAGACTCCATTTTAAATAGAACATAATCACCATGGTAACCTAGAACCATTATCTATCATGGGATATCATTGAATTAAATAAGAATGATAGGATTTAATAGAATGAAGAAAACTTTTATTAATATCTTTTTAAGTTTTGATTCGATTTTAATAAAATTTGAAATGACTCGACAAAATTCTGCAACGATTCTATACATTAAATTTCAAACCATTCGGTTGGGTAGTTTTTGCGCTGTTATATGCGGACGGACAGACAGACGGATGGATCAGATGACGACTATAGTTGCTAAGTAAGTATATATTTACGAACGCATCTAAAAATAAAATACGAAAATAAAAAGCAATTTAACAAATTACAACGACCATTTGGAAAATGATTTTTTCAAAGACTAAAATATAAGATATAAAAAATCGCAAGGAGTTGATCATACATTACGTACGCCATGAATTAAACATTAATAGTGTTATTACACGTAAAAATTGCAAGCGACAAGAATCGCCTGCGAGTCGTACGTATTATTCACCTGAAACTTATGTATTATCCAAGCATTTCATTGGCTGATCGGGAAAAGGCTTTTCCATCGTCAGATTTCCAAGAAATCTGACAGCCAATTTTAAATGAAATTTCATTCTTAAACTTCTAAACATCCCACAATGTTACTTTTTACACCGTCGTATAGAGAAAAAAATGTACTTTTAAATGCAATTGGTTTGAAAGCTGTATCTCAATTTGTTTTTGAGTTATTAATTTTTTTTGCAGTTTTTATTACATTTTGTCATAGTGGTCATAGTGTTTTTTTGTCAACAGAAGGTATCCATCTCTGTTGAAAGTAAAGGGAAATACATATTACTGTATAGAGCCATCAGAAAACGAATAAAATGATGATTAAACCAATAAAAAACTTCAGATATGCATTTGATTTCCTACCTTGACGAGGACAATAACCATTTTTCCAAATTGTTAAAAATATGTAATAAAACATTGAAAATCCATGAATCTTGATCTCATTTTTTGTTATAATTTAGAAAACAAAAGATGGTTTGTTTGTTTTCGGGTATTTTTTGTGCAGAATTTATTTGTCTTTGTTAAAAAAATAAGTTGGAAATTGCACGTCAAAAGTGGCAAATTCGTACTATAACTAGTTTTATAAATATTTTTTGCACCGCATATTGTACTGAATGTATATTTTAGTGCACTTCATAAGTGACTATCTCTTTTATTCTGTTCGAAAGGCTGTAACATCATTAAGATGCGCTTGCAGTAATTTTTTTCCATTGGCCGTCATGTAACGGAAAACTTTTAACTGTTCCTGTAATTAAGCTATACATCCGATTTTCATAAAATTTGAAATGACTGGACAAAATTTTGCAACATTTATATATTTTTATATTTTAGACCATTCGGTCAGGTAGTTTTTGCTCTGTTATATGCGGACAGACGGACCGAACGACGACTTTAGGTGCTACGTATTTATATAATTAAGAACGCACCTAAAAAAGGATGCATGTAAATCCGTTTACTTGTTCAAAAGTTACCGTGACAAAACCTCTGAGAAACAGTGCTTCGAGATAATGGAGGATATTCCATCTGCGTTTTGATCACGTGATCAAGGTAAAAACGTCTAGCGTAAAGAAGGGAAGGCTCCGTAGACGTGTAATGCTAGCCAATGCTAGCCCGCCGTAGCCAATGAAACAGTTCATCAGGCAAAGCAGTAGCATCTTCCCTTCTTATCAGTCACAAGTTCCTTGGGTAAATTACCGGTATCACGTGACTTTTTTCAGCCTCGAACCCAAATTTGGAATATCGTCCATTGAGTTTAACCAACGCCCCCTAGATTTGAGAAAGCCGTGACACACTTTGTTGTGACGTCACGAAACGTCACATGAAGAAGGAGAAACAAAGAGAAAATATTTGAAGAACTTGCATGTTTCCATTTTGTTGGCTCGTTGAATTATTAATATCCCCGAATATACTATTTCTTTCTCCCAGCAATTAATGAGTTATCTTCAAAAAATAACGTTCCGTTGTATAAGCCAGCCAAAAACAAAGCAGATGTATCATTACACTGTTAAATTACTGCAATTTTTTTAAATTTCTAAGCATCGCACATTTTCAAATTTTTATACCGTCATATTGGAAAACAGTACTTTTTAAAGCAATTTGTTTGAAAACTGCATCTCAATTTATTTTTGAGATATTAATTTTTTGTAGTTTTTAGCTCCATTTGTTTCATGCTTGCAACTCAAGTACTCCATTTCTGTTCCTCATAACAACTGAAAGACAAATGTAATTTAAATACGTGCTATTTTGAAAAAATATAAATGAATGATTTCTGATAAAACATTGAGTTATTATAAACTATATTTAATTTTAAGTATCTTTATTCTTGTTACAAACAAATGAAGGGATAGGAAACGTTAGATAACGGATTTTTTTTGTCGAGTTTCTTGAGTGACATTTGTTTTTTTTTTTATTATTTGTGTATTATTCAGCGATAGTGACGTCCTATGAATACTTTACTGTAGATGTTGTTTCAGACTGGATCATAAATGAGGAATTCTTCAGAGGATGCGAATGGCGTCATTTTATATAAAATGAAAGTGTGTGTTTTAAGTCTTAAAACTGAAATATATTTTGTATTATCTATATTTATATACATATATATTTTTTCTCATCGGGGACGACATTAAATTCTGAAAAAGTGGAATTCCCGTTTTCTTTATTATTATTATTATTCGTTGACTCGCGGAATTATTAATTATCATTTTCTAATAATAATTAATAATTCCAAGAACCAATGAAATCAAACTTGTTAGATTTTTTTTTTTTTTTTTTTTTTTCCCTGCTTCGTGTGACGTTTCGTAGCGTCACGACAAAGCGTGTCAAAGCTCTCTCCTTCATCTAGGAGGCGTTGGTTTAAAGTTTATTTTTCATAACTCGGCCCGACGAGGCCGGAATCACTGCCTACTACCCGAAACACGGCCCGAACCCGAAAAATAAATTTCTTAAACTCGAAACCCTACCCGAATCTGATATATTCAAACCTGAAACCAAAGTGAAAGTAAATTAATCTATATTGTATTACATTTGTGAAAATGTAATCTACGATTTCATGTCTAATATCAATTTTATCTTTTTGTGTAAAAATGAACATATATGCACTCATTAATATTCAAATATATAGTTTTTTTTTTTTTTTTTTTTTTTTGAAAAACATTCAGAACTTTCTTTTAAAAAATTAGATCAACCAGAACCTGACCAGAAGGAGTCAAAACCCAAACAGAATCAGAAATATTTAATGTAGACCTTTCTGGCAAAGAAAAAACTTATCATGAAACCAACCCGACACGAACCGCGGGTCGGTAAAATCGGGTTACCCGACCCAATACAGGACTCTTTACAGTTATCGCTAAGTCTGTACGGATCAACGTTTACGTCTCGTATGACCGAAATTTTAGGATTTTTTCTATTTGGCCATCTCTACGACTACACTGTAAAAAAAAAAAAATCTGTAGTACTACTAGAAAATCTCTAGGAAACTGGGATTGCATGAATTTTTCTACACTATATGGTCAAAGGTGACTGATTACTTGCGAGTTTTGACGTTTTATTAAATATCTAGAAAAATACATGAGGAATCAACCTGAAACTGCAGGTGTGTAAACAGTATAGTATAGGTCATATATTTCTGTGAAGATTTTTTTCTCGAAACCCCATAGGGGACCGTGAACAAATTGAAAAAGAACGAATATCTTTTGCAGTGTTGATTTCAGGGGGAGGCCCGGGGGGGGGACATTCCCCCCCGGAGCAATGAGATGTCCCCCCCGGAAGATATGAGATTTTGTGTTTTCAATGGTCAAAAAATGCAATTTCCCCCCCCCCCTCCAGAACTCTATAATGTCCCCCCCGGAGCCACAGAAATCCCTCCCGGAGAAAAGTGCCTGAATTCAACACTGAGTAAAAACTAATGTAACAAAAGCGTTCAAACTCGAGATTATTAATGAGTGTTTTATTGTAATATTCTGTGTTCATTTTTATGAGGATAGCATGTATAGTAGTAGAGAAATTAAGGTTTTTATAAAAACAGTCCCAAATTTTTTGCTTATAATTTGCAGAGTTCTTAATATAAAAAAAGTTCTTTTCAGAAAATATGACAAAGAGCATTGTACACAATACTCAGTAATCGGAATTAAAAAATAATAAAAATTGGATGAAAAATGAGCAGGTTTACTAAAAAATGTTTCACTGCGCATGCGCGAATGCAATCAAAATGTAATATGCATAATGTATTAGCTAAGTATATCGAGCAACTTTTGTGAAAGTCTCAAAATCGTAGCTTGAAAATTCTGAAAATTATCGTCGATAGAATAAGCTCGAAATCCGTTGTTCCCAAAAAGAAGCAAAAAGATGAGGGTTTGCATTCAAATATAGTAGTACATGCAATATTGCGTACGCTATCTTGGCACTAATCAACAGGTATTTGATAGAACCCCTTATCTTTTTGCTTCTTTTTGGGAACAACGGATTTCAAGCTTATTCTATCGACGATAATTTTCAGAATTTTCAATCTATGAATTTGAGACTTTCACAAAAGTTGTTCTATATACTTAGCTAATACATTATGCATATTACATTTTGATTGCATTCGCGCATGCGCAGCGAGACAATTTTTAGTAAACCTGCTCATTTTTCATCCAATTTTTATCATTTTTTAATTCTGATCGCAGAGTGTTGTGTACAATGCTGTTTGTCATATTTTCTGAAAAGAACTTTTTTTTATATTAAGAACTCTGCAAATTATAAGCAAAAAACTTGGCAAAATTTAAGACTGTTTTTATAAAAACTTTAATTTCTCTTCGAGTATAAATGCTATCCTCATAAAAATGAAGACAGAATATTACAATAAGACACTTATTAAGAACCTCGAGTTTGAACGCTTTTGCAACATTAGGTTTTACAGAGTTATTCAAAAGATATTCGTTTTTTTTTCAATTTGTTGACGGTCCCCTATGGGGTTTTGGGAAAAAAATCTTCGCGGAAATATACGACCTATAGTATGCTGTTTACACACCTGCAGTTTCAGGTTGATTCCTCATGTATTTTTCTAGATATTTAATAAAACGTCAAAAATCGCAAGTGATGGGTCACCTTTGGCCATATAGTGTAGTAACCAATACAGCTTCTTCTTAAGTAACATTACTGCATTTAACTTAGCAAACAGCACATTTCCTTAGTGAACATACTAAGAAATCTAGTAGCCATTACAGGTGTTTTTTTAGTATGTATACTAAGAAATGGTTAGTAGTATTACAGATACTTATCTTGTATCTTCACTAAGAAATTATGTGAACTGAATTGTGTATAAAAAGTGAAATCAGACTCTGGTGGCGCCATCCTTGGAGAATTTAGGAAGCACCTATATTTACTAGTGGGGGAGATTTATGTTGGGTTTTCTTCTGCGGAGGACAAAGCTCACTATCTGGGGTTTGGGAGCCGAGTGTTCTTCATTTATTAGGGTTTTTCTATAGTTAATGGAGGATTAGAATATGGCTTGATTAATGTAATTCTTCCCTGGAATTTTATTTTCCTAATGAATGGTTTGAATATATTCTGAATCATTTTTTGCAGAAAAATAAAGAATTTCGAAGTGCATTTTGGATAGAATAAACTTCAGGTAAATTTAATTTCAGGTGGGGGTCAAGATTTTATGATAGATTTTAAAGACAGAGAAGAACGCATGCGCAGTAAGCATTAAGTTACAGCTATTTTCTTTGTAATATTACTAGCAGTGATTGTTTACAGGTGATATTCTAGTTACTGCTATAATATCGGTAATGACACTAATTATTTTTTAGCAAAATCACATACTTTTTTTAACAGTTTGCTTGGTTAAACGTTCAAATATTATAAAAATGATAATGATAAAAAGTACTTTTTTACTCTTTTGTGGTTCCCTTTAAAAACCACCACTGTCGAAGTATAAGGGAATCTATTCAAAAGTAAGTACAATAACGGATTGATTTTCAGTAGTTTCGAACTGCGGTTACTATGCTGGTCACAAAATTTCTTTTCTTTTTTTGTCATTTAAATTTTGTACAAGTTTTTTTTTTTATCATTCTATGCTTTTTACCTTTCTGGTTCCTTTAAAGATAATACTACTGGCGAAGTATAAGAAAATACGTTCGAAAGCAAGTACAACAACGAATTGATTTTCAGTAGTTTCGATCTTACGATAAGAAAACACTTTTTGAGAACCACTTTTCCGATTAAAAAAAAAAAAAAAAAAAAATCAGTAATGCATTTTTCAAGTAGAAGCTTACTCAGCCCATAGCATGTTGGCCACAAAATGAGGAATTTGGGCCAACGTTCGCGGGATGCGATGCCAACATAGTCTTGGCGGAATGAATATGCAATTTGGAGGATTTTTAAGGGCTTGTTGTACAATAAAGATCCCTTTAAAAATCAACCCTAGATGCATTCCTCCTACAGCAATATGGCCAAAATAGGCCGATTCTTAAATAACAAGCCACTCTCATCCATTTCGAGGCTTTTATTGAAATATTGGATGTAAAGTTCATAACTTATGCAGTCGTTTAATTTGTAAACAAATGTTGGTTAAACAAGAGGTGTCTACACATCGGCAAGTGAGAATGTGCTATACGATGAGACTAGACTCAGCGTCCCTAGCCACGAAATCCGGAGTTTAGCGATCTTATTTCAAAACCTTTTGGTGATATGAAAGAAAGAACCCATCCTCCCGCTGGCGTTGCCAACAGAGGTCGTGCTCGGCAGCACCTTTTGTTATGGAGGAGGCTGTTACGAGAAAAAGAGGGCAGAGGGGACAGGACGAGAGCCGAGCTAGGGTCTCTCTCTTGTAGTTCCATGTTATGGTTGATGCACTAAATATGTATATGTAACCTTTATTGTTCGTGTGATGTCTATTCGTAAATAAATGTCAGTGTTTCATTTAACCAAAAGAATAGTGGTTGTGAGATCCTACATACAACACACGGCATCCTTCTACAGTGGCGCAGCCGGCAGGATCGAGACTTGCCTGACTAGCGTGTGTTGAGTTAGCTTCGATTTTTTATTATTATTATTATTATTATTATTTTTTTTTTTTTGTAATTAATAAGGAAAAAAAATGTTAAAAGGCGCGAATAAAGGGGACCTCCAAAAGTTACTAGAGGAACTCAATTTGGAATTTCCCCCAGATTCAAAAGTAATCCAATTAAAAAATATCCTAGAAAAGTCAGACGTTTATACGAATCAGAAAGATTTTGTTGAGGACACTTTAAATACAATTATTAATGAGAGAAAGGCTGAAGCGGAAAAAAATAAATTGGAAGAAAGCAATAAAATTGAATTGGAAAAAATTCGCGTTGAAAAATTAAGAATAGAAAATGAAGTGGAAAAATTACGGCTTGAAAAACAATTTGAGCTGGAACAGGCCAAACTTAAATTTAATGGAAATGCCTCAAGTGAGGCATCAAGTGATGCGGGCGTGAAAAAAATACCTATAGAATCGCTATTAAAAAGCGTAAAAACTTTAACGATTCCGGTCCCATCAGAACCAGAAATTTGGAATTTATTTTTCAGCTCTTTAGAAAGGGCCTTCAAAATTAAGGAGGTACCCGAAGACCTCAAAGCGGAAATGCTTATTAATATATTAGGAGAGAAATCGAACAACATATTAACATACATTAGTGACGAACATATCACTAATTACGAACAAGTTAAAAACATAGTGTTGAGAGAGTATGAACCTACCCCGCAAGTATGTTTAGAAAATTTCCGTACCGCTGAAAGGAAGCCAGGAGAGACCCATATTCAATTTGCATCGCGCTTGACTACCAATTGGGAATATTATTGTAAGTTGCGGAAAGTAGAAACCTTCCAGAATTTAAAGGTTTCAGACAAATTGTTCAGTACATTAGATCAAGAAACCGCGACGCATATATTGATAAGACAGGCTGAGGATTGGTTCCTACCCCCTCATCTTGCGAAAGAATGTGATATTTACTATACTTCTAGAGGGAAAAACTTAAATGAGGTGAATTCCCCGAGATACGTTCCCCCTCCATTAAGAAGCGATAATAATTCACGCGGACGAAACCATAATAAAACTTGCTATATCTGCTGTCTAAATCATTTCGCAAAAGATTGTAGAAGGCGCTCAGATAAGATCGGTAGCCTAGAAACGGGGAAAAGTGAAAAATTAGAAGATAGACCAGTGGTCGCTAAAGTTAGATCATTCGGAGATAGTATGCCGACCCCCTCCTTTTTCCCCGTAGAAACGGTAACTTTGAACATAGTAGGGAAGGAAGTTGAAAGTATCCTGGATTCCGGAACTGAATACACGGTTTTTAAAGAATCATGTATTCCGCGGGAATGTTTAGAAAGAAGTCACGGTCGGGTTCAGCTGAGGTCAGCTTTCGGCGAGACTGTTGAAGCTAAGTTGTGTGTTATTCCAATAGGAATTTGGTATGGACAAGGCCGGATAAGTAAGCCCGTTGATATTGAAGTCGCTGTAACTGAAAGGCTGGATTTTCCTTCTTTATTACCGCCTGAAATATACGAACTACTGAAAGAAAATACAACCCCCAATATCCAGACTATAGAGGTCGGGAAGGGAAATGATGAAGCAGAGACTAGTGGAGCTATCGGGGGTTTACGAACGGAATTTTTAAAGAATGAGAGGAAATTTTCGAAGATCGAGATATCGGATAATGATGCGCTAAGTAAATCGATAACTGTAGAGTGCGGAATTAAAGCAACCGCACTCAGAAGCAACACTTTAGAACAAATATCCACTGTTAACCTTTTTAAGGAAGAGCAAGCTAAATGCGAAACCCTTAAAAACGTACGTAATGATCTAGAGATAGGAAAAGGGAATTTTACTAGTATTGACGGGTTGATTTATCATAAGGATAAAGTTATAGGTGAATCGGTGTTTCAACTGGCGTTACCCCAGAGTAAAAGAGAAGAGGCCTTGAAACTAGCACATGAATCAATTTTTGGCGCTCACTTGGGTTACAGAAAAACGAAAGAACGGATTCGTTACAATTTCTTTTGGCCTAACATGTCTAAAGATATAATGGAGTTTTGCAAAACATGCGAAAAATGCCAATTAAGAACCAGTGAAAAGATAAGTGATAGAGCCCCAATTACCCCAGTTTTAAGACCGGAACTCCCGTTTGAGTTGGTGAACGTTGACGTAATTGGACCGATTGATCCACCCTCAGGAAGAGGTCATAAGTATGTTTTAAGTCTCATAGATCAGCATACTCGATGGCCTGAGGCCATACCTATGAGATCTCTTACGGCAAAGACAGCTTGCGATTCATTATTGCAAGTATTCTGTAGAACAGGTATTCCAAATATTATTGCTAGTGATCAGGGCACCAATTTCACGTCCGCATTAACTCAAGAATTTCAAAAAAGATTAGGATCCAGCCCCCGATTTTCTTGCCCCGGATATGCGGCCAGCAATGGTTTGATTGAATGATTTAATAGGGTATTAAAAAACATGTTACACCATGTTATTCGAGAGGATCCGAGAGACTGGGATAAGCAAATTCCTTTTCTTTTATTCGCATATCGTGAAGTGCCTAATTGCACCACCGGGATCTCTCCATTCAGATTGTTATATGGTAGGGAAGCGCGGGGGCCGTTAGCAATCTTAAAGTCTACCTGGGCGGGAGAAATACATCTTCCAGTAAATATAACCGAGTCTGCAACCGATTATTTACAAAACCTTAAGATTAGAATGGAAAGAGCTGCTGATCTTGCATCTATTACGGCGGCGAATAGGCAAAAAACTTATACTGACTATTTCAATAAAAGGTCATCTATTAGAAAATTTTCCGTAGGTGATCAGGTATTTCTTCTCATTCCGGACTCTAATAATAAAATATATGCGCGGTGGACAGGTCCTGGGGAAATTATAGAATTTTGTCCCCCACACGCGTATAAGGTAAAATTACAAGATGGGACTATTAAGAAAGTGCATGTAAATAAAATTAAGAAGTTTTATCCTAGAATTAATGCTATAGGGATCGTTTTCGAAGAGGAAAGTGACTTCGGGGATATTCAGGCTAGTGCCGAGAATATGCAAAATGAAACGAACGATGTCTTTGCTGACATTAAATTGTCTCACCTACAAACTAATGAAAAACGAGATTTGGAACAATTATTGAAGAAATATGAGATCCTATTCAGAAAGAAGGTCAGAGTTGCGGCGGTAGATCCTCACAAGATTCGGTTAATTACAAACGCAGAGAGAAAGAAACCATATGTTTATAGGATTCCAGAGACATTAAAATCGAAAGTGGATGAACAAATAAATGAACTCCTAGAGTTAGGTTTGATTGAGGAGAGTTCGGCAGAGATAGCACACCCAGTGGTGTGTGTGCAAAAGAAAGACGGTAATATACGCTTATGTGTGGCCTATCGAGCTCTAAATGCTGTGACTAAATCTGATGACTTTCCCATGGAAGATGCGACGAGTTTAATGTATAGCATCGGACAGGCTAACATTATTACAACCTTAGATTTGCTCAAAGGTTACTGGGCAATCCCCATGGAAGAAGAAAGCCGTGATTTTACATCCTTTAAGACGCACCGTGGACAGTATAGATTTAAAGTAATGCCGTATGGGCTTAAAAATGCGGCTGCGAGTTTTCAGCGTTCAATGAGTAAAGCCCTTCGAGAATTCGAAGAATTTTCTCGTGCGTATATTGACGATATTGCCGTATTTTCTACAGACTGGCATTCACATTTAATTCATCTAGATACCGTGTTAAATAAGCTTGATGAACTGGGATTCACCGTCAATATTGACAAGTGCTCTTTTGGGAAAACCCAAATTAAATACTTAGGACACTTGATAGGCTCAGGTAAGCACCAACCTGATCCCGCAAAAATTGAAACAATCGAAAAATTATCGACTCCAAAAACAAAAACTCAACTGAGAAGTATCTTAGGCCTGTGTAATTACAACCGGGATTATATATCTCATTTTTCTGAGGCTGTTCTGCCTCTCACCGAGCTTACGAAAAAGAAATTTCCTGAAACACTAATATGGAATTCTGTTCACGAAACAGCTTTCCAGCAACTGAAACGGGCACTCAAGGAGGCCCCCACTCTATACACACCCATCTACGGGAACCCTTATATAATTCAGACGGATGCATCTCAATTCGGTATAGGAGCTTGTATTTCCCAGGAAATTAACGGGAAAGTCCGCCCGATTTCTTATGCGAGCCAGAAATTGACTCCAACGCAACAAGCCTGGTCAACCATTGAAAGAGAAGCATACGCAATTGTGTGGACACTAAAACATTTTGAAACTTTAATTTTTGGTGCAAATATCGAACTGTATACTGATCACAATCCATTGACTTTCTTGACAAGAAATGCACCACAGTCATCGAAACTGCAGCGATGGGTGGTGCAGCGCTCTCCAAAAATATAACATAAATATTCAGCATTGCCCAGGTTCAAAAATGACGAATGCAGATGCACTTTCACGATTGGTATGATTGTAATAATCATCTTTTCGTCTGTCATTTATTACTATTTTTATTATTATTTTTTTTCTCGTATGATTATTATTATTATTATTATTTTGTGGCAATGTAACAAGGCATCTTTACGTCTGTTCATTTTTCATTAGTGTTATTTGCTGTATTTTGCTTTATGGTAAATGTTTTTTTGTGTATTTCATATATATATATATATATATATATATATATATATATATATATATATATATATATATATATATATATATATACGTGAGAATTCGTACCATTATATTTGAGAAGAAAAGAGCCAAAATTGTTCATTTTGGGGTATATTCTGACCTATAGTTCAGATATGTGTTTGTTGGAGAAACATTGCCAAACACTCATCTTGCGGGGGGGGGGGGGGGTAGGGTCAGAACCCATCCTCCCGCTAGCGTTGCCAACAGAGGTCGTGCTCGGCAGCACCTTTTGCTATGGAGGAGGCTGTTACGAGAAAAAAGGGCAGAGGGGACAGGACGAGAGCCGAGCTAGGGTCTTTCTCTTGTAGTTCCATGTTATGGTTGATGCACTAAATATGTATATATAACCTTTATTGTTCGTGTGATGTCTATTCGTAAATAAATGTCAGTGTTTCATTTAACCAAAAGAATAGTGGTTGTGAGATCCTACATACAACACACGGCATCCTTCTGCAAAGTACTTTTTTACTCTTTTGTGGTTCTCTTTAAAAACCACCACTGTCGAAGTATAAGGGAATCTATTCAAAAGTAAGTACAATAACGGATTGATTTTCAGTAGTTTCGAACTGCGGTTACTATGCTGGTCACAAAATTTCTTTTCTTTTTTTGTCATTTAAATTTTGTACAAGTTTTTTTTTTTTATCATTCTATGCTTTTTACCTTTCTGGTTCCTTTAAGATAATACTACTGGCGAAGTATAAGAAAATACGTTCGAAAGCAAGTACAACAACGAATTGATTTTCAGTAGTTTCGATCTTACGATAAAAAAACACTTTTTGAGAACCACTTTTCCGATAAAAAAAAAAAAAAAAAAAAAAAAAAAAAAAATCAGTAATGCATTTTTCAAGTAGAAGCTTACTCAGCCCTTAGCATGTGTTGGCCACAAAATGAGGAATTTGGGCCAATGTTCGCGGGATGCGATGCCAACATAGTCTTGGCGGAATGAATATGCAATTTGGAGGATTTTTAAGGGCTTGTTGTACAATAAAGATCCCTTTAAAAATCAACCCTAGATGCATTCCTCCTACAGCAATATGGCCAAAATAGGCCGATTCTTAAATAACAAGCCACTCTCATCCATTTCGAGGCTTTTATTGAAATATTGGATGTAACGTTCATAACTTATGCAGTCGTTTAATTTGTAAACAAATGTTGGTACAATTAAACAAGAGGTGTCTACACATCGGCAAGCGAGAATGTGCTATACAATGAGACTAGACTCAGCGTCCCTAGCCACGAAATCCGGAGTTTAGCGATCTTATTTCAAAAACTTTTGGTGATATGAAAGAAAGAAAACTAACTAGAAAGATGCTTATTGTCGTGGTCGATTTAGCAAGAAATGGCACTCCATTTAGAGGTCTGTACGGGCCTGGGCTTGGCCTGAGGCCCGTAGCCGGCCCGGCGAAGTGAAGGCGAATTTTGAAACGGGCCGGGTCGGCAGAATTAGAACAATGTTTTTAACGGACCGGGCCGAGAAGCAGAATAAACGGGCCGGGCCAGGCCGATAAAAAAAAATGTAAGCGGGCCTGCCGGCCCGCTATAAAAACTTAATCGAAGCCAATAAAATATGAGCCATTTTCAATGAAGGTCATTTTCGCAGGAATAAGTATAAATGTGCGTCACGAACCAATGCAAGTTTGAAAACATTAATACAGAAATGTAACATGTCCAACGTAGAGATCAGCTTCGGACAGTTAAATGGTGTCTGAGGCTGGGCATAATTTTTTCAGCAGACTTGTGCTGGGTCGAGATCAGGCTTGCATTTTTTTTCTACATTGTCGAGCAAGGCCGGAACTGAACTTTATTGCTCTCAAGATGTGTATGGAAGGCAATATGTTTTGTAAAAATATTAATAGCGAACTTCTGTTTACGTAATCTTTGGAAATATATCTTAAGATGGTCCTCAAATTCACTGCTCAACAGTGAGAAATTTTCTGACTCATTTTCTGACTCATTTTTAACTGTAAAGTTATAAAATATACAGGCCTGACTATTGAAGGGATTTGAAATCGATCAGCGTTTTCCATTTTTTTAATAAATAAATTACTTATCGAGATATAAGAGATTCTTGTCACTTGACTGCAGGTTTTTCTCCTTTCGCGTGCTATCGTTTCTAGCAATTCGATTCAAAACTTTGAGAATATTTTCTCAAAGATATATTGCCTTTGGCAAAAGATGGCTAACATTATTTCATTACATAGTTTTTGAATAAGAACACTTGCCATTCTTATGCGGTTCCGAAAAGAAATGAATTTAAAAATGTATCAGAAAGTTAGCTCCTTTGGATCTTAGAAAAGCCTTATAGTCAGAGAAATATTTTTACAAATCTGCTTGTTATTAGACAGCTTCAAAAATTATCATGTTTTAAAACCCTTCTTTGTTTCTTTTATTCGAAACTGTATTAATTTTTTAACGAACGTCTAAGACTCTAAGTAATCATTAATGTTGCTATTGTGTATTTTCTGTCTTGCGAACACAAAGTACTTTTAAAATATACTCTAAAATTATCCCATAAATATGTATGTTATATTATTCTGTAAAAGACTCTTAATTGTATGTTTAGAAAAACGTGAATTTTTTGTGGAAAATGAGTCGAACCTCATTTAATTGGTTTTCCACGTTCACTGATTTTTGTACGGGCCGGGTCGGGCCGAGAACTGTGAAAATATAAACGGGCCGGGCCTGACTCGGGCATGGAAATTCCGGCCCGTGCAGACCTCTACTCCACGTGCATGGGTAGCCTAAACTGAATGTAAAAATTTAATTTAAGTTCGCACGATTCTTGTCGATATTACAGTGTTGATTTTGTTATAGAGAAAAATTATGTGAGAAAAAAAATCTGGGAATTTCAATCACATAATATGTTTAAGACAGAAGGAGCAGAATTTCATTGAGACTCGAATTAATCACCGTTGGCAGTAAATCGTTCATTTTTTCCAGAGCAATGATTCAAATAGTATTAGCTGACACTGGCATTTTTCGTTTTCGATTTAGTCTATGCAAACACGTGGAGCGCCATTTCCTACTAAACTGACGACGTTGAACAATTTTCTTGACTCTGTCTATTTATCTCCAGAATTTTTTGAGATAAGATCAGTAGGGCCCGGTTAACGAGGGAACACAGAACATAATTTTACGGCCCCGCTTTCATTCCGGGTAATTTTCCTAAGTTCTGCATACATAGAAACTCGCCAATGCAATTTTGTTAAAAATCTGCAGCTTTTGCTGCATAGACACTCTACCGCTTTTATAGACTATCTCTAAAAAAAAAATCCGACCAGTTTACCTGTAGGAATCGGAAAAATAGTTGACCTTATCGTACCGGAAAATTTTCCGACCCATCTCGGAATAAAATCCGTAAAAAAAAGGAAATAGTCAATAAAACGGTATTTTCCGGATTTTATTCCGATTTTACGGATTTTATTTCGAGCTTGGTCGGAAACTTTTCCGGTACGATAAGGGCAACTATTTTTCCGATTCCTACAGGTAAACTGGTCGGATTTTTTTTTTTTTTTTTACAGTGTATGTAGTGACAGCTTTGTTAATGTCATCTGAAAAAAAAAAAGCAAAATTTTCAGAAAACATATTGAACTTGGTGGGCCATAAAAAAAAGCGCGTTTAAGGATTTACTAAAGAAAAAGAGTATATAAAGCGTTTGAAATTTATTATTTACAAATTATCGCATTGAACATCTACACACTGTAAAAAAAAAATAATGCCAGTTTTCCGTTAGGAATCGGAAAAATAGTTGCCCTTATCGTACCGGAATAATTTCCGACCCAGCTCGGAATAAAATCCATAAAAATAAGGAAATAGTCAGTAAAACGGTATTTTACGGATTTTATTCCAAGCTTGGTTGGAAATTATTCCAGTTCGACAAGGGCAACTATTTTTCCGATTCCTACCGGAAAACTGGCATTATTTTTTTTACAGTGTGACCAATGAGGACATAATACAGTCAAATAATCGTTTTCGATAAAAGCGGTGGAGTGACTATGCACCAAAGGCTGCAGATTTTTAACAGTGGTAGCAACGCTATAAGTAACGTTATAAGTAGGGAGTTCGCATATTTCATTAACGCTTTACGGTCGATTGTCGGTAAATAGCAGCCAAATCTTTATGTACGTGATTCTATTTTTATATTCTATTCGCATCACTATATTTTAAAAGTACATTTTTTAGTAAATTTCTCTTGTACATGTTGTCAATATGTAAGTAAAAATGTTTCTTAAAAAAAAAAAAAAAGTTATACAAACCGGATAAATTTGTGTAAGAGATGCTTGTGTCTGGGAGGAGTATTTCGAACGTTAAAGGTTAAACAGCTTTTGTTTTTCTTTATCCTTTTTTTAAAATGTTTCCTGTATATGCTTTAGATAGAGCATATTTGTAACATATACTGTGTTTGTATGTTTAGTTGGTTTCTAATCACAAGATCAGGATGCTGTATGACTAGTTAACGCCTTATTGATCACATTCATATTTCCTGATTAAATAAGTTTCCTAAAGCAATGGAGACGTTCTAATGCATTAGGCTAACTTGCCTCTACAAAAGAAAAAAAAATCGATATAAAAAATTAAAAATGGGAATTAAAGCTACACTTTAGATGCATTTAGAGTATCTCTGAAATTTTAGAGAACAAGCTCGTGCTCTACGTGCCTTTTGGTAACCAGGCTCTGAAAATCGCTAAGTCCTGCATTTCGTCGCTTGCTGCAAGTAATATCGTTTTCATGCGAATACTTATTTACACTGTAAAAAAAAGACGGATGTTTCTTAACCCATTAAAGACTGACATTGCGTTTTCGCAACATTATATTTGTGATTTTTTAACTTTTCTTGATACCAGTAAAAAAGTAATGTAAAATTTGTCTAATTCATAAAGTAAAAGTTAAGTGTTTAACGTAAAGTGGTGTGAACTGTATAAAATTTCTGTAAAACATGCTAGTCTTTAATGAGTTAATCTACTGAAATATGTTATACCCACGAACGAAAATATGCAATGATATTTTCCGCGTTACCCACAATAACGAAAAGCTTTCTTATTGTTTGTATTAACAAGAAATTTAACATTAAAAAAAATGTTTACATTTCATTGTTAACATTTATGTTTTATGAGCAGCAGTGACTCAGCTGGCAGAGCATCGGACTCGAAGCCGAAAGGTCGCGGGTTGTGGCAAATGGCCTAGTTGACAAATGCGCACCGTATAAAAAAAAAAAAAAAAAAAAAATCTTTTAATACTAATATTTTTAGGAAAGAAACTATTGCGTTCAAACATTTCTAAACCTGAAGTAAAAAGAATAAAATTTTCGATTTAATAATACATATTTTCTAATAACCATTTTGTATTAAAAATATCTTTTGTTTAAAAAAAAAATCTAACTGCATTAATTTTAGATTTTTGTTTTAGCGTGTAAACCTTTTTCCTACACAGAAAGTTTGACGACGGAAAACTTAATTAAAATATTGCCAGAGGGACAGCTATAAGTTTAATCAAATACTTTCTTTTGTCTTTTATATTATTATAACATTACATTATGTTTTCTATTATTTAAACAAAGTGCAGAAATTATTTTAAAAAAATCTGCCATCATTGAAAAATATAAACTGCATCGCTTAAAAAGCGCTGCTTTATAAGTGGTCTTTTAAAAAGTCATGGTTTAAAAAAAGTTTCATCAATTTCGTGAACGTAAAATTTCGAAACAAAGTTAAGTTTTGGGTCGATATATACATAATCTCCAAAATATCTCTTTAAGGGGACAAGGGACCTTAAAAACCTTAAAAATCAATTTTTTTTTATTTTTTGTAAATTTCACTGTAAATATTATTCAAGGGTACATTATATGCATTATGGCATGCATTTATCCCCCCAAAAATTAAAAAAAAATTATTTTTGAAAAACAAATGGAATTTTACGCGTCGTCTTAGAAATCTTCGAAATACCCAACCAATGAAAATCCCCAATATTTTTTAAATAAAAGTTTGGTTTATATATATATAAATAAAACTGTGCATTGAATTTTATATATTTAAATATAAAAAAAAAATTCAAAATTTTTTGAAATTTTTTATAATATAAATAGTTTAAATATTACTTAAGGGTTCATTATATGCATTATAGCATGCATTTATCACAAAAAAATAAATAAAAATAATAATTTTTGAGAAAAGAATGGAATTTTACGCGTCGTCTTAGAAATCTTCGAAATGCCCCCTGCGCGTTCCATAACAATGTAAATCCCCAATATTTTCTTAAGAAAGTTTGGTTTATATCTATTAATAAAACTGTGCATCGAACTTTATATATTTGAATATAGAAGGAAAAAAAATTGAAAAATGTTGAAAAAATTTCAAAAAGTTTTGGAATTTTTTCCATTTTATTTTTTTTTCTCAAAAATGAATTTTTTATTTCTATTTTTATTTTTTGTGATAAATGAATGCCATAATGCATATAATGTATCCTTGAATATTATTTAAAGTGAAATTTACAAAAATAAAAAAATGATTTTTTTAAGGTTTTTAAGGTCCCTTGTCCCCTTATAATGATTTCAAAAATCGTTTTAAGAGTGTCTTACAAATCGTTTTTGAGGTTCTTCACTCAAGTTCGGCACATAAAATGAAATAAAATGCGTTCAACAAAAATAATATCCAAATCGATATAAAGGCATTTCAATTTGAAAAAATAGAAGTCATTTTCACTGTGAAAAATCATTTTTCGATGCACTGTAAAAAAAATAATGCCAGTTTTCCGGTAGTAATAGGAAAAATAGTTGCCCTTATCGTACCGGAATAATTTCCAATCCAGCTCGGAATAAAATCCGTAAAATCGGAATAAAATCCGTAAAATACCGTTTTACTGACTATTTCCTTATTTTTATGGACTTTATTCTGAGCTGGGTCGGAAATTATTCCGATACGATAAGGGCAACTATTTTTCCGATTCCAACCGGAAAACTGGTAGTGTTTTTTTTTACAGTGTGTGATATGTTTGGAACTGTATTGGAACGGCTCGAAAAATGAAAGCAATAATTATAAAAATGCACTTTATGTTAATTCTATTAAGGGGAGGTTACCGTTCATCGGCCCAAAAACAAGGTGAACTTCGGCATTTTTTTTTATGAATAAAGTAAAACAAAACCTGAATTTATTATTCATATGTTATATTATCTATTATTCTATTTATTATTTATAGTTTTTACTATAAAATATATTTTTATTATACAATATTTATTACAATTGATAGAGATATTGTTAGTTGCATATGGGTATGCTGTGCGCGCATAAGTATGCGCTACACCGTAAAAAAAATCCGACCAGTTTTCCTGTAGGAATCGGAAAAATAGTTGACCCTATCGTACCGGAAAATTTTCCGACCCATCTCGGAATAAAATCCGTAAAAAAAAGGAAATAGTCAATAAAACGGTATTTTCCGGATTTTATTCCGATTTTACGGATTTTATTTCGAGCTTGGTCGGAAACTTTTCCGGTACGATAAGGGCAACTATTTTTCCGATTCCTACAGGTAAACTGGTCGGATTTTTTTTTTTTTACAGTGTATGTAGTGACAGCTTTGTTAATGTCATCTGAAAAAAAAAAAGCAAAATTTTCAGAAAACATATTGAACTTGGTGGGCCATAAAAAAAAGCGCGTTTAAGGATTTACTAAAGAAAAAGAGTATATAAAGCGTTTGAAATTTATTATTTACATATTATCGCATTGAACATCTACACACTGTAAAAAAAAAATTCTTCCAGTTTTCCGGTAGGAATCTGAAAAATAGTTGCCCTTATCGTACCGGAATAATTTCCGACCCAGCTTGGAATAAAATCCGTAAAAATAAGGAAACAGTCAGTAAAACGGTATTTTACGGATTTTATTCCGAGCTGGGTTGGAAATTATTCCAGTACGATAAGGGCAACTATTTTTTCGATTCATACCGGAAAACTGGCATTATATATTCTACAGTGCTGTGTTTTGAATCTTTGCTGTATAATTAATTTTCTAGAAGTGGCAACATCTGATACTTTTTTATTATAGTTTTTTTATTGAATTTATTCTATCAATGGATCATATGAACTCCTACTTATTTGTTATGTAAATATGTGTAAATTAGTAGTAATGATGTCAAATGTTTGTGCTAAATGTCTAATTAAACATGTATGCTTTATCCAGAGTATTCGTTCGTCAACATACGCTGGTTTCAGACCATCTGAATCACAACAAAAATGTAATAATACCAAATGAAGTAAAAATGCAAATATGTAAAAAAAGTACTGTTTGAATTCCGTTATTGTAGAAGTGAGATTAATGCATTTAAAAGTATTAAGCTCATCTGCTAAGACATTACGACTTATTGATTTATTACGACTAGCCATGTAATATCATATTGGTGCAACTTACGCATGCAAAACACTTGCAATTATTTTGGAGAATTATTTGGTAAAAGTCCTTAATAATTGGACGAACGTTCGCTCTCAAAAAATCTGTGAATTGACACATAATTTTTTCTGTTGATTATATTTCGTTAAAACACGAAAAGCATCGCCTTTATTTCCACATTTCCCATCAAAACAACATAAATTCATCAATCTATTGTAGAAATTACCCAAAATCCTCAAATATAAAGCTGCATTTTCGTCAATTCGCAAAGATGTTCTCTTCTGCTTAATACTTTTTCCTTTTGGAAAGGTATACCCCCCCCCCCCCCCCCCAAAAAAAAAAAAAAAAAAAAAAAAAAAAACACGAAAAATTTGTGAAGTGAAGTTCAGAATTTCTTGAAATTTTCCAGGCAAAAGGCGGGAAATTCTTCAAATAATACTAAAATGTTTTCCAATCAGAGTGGTACTGAAAATTATTTTTGAGAATGTTGATGACACTAAATATACAAGTATAGATTACTCAGTTTTAATTCTAAAATTTTGCTCCATCAAAGAGAGAAATAAAAGAACAGGGTATTAGTAAAAATCAGTGTCATATCCCATACAATCAAGATACATTTTTGGCTGTTTTCGATGAAGCATTGATTCTTGGCTAGATCAATAGAAATTTAATAATCTAACGCTTGAAAAAAAAAATATTAAGATATTAATTTTTAAGCACATTTTTTAATCTCAGGATAGATTACTGCACTGGACAGCTGGTTGGACTGCATTGTTTTGGCAAAAAAATGCTGTCTACAAAAACTAAATTTAACATAGAAAAAAAAAATTTCAAATGAGTTAATAAACATATTTAAAATTTTCGTGTAGTCAGATTATCGAAACAAAAAACAAATGAAAAATGATGAATGTTAGATTTTAATGTTAACGAGTAAACAATGTTCAATAAAAAAATATTGATTGACATAAATATTTCAATTCTTTTTCATCTTGATCTTTTTAGTAAAGAAACAATTCCAAGATTATCCAAAAACATTCTTTGTCAATCGAAATTCTTATGTTTCTATAAAATTTAAATAACCCGTTACCATTATATAAAAAAAAGAAGTGTGGAGACGAAATTAAAAACGTGATTAAAAACAATAAGCAAATCTATCATAAAGAAGAAAATTTGATTTAAAAACTATTATTTTGATTAATATTATTAGATTTTATTGTTATATGAATTACATTATATTATTAGATAAATTTCAAATTTTGCGCCTTTTTAAATCATTTAAACATGTTTTGAACTAAACATTTTTTAATAAAAGGTGTGTTGGGTTTACATAGGGAAAATCACTATATGTTTATTTTATTTATTATTAAGTAAAATTCGTGCTCCAAATATGTTTATTTGACTTTATCTGAAGAGAAGCTAGATTTTAAGTATTATTTTAGCTTTAATTTTAGACAAGTTAAAAAAAATGTTTTCTTTTTCAATCCCATTTCTTCTATTACCATAAAATTTAAATATCTTTCATCATTTTTTAAGAAAGAAGGGGAGAGGCGTTTATCTTTTCAAAAAATTTTCCGTCACCAAAAAATACGAACTGCGTCGCTTAAAAAACACAAATATTGTTCTGTAAAAAAACCTTTAAAAATTTTATAAGAAAGATTATAAAACAGCATATCATCAATTTTGTGTACAGGGATACTTAATCTCGAATCAAATTTAAATAGTTCATTGATGCATAAATATTCTCTCAGTCATCTTTTTATAACGATTTAAAAAATCGTTTTTGATTACAGTCTTTCAGGAAGTTTCTTTTTTACGTTTCTTTACGTAAAAAAGTTTGATCCATCAAAGAAAAGAAGCCGTAAGTGCCGTACCTAAATAACAAAAGGAAATCGATTTTTATGAGTTTCGATATTAAAGTAAAAGTATGGAACAATCACTTTGTGAAAATCACTTTACAATGCAAGTTAAGTGTTTTCCTTTCGTATCTCTAGTAAAATTATATAATATATGATGTTTTTGACGTTTTTCCAACATAGTCGAAAAGTGGTTATAAATTCGGTTTGTCTGGCAGTTTGCCTGTGCTACGTAAATATATTCGGATTGCCATATAATAAAATCGCTTATAGAATTTAATGCGCAACATGCTTTCACATAAATGCTTAATATGCTTAAAATAAATGATTTTTGCGTCTCTCAGGTGCGATGGAGCGACGAAATCAGAAAGGTGGCTGGTGCTAATTGGAAAACCAAAGCACTAGAGAGGAAGCAAAGGAAAAATTTGGGAGAGACCTACATCCAGCAGTGGATTGAAAATAATTGTTGTTGTTGTTGTTGATGATGAATGATGATGATAATATATAAAACATGGTGACGATTTTGTTTTTAACACCTGCAAAGATGCATTTATTAATGAATTTTTAAACAACGATTTTTTATTTTATATATGACTAACGGATCATTTATATTATCTGTAGTTTAAATGTAGTGAAATTTGAAGCAATAAAACGTATTTCGGAGCCTTTTGAAGTGATTGCCTTATTTTTTGCTTACCCTGTACATAAAAAAGGTTACAATTTTTCCGTCAGAGAATGAAACCTCGGATAAAATCCCAAATGTTCTTGAATTTTATACATTATTTATAAATTTATTTATTGTTT
The DNA here is from genome assembly GCA_963932465.1 of Maratus speciosus. Classification (NCBI taxonomy): domain Eukaryota; kingdom Metazoa; phylum Arthropoda; class Arachnida; order Araneae; family Salticidae; genus Maratus; species Maratus speciosus. Next base: position 222,691 of record CAWVRF010000127.1, on the reverse strand, counting down.
ATTAATGGGGGAAAGAAAATCAATGTTTTCAAACATTTTTCGATTTAAGGAACATTTACCCATTGAATAAAAAAGGAAAAAGAAATATGTATCGATTTTCATAGTATCGATGTTAAAATAGAAAATTACTTTACGAAAAAATTACTTTTCCAATACTGATGAATGCTTTTCTTTCTAACCTTGAGAAGAGCCACAATTGTACGAATTGTTATTTTCAAAATTAGAAACGAAAATCGTCTGCTTATAAAAAATATACTTTAAAAAAGGTTAAAATTTTCCTTTTGGAAATGACACTTCAGGGCAAACACAAATTATTCTTGAATTTTATACATTTTCCATTTTTTTTTTTAATTTATTGTTTGTTAAAATTAGAAATGAAAGTAATCTTTTACAAACATTTATCTATTTAAGATACTATCATTCATTAAATAATAAATAAGAAATATACAGGGTGTCCGGTCTCAACGGTGTCCAATGGTTAATTTCTAAACCGTTAGTCATAGACATATAGTTCTAATTACAAAAATGTATTAAATCAGGTAAAGAAATATTTTAAAAGCGATTTGGGTCGATAAAAACATTTCTTAAAAAATATACGAAATTTAAATTTTTATACGGTCCCCCGGTTCTATAAGTTATATTTAGTAATGTTTTCCTTTTACACTGACAAGTAATACAAAAAAAGTCCCGTTATTCTACTATTAAAATTGACCGAGTAATAGCTGTTTAAAGTTTAAGCATATATTTTGCTGCAAATTGGAGGTCATTCACAAATTTAGCCGAAATATAATTTCGTCAGCTATATTAAAAAAATGGTTGAGAGTAAAATTAACATTGCAATATAAATTTGAAATCTTTAATCATTCTGACATATTAATGCAAAATATACAATTTGTAATAAACATTTAAGAAGACTGAAAAAGCAGAATTTTTGTTAAGTAAAATGATGCTAAATTAACAGCCTCAATTCTTTACAAAATGATATGTATTTTAAAATATCATTAGATTATACTAGCCTGCAAAAGTTGGGTTATGTCATGTTTTTTTATCTTTTGATAATTGATTCTTATGTATTCTGTAACGCTGAATCCGAAATTAACCTTCATTTTTAACCATCACATCAGGCTTTTTCGCAAATTGCAAATTTCAAAGTTAAAAAGTTCAAAGTTAAAATTGAATCTCCTCTCCCATCTCATCGGACCACTCAGCTGTGTAGCTGTAAGATTCCCAGGATAAGCAAAAATATCAAATAAATTATTGAATAAAATAAAATACAATAAAATAAAATAAAAAAAGTTTTACATATGCTTTACGGTATGAGATTTTCGCTATATTTTAACTTACACATTTACAATTTGCAAAATAATTCTAACGTGATGGTTAAAAATGAAGGTCATTTTCAGATTCAGTGCTAAAAAGTACGTAAAAATCAATTATAGAAAGTTAAAAAACACTACTATCTATCTACTTTATAATATCCGATTTTAGTTATTCTTTAAATTTGACAATTTATGATTTGCGAAATAGCCTGACATCATGGTTAAAAATTAAAGTAATTTTCGGATTCAGTGATAAAAAATACATAAAAGTTAAAAATCCCAACAATCGCAGTCTTGTATTATCAAATCTAAAACTTATTCTAAAACTTCTTGGCGGTAATCTATCCGAAATTTTTTGTATTATCCTGTAAAATAAGTATAAATGGTAACCACATAATCATAATAATATTAGATTGTTATCGGATTTGCGCCAGTATGTAAAATGTAATCTCGATCCGATATTTGAAAATGAGTTAAAATTCGAATACAAATTTTCAACTGAAAAACGCATACGATCGTTGAAGTAACATAAAAACTTATAAAAATAACATAATTTTTGTTAAAAGAAATCATAAAAGAAACAGTCTCAAATCCTGACAAAATAAAACAGATGTTATTTTAGCTAATCTGAAACTTAATAAATGTTTACTTAATCGTAATACTTGTACGATTTTTTTCAAAACGCAGATACACATGAAATAAGATCTTCGAATACTTTAAGCACTTGATATATGACCCCTCAGAGCCAAGCCGAACTCATTTGTTTTCAGAGCAGAAAAGTGGCATAAGTCATGCATTTTTAAAGTTTTATAACTCGCTCAATTTTAGTGTTATATGAATGGGACTTTTTTTGTCTTACTTCTCAGTGTAATAGGAAAATTTTACTAAATATAACTTATAGAACCGAGGGACCGTATAAAAATTTAAATTTCGTAATTTTTTAAGAAATATTTTTATTGGCCCAAATCTCTTTTAAAACATTTCTTTACCTGATTTAAAACATTTTTGTAATTGGAACTATATGTCTATGACTAACGGTTTAGGAATTAGCCATTGGACACCGTTAAGACCGGACACCCTGTATACGTACCATGCTCTATAGCATTATGTTAAAACAAAAAGTTATTACTTTGCGAAAAATATTTTCCCAATAAACGATCCGATTATCATAAAATTTGAAATGACTCGACAAAATTCTGCAGCGATTACATATGGGGCATTCTCACAATCTTTTTACTTTCACTTCCCTGAATAATAATTTTTATTTTAATACACTTTTTTGTGTTTTTTATATAATGGGGAACATCCCATTGCATGATTGCACAACAATATTAACGAGATAAATAAGTTTTGGACTATTTTGGGGGTCCAAACACCAAGAAAACTCCTATAACGTACCGTGTCCCTGATTCTGATTTTTAAGTCTGAAGCTGTCTGGATAAAATTGTTTCAATAAAAATAATTCGATGTAATTTTTTTTCTGAAACTGGAACTATTGTTTTATGTAAATATATAGCTAAAAAGTAACCTGCACACATTTTTAGGGTTGTTATTATTTTTTAAACTCTGTTCCTGGGTTTTAGATTCCTTACCATCCCTCTTCTAAAATGATACAGAAAATCATTCAGATGCAGCCACAGCTTTTTTTTCAAGTTTTTTCTCATGCAGAAGTATTCTAGAGAAATAATGTCTAAAATTCTTTGGCAGGAAATTTACTGTAGGATTTAAATCAGCATTTAAATATCAATTTCAAGCATCATGGTTTTATTGGTAGTCTCACCGTCCCCGAGGTTTATTCCTGCACTTTTCGAGGTAAATAAATAAAAAAATAATAATTTAATCCAGTGTTAACTACTGTTTCTAAAAATCAATGAACATTGTGGCTATCACTTAGTCTTAACATGATTTTCCTAAAAATAGGTGGTAATTTTCCTTACCGTTCCATCCTTACCGTCCCTTTTTTTACCCTTTCGTCCCTTTTCTTCAATACCATCCCCTTTTTTTACCTTACCGTCTCTTCTTTAACACCCCTTTAAGACAATGTTATACAAAAATTCTGTATTAAAAGTACTACATTGTTATTATTTCTCATTTGAATGTCCTGTGGGTACTATGCAAATTCATTATAAGTAAAAATTTAGAAGAAAATAAAAAGTTATAGGGTAAAATGGTAAAGAAAATTAAACTCGCAAGTTTAACTTAAACCTCAGTTAAATGAAAAAATTTTCGCTGCTGACCATTTTTTCTTTATTTTGAATCATTAAGGCATTCGTCTATCAGATTAAAATGGTATTTTAGCAAGTTTAATTTTGTCAGATTTTTTCCCCGAAAGTCAAAAGATTGTGAGAATGCCCCATATATTAAATTTTAAACCATTTGGTTGGGTAGTTTTTGCGTTGCTATATGCGGACAGACGGACGGACCAGACGGCGACTATAGGTGCTAAGTATTTATATATTTACGAACGCACCTAAAAAATAGCTTGTACGTTTCCTCTAGAAAATGGAATTTCAGCAAAAAGCTAAATTACTCTGGAATTTTATGCATGAATCATATATTTATTTAACGTTTGTTAAAAGTAGATATGGAAATAATCTTTTCAAACGTTTTTCTTTGGCGCAGCATGTTCCTTAAGGGATTTTGCGCCATAAAATCTCATACAACTAACAAACCATCAAACATTTTTCTATTCAAGAAACTATCATTTATTAAATAAAAAAGGAAAAAGAAATACGTATCTCCTAGCATTGATGTTAAAATAGAAAATTATTACTTTCTGAAAATTCCTTTTCCAAAACAGGTGAATACTTTTCTTCCTAACATTGAAAAGAGATACAGTCGTATAAGTTGTTGCTTTTAAAATTAGAAATGAAAATCGTTTGCTTATAAAATATTTAAAAAAAGTGTTAAAAAATTCAGGACAAAGCCAAATTACTCTTGAATTTCATACATTATTCATATATTTATTCACTGTTTATTAAAAGAAGAAATAAAAATAATATTTTGAAACATTTATGTATTTAACAAGTTTTCACTTAGTAAATAACGAAAAAGGCAGAACATGACTTCAAGCTTAGATTATGAAACACTTTCTAACACTTTCAAAATACTATAACGGAACTTAGCAGTCTAATAAGGTAAAAGATGATAGCTTAAGTTAACAATTTATAAACACAAAGAAAACAACTGTAAATGCATTTTCATTGACCATTGAAATAACAACCAATATACGGTAATGTATTCAGTTCTTTGCGTAATACTCTATGCAAATTACAAACTTCTCTTAGTATACTAAATATAATTCTGCTAAAGTATAACTCAATATTAAAACGCCCTTAAGCAATTCATTCTTATGCATAGTAAAGCTTACGAAATCTTTTCTGTAGCCCTGTTTATTTTCTCTAAAATTTACACACACGACGTAGTATGTACAACATTAGTGCATACTGCTCACTACGTAGTGAATACTACAACATTAGTATGCACAACATAAAAATGCATACCAAAAATTAAAACGTGCTTCCAGCGTTAACCGGAAAATTTTAAGTATCCTTGTAAATAAAGGATAACTAATTAAGTTAAATAATGCTATAAAAAGTGATAGAATATCTTTATTAAGACTTACGATCGTTTCATCGCACAATCGGCGACATTTTCAAAATCAATCATAATAGAAAATATTTTTACATGTTTTTATAAAGGATAACTGTTATACATGTTATATTATAGAGTAAGTATTTTCAAACTCACCAGAATAATGTATATAAATTTTAGTGTGTTTGAAATAGTGAAAGCCTATTAACCCTTTCAGATCTGGTGAACTATTAATACCAGGTTGAGCAAAAGGTCCTGGGAAATTTGTGAAAGTTGCGTTGTTATGCGCAAATTAAAAACAAATGCAACAAGGACAATTCTTCAAAGTAGAGACCATCATAGTCCACGACTTTCTGGAGTTGCTGGAAATACCATGGCGGCTCCTTGGAATCGAAAAACTCTTGACATGCTTCATCAACTTCATTAAAGGATTCTCATCGAAAGCTTTTAGAATCGATAGACCTTTTCTCCAATAATGCCGGATCAAGACACGCAAATCATGCTGTTCAACAGGCATTTTGGAGTCGAAATTCCTGAACTCCTATAGATATACCACTATTACTCCTATATGCGATAAAAATTCTGGTAACTATTAGATAAAAAATTTCCCAGAACTTTTTGCTCAATCGAATAGTACATGTCTTTTCATCGAGTATTATTTTGCCTTACCAATTACTTTTTTTAGGATCTACATATAGTAATGATAGTATATGTTTGTGAATTTCTTATATGACTTCATTTAAGTTTTGTCATTTAGTATTAATAATAATAATAAAAGTTTGTTTAATTCTCTTTGTCCCGTTGGCGACTCCTTTATTTTAAACATATATTTCACTCTTTAAATTTAAAATCCAGGTTACTTTTCTGAACGAATCATGTGCAATAAACGCAAAAAGTACTAGAAAATTGTCATATCTGTTAAATAAAATATTTTCCAAACGTCTCCAAAACTCTTAGTTAGCCCATTTTCATATGAATATGAATTGAACAGTACGCAAAATAACTAGATTCCTTAGATTTTAGAGCATGAGATATTCTTTAAACTTCAGTAAATCTATTTGCATGGCTAAGATTAACATTATTAACATAAATGGGATTTTGTTCTCAAAATTAAAAAAAAATCGGACCCGAAAGGGTCAAAATACATTGAAATTTTTTCTTCACTGCAAACCTTTATTTAATCGAATTCCTCTGTTAGTCCAAGAGCCGACAGCACAAAAACCTATGTTATCAAGCACAAGAAATAAACCTTTATTTTATGGGAGAGTAGAAGTAGGGGAATCTAATGATCCATGTCTGCCGGAACTGAAGTGGTGCATAAGCCAAAAATTAATACCACCATTGGTTGGCACGTCGGTTTATCATTGTGTTTGCGTTACAACTATCCTCCATGTTTTCATACCTTTGTTTGTAGGACAAACATAATGATAAACCTACGCGTCAACCACTTGTGATAATAATTTTTTGGCTTATGCATTACTTTCTTTACTTCCGGCAGACATGGATCATTAGATTCCCCTACTTCTACTCTTCCTTAAAATAAAGGTTTTTTTTCTTGTGCTTGATAACATAGGTTTTTGTGCTGTCGGCTCTTGGACTATGTGTGGCCTGTAAATGAATAAATGCCTTGCATTCCCATATTCTACAAAAACAATTTTTTAGTGCATCTCAGAAATGCATATCAGTTTCATTGTGCTTGAAATAGTATAACGGCATTAAAATGCACCAAAAATGCTTTTCCCCCATAGATCATAATGTAACGGAATTGTTTTGAGTTTTGTTGTAAACGAATTATAAATGCAACCACTATTTTCAATAGCAAATATGCTAAACAAATACCATTTACATGACAATCCGAGTAGAATTACGGGAGTTAGAGAACGGACGTAGACAGATGGCAGACAGAAAAAATTAAGTCATTTTCAACAATGTTGGAAAGTGTTATACTACAATTTTTTATCGCGGGCGCTTGACATTCACACTCGTCCTTCGACAACTGACATGGAAATCATGTATCCTACCGTCCCTTCTTTGACTTCCTTTGACCCAGAGAAAATAGGGGACTGTTAAAAACTAAATACCGAACTGAGATAAGGAGTCTCGTACACCCTCTCTCGCAGTATACGAACTTCCCACCCTCATCTCGAGTCACAAAGGTTTCGGTACGGGAAAGCTTGTACTATTTCGAATCACCATTATAGATAATCTTATTTTATGACGATTCTAAATTTAAAAACAACTGTTTAACAATTATCAATAAAAACAATTCAATTCTAAAAGCCTACATATTATTGTATCTTTTTAAATGTGAATACAAGAACTAAAGAAAAAAAAAAAGGTGCGAATTTAAATTTTTAACACTCATTTAACCTTCTCGCTGCGCAACCCGAGAGTTTCTCGGGCAACGTAAAAGTAGCAAAATTTTCGTAACCCGAGATTTGATCTGGGATGCATTTTTCCGTCTAATTAACTCTCCTTGATCATTCCCACCAGTTATTTTTTTATTCTAAATTTTGCCTTATCTTATCGGAGAAATTTCCCAATTGAATCAGACAAAAATTTTGGTTTTGAAAAACCGAAGGCAAAAGAATAAAAATTCTTAAAAGACGCTCGTCGCGAAGGAGTTAAATACGCAATTTTTAAAGCTATTTTGATAAAACAATTACGCAGCGAGAGGGTTGATACGAAATGATCATTCCTATAGTTTTTAGTTTTTTTCTCCGCTATTTTGCTACCGTTGCCTTTTTTTCGAAATTAGTGGATGATTTTCACTTATCGCAGATATCTGTTATTTGTTTTCTCTGTTTTAAAATATCATAATAGCCGTTAAAAAAACCCCAAAAAATCATTTACATAAATTTTTGTTACGGTTTTGGATAGCATGATGCAAAAGATAAACCACATTATTGAATAATTACATTTCTAAGCGAACCTAACTGACATTTACGCAAGGTTCAAAGAGAATCACCGATAACCCCGAACTATTAGGCCGACGAGCTCGTTTTGAATCAAACCCAGCACCTCCCATCTACCAGCTTTGATAGAAGAACGTCTCGGATATTGGTGGAGCCCATTCAGACGTTAGAAAAAATCTCAAAATCCTAAGTCGGTTGTGGGGGAAAAAAAAAAACCACACGATTCCTCTAAAATGGTCGTGAAAAAAAAAAAAAAGAAAAAAACCCCGCAAAATTTGACAATCGGTAGAAGGTTAAAATAACAAAGTACAATATTTTAAATCAAAATTTTGTTCACAAAAAAGGGGTGGGGGAGTGGAATAAATAGAATTATTCTAAAGATTACATGCTTATTTATGCGCATGAGTTAAATTTTCACTAGATACAAGTTCACAACAATTTTGTATATTTAAGAATATAAACAACTGCTTGAATAGATCAGAAATTAGTCAGTTTTGAATTTGATAACAGCCTTAAGTGTCGTGTCGTTACATCTATTTTAGGCAACATGATGCTAAATTCGTGCGATTATTTTAATGAAATTGAAAGAAATAGAGGCTAAGAGATTAAAATGTTGGAGGATTCCAGAAATTTTCAAAATAAGTAACTTACACTCTAAAATTGGGAGGAGTGAAAAGTTCACTATTTGAAAGAGTGACAGGCATTTCCACTGTTTATGGAGTGACTTTTATAAAAATACATTCCTTAAAGAGTGGAATTTTCCACTCCTTAGAAAGGAGTAATATACAGTGTAACTTCAGAAATCCGGCATTCAAAAATTCGACAACTTCAAAAATCCGGCATCAAAATCATCTTTACCCTTCCTTTTTCTTTTACACTTTTAAGTTATGGGAGTAGAAAAATAGCAATTCTTTGTGAATTAAAATCTCCAAGATCGAGAGTAAAAATGCAAAAAAAGAATATTGGACTTTTTTCTTGTCAATATAAATAAATTAATAATAAATTAATAAATATTAATATAATTATTAATCTAAATATTAACAGGGATGAGATTGACCAAAAAGCAAAAAAGCTGAAAACTACGCGAACGACGTTTGAACAATGACAGTTATGAATTTCAAGCGCAACAAATATAATTGCTATTGATATATAATTTACATACAATTTAGCTTTGCATAAATTAAAATAAATTATTAACACGAATTAAGCAGAAATCATTTACTTACTCTAATGAAAAGTTTATTTTACCAAGATACAGAACATTAATGTGAAATTTGCATTTTCTGCGCGATCTTTAGACAAAATTTGCCATTTTTTAGAGATCTTTTGATGAAATTTACCCTTTTTTGAGATCTTTTGACAGAAATTGCCGTTTTTAGCGATCTTTTGACGAAATTTGCCGTTTTTCCGCGATCTTTTGACGAAATTTGTCGTTTTTTCGCGATCTTTTGACGAAAATTGCCGTTTTTTCGCGATCTTTTGACGGAAATCGTCATGTTTTAGCGATCTTTTGACGGAAATTGCCGTTTTTTCGCTATCTTTTGACGAAATATACCGTTTTTCCGCGATATTTTGACATAAATTGCCTTTTTTCGCTATGTTATGACGAAATTTGCCATTTTTTCGCGATATTTTGACAAAATTACCGTTTTTTCGCGATCCTCTGACGGAAATTGCCGTTTTTTTGCGATCTTTTGACAAAATTGTCGTGTTTTAGAGATCTTTTAACAAAAATTGCAGTTTTTTTCGGGATCTTTTTACGAAAATTGTCGTTTTTTCGCGATCCTTTGACGAAATTGGCAATTTTTTTTTGAACGACTGACAAAATTGATTTTTTTTGGTGACCATTTGTCTAAATTCACGATATATTTCATGTCCGAATTTTCAGATTTATGACCGACTTTTTTTTTAATTTTCGGAAATGACTGCCGTAATTCTTGGATTTTTCGGAACAGAATCATCCCTGGTTCAGCGATTGCGATGAAATAGGATAACCACCGCACCCGATAAGACTTTTCGTAGTTGAAGTGTTGAAATATAAGCATATTTTGATGCGGATTAAAATCATTTCATGATTCTTTTTTTATTTAAACGAATAAAAATCGGATGTCTGCGTGAAATAAATTCTTGAAAAATGAGAAATTAAAAGTGGAAAAAATGGCAAAAAAGCGAAAATATGAAAAAAATCGGAAAATTGGAAAAAAAACGGAGATTCAAAAATGACAAAAATGTTGAAAACAGTGGATCCGCGGAAAAATCTCATGCCTGTATTAGTTAATTAATAACAATAAATTAATAATTTCTGTAAATTCTCCGCGTCACAGCATGTAACTAATCTTAAAAATTACATGGATTTTTTATTTATGCACTTTAAAAAACATGTTATGCAACTTTACACATAAAAACAGGTATATCAATGATACAAAAATGATTTGCCTATATAGGTAAAGTAATGCGTAAATTAACAAAACGCACGCCTAATGTGTAAATTTCAAAATAAGCGTTTGAATGTGTAATTTGCTGATGACACTAAATGTGTAAAAAATATCTGATCACGCTTGAAATACGCACTTGAATGTGTAAATGGACAGGATCAACTGAAAGACGAAACATTCTTAGTAATAAAAGATATAAAAACAGAAAATTAGTTATTTTATAAGTTAGTAATAACATTATGTAATATTTTGTGATAATTATGTAAACCTATTAAGTACGGCACACATTTATATTTATTAAAATTATTAATAACTGCGTTTAATATTAAATTGTTAATATCTTTTAAATTAATAGTTATCAAGTTAGAACATTAAACATTTTATGTTTTGATGAATAAAATTATAATTAATATAAAATATATACATAAATAATAAAAACTGCAAATAAGTAATTTCATCGTTAACACAAATAACAAATCTAACAATTATCATGGCAAGATTTTTTGCATTCCAACTTATAAAAATTACTGTTAATACCACAAATCACAATTTACAAGCATATATGTGCATGCTAATCAGATCAAATACAACCATTAATTTGACACAATGCAACTACTATATTATCCCTTATATTCCCCCCTCTTAATGTCTTCGTTATCGCAAGACCAGGGTCTTAACTGGTGAAGGTCAATAAATGTCAAGCGTCTCGGTTAGCGAAAACTACTATAGTAAAGGGTGGGAAATACACGTATCAATTTTCATAGCATCGATATTACAATTGATTTCTCGTGAAAATTATATTTTCAATACAGGTAAATGCTTTTCGTCCCAGCCTTAAGAATAGCTACAATTGTTTGGGTAGTCGTTTTCAATATTAGAAATGAAAATTGTCCGCTTGTGAATTACATATTGAATAAATAAAGAAAAATAAAGAAAAAGAGAGAAAATAAAATACAAAAGTTAAAATTTTTCTTTCAGAAAATGACATCTCAGAACCTCTTAGCAAAACTAAATTGCTCTTGAATTTTATGCAAGATTTATATATTTGTTTATTGTTTGATAAAAATGGAAAGAAAATCAAACTTTTCAAACACTTTCCCTTTTAAGAAACTTTGGTTCATTAAATAAAAAAAGAAACAGGAATACGTATCGATTTTCATAGCATCGATGTTAAAATAGAAAATGATTACTTTGTGAAAATTATTTTCCCAATACAGGTGATTGCTTTTCATCCTAACCTTGAGAATAAATGGATACACTTGTATGAGCGGCTGTTTTCTAAATTAGAAATAAAAATCGTCTGCTTATGAAACATGTATAGAAGGGAAAATTTTTTAAAACTTTCTTTTGAATCAGAGCTGAATCTAAATTGTTCGTGAATTTTATACTTTATTAATATACTAGGGGGCTCTGCCCCCTGCAAGCTACGCTCGCAAACCTCCGTTCAGACACCGCAGATTCTAAAAACACGCTGATCTGATCGGTTTTTAAAATATTATAGAAGATTGAATTATACTGAAAAAAGCTATGCAGATTTCCCTGTAAAAGGGTTTCTATTCAATTTCCTTTGATTTCAAAAATTTAAGACCGAATCAGTTGCTGTTAAGACATCCAATGGTTGTTTTCGTGTTTGATTAAAGAGGATCAGTTAAACGTTTGAAAAGAAGCTAAAATAAAATGAATTAAGTGTACAGAGTCTTTGTCTCCCGGTATTTTAAAACAATTTCTTTAACAATAGCCTAAGTCATGTGACTATCATCAACAGTTCCGGGCGAACCACTTCCTTTTTATATTCCTGGTGCCATTTTGATACTTTAATGTTAGCCAGGTACAGGTGATAAGTCGCCAAATATTTATTCTATCGCCATCATTTCATCTATATTATAATAGTCCAAGTCATGTAACTGTCCTAAATAAATACGCTCTGATCCCTTCGCTTTTCATATGAAAGTTTGCCCCAGATATCATATACGGCCCCATATTGGCGCGATTTTTTTCCGACGCTAATTTGGGGAAAACATCAACAGCATAAACAACAACATTCGGCTTATCAAATCAAGCAAAATAACGATACTATGGCACCAGTTAAGTACCCGTTGCGTATATGACATTGGCGTCAGAAAAAAATCGCGTCAATACGGGTCCGTATATGACATCTGTGCCGAAAGTTTTCCCTTTTGATTAAAAAATCAAATTTCTTTTTCGAATAAAACTACATGAAAGTTTCCATGGTCGCAAAGAATTCTTGGTACATGGTTGGCACCCCAACACTATTATGCTAGCCGGGTGCAAATCTCGCCAGTAGCTATTTTTCAAGTCGCCAGTTAGCATTTTTTTTTTTTCGAGTGGTAAATTAAAACATTGCTTTAAAGTTGGAATTAAATTTCATCGTTTGTTAAATCATTTAATATTTGGCCAGATGCCATATATGCACCGGGTTTGGCGTGATTTTTTTTACGATAATTTGGTGAAAACCTCGTTTTCGAATAAGTTACATATGTATTTCTGGTACTACTTAGTTATCCCGTCGACCAAAAATCTATCACCAAACTATAAGGTTAAATGCCAATAATGGTTCATCATAAATGTCACTTTTGCTTGACTTTAAGCAAGTTACACGTCTTTACGTCATCAAGTGATTTTTATTTCGACGTTTTATTATTTATTAATGTTATACTATTTTCTTTGTTCTTTCGTTATTTAAAATAAAAATTATGTCAATTTGTATAATTTGGCGAGTGGTTTGGCGATTTATAAAATTTGGCGAAATGAGTCTAGGAATAACTAAGTAGTACCGTATTTTTTAATTATTTTCTATTATTTTTTATTTTTAAAGGAAAATAACCAAAAAAAATAATTAACTATGGAACAAAACAATTTATGTAATTTAAAAAAAGAAAAAAAAGTAAATAAACATTTATTATTAAATAAACAACAATAGCCGGATTACCATGTCAACCAAAATAATGCCATTTTGGTGCCAATTAGGTACCCGGTGCGTATATGATATCTGTGCCTAATATTTTTCTTATTTCGTTTAAAAAAAATAAAGAATTGAAAGCCATTTATTTTAAATGTTTCAGTTTGTATTAAATAAAATGATAATGAAATACAAATTGAATTATGAATAAAAGTAACATGATACATTTCTTAGCATACATTTAAGGGAGGCCAAACTTCTCGCCAAATTAGTTTAAAATAATAAACTTTTCAAAAATCTGAAGAAAAAAAATATCTGTTTGATTAAAATTTGAGTTGTCATCATTAGAAAAATGTATGTAAAATTAGAAAAAAATTAATATTTCGGAAACTAATTCGAATTTAAAAATTCTAATACCAGTTTTGAAATCTGCGGATCAATATTAATTTTTGATGTTAATTTCAACGCAAAGTGTTCCATACTTTAGGAGAAATCGCCGTGAAACATAATCAGTTGTTTAATCAGTCGATTCATACTTCCGTTTCATAAATTCGTTTCATTAGGATTTTATATATATAGGATAGATTTATTTGACCTTTTTTTAAAGTGGAAATGAAAGCAATGTATAAAAAATATCAATTTAAAGAAGAGGGATAGAATTTTAAAGCTTTATTTCAGAAAATGGATTCCTAGAACGAAGTGAAATCGATTTTATATTTTATAAATTATTCATATGTTTCTTTTATTCTTTTGTAAGAAAAAAAAATGAAAAGAAAAAAAAATATGAAGATGGTCTGCTTATAACATATGCATTGAAAATCAGAAAAGAAAGTATAATATTTCATAATAAAAAAAGTACATATTATATTAAAATAGAAAATTTCTTAATTCAGTTATTATTAGTTAGAATATTTGATTAGTTAGTACAAACAATCTCTTTCTTATATGCATCAAATTGTATTTATTTCCATCAGCAATTAAATTCATTTTTAATGACGAAATATTAGAAACAATTATTTTGACTTGTTAGTGAACCCTATTGAGTTTTACTTATGAAAATACATACCAATAAAATATGTCCAAGAAAATTAATCTCTGTATATAACAATACAGGTAGGTACAGACTTTTCTTTCTAATCGTCAAAATCGTTAAACTTTATGCGCTGTATGTTTTCAAAATTTGAAATGAAAATTATTAGCTTATTACTTTATTCTTTCTAAAGAAGAAAATATTGTATTGTTTTTCAATAAAGGTAAATGCTTTTCATACCAACCTTAAGAATAGCTACAATTGTTTGGGTGGTCGTTTTCAAAATTAGAAATGAAAATTATCTGCTTGTGAAATATATATTGAAGAAACAAAGAAAAAAAGAGAGAAAATAAAATACAAAAGTTAAAATTCTTTTTTTTTTCAGAAAATGACATCTTAGAACCTCTTAGCAAAACTAAATTGTTCTTGAATTTATGCAAGATTTATATATTTGTTTATTGTTTGTTAAAAATTGAAAATAAATCAAATTTTTCAAACATTTTTCTTTTTAAGAAACTTTCGCTCTTTACTTAAAAAAAGGAAACAGAAATACGTATCGATTTTCATAGCATCGATGTTAAAATAGAAAATGATTACTTTGTGAAAATTATTTTTCCAATACAGGTGATTGCTTTTCGTCCTAACCTTGAGAATAAATGGATGTACTTGTATGAGTGGTTGTTTTCAAAATTAGAAATAAAAATCGTCTGCTTATGAAACATGTATTGATGGAAAAAAAAGTTAAAACTTTCTTTCGAAAAATGTCATCTCAGAGCTGAAGCTAAATTGTTCGTGATTTTTATACTTTATTAATATATTTAGTTGACTTTTTTTTAAAGTGGAAATGAAAAGCAATGTGTAAAAAATATCAATTTAAAGAAGAGAGATAGAATTTTAAAGTTTTATTTCAGAAAATGGATTCCCAGAACGAAGTGATATCGATTTCATATTTTATAAATTATTCATATGTTTCTTTTATTCATTTGTAAAAAAAAAAAAAAAAAAAAAAAAAAATGAAGTTCATCTGCTTATAGCATATGCATTGAAAATTAGAAAAGAAAGTATAATATTTCATAATAAAAAAGTACATATCATATTAAAATAGAAAATTTCTTAATTCAGTTAATATTAGTCAGAATATTTGATTAGATAATACAAACAATCTCTTTCCTATATGCATCAAATTTTATTTATTTCCATCAGCAATTAGAGTAATTTTTAATGACGAAATATTATAAATAAATTTTTTACTTATTAGTGAATCCTATTGGGTTTTACTTATGAAAACACATAGCAATAAAAGATGTTCAGGAAAATTACCTTTGTATATTATAGTACAGGTAGGCCAGGTCTTTTCTTTCTAATCATCAAGATCGTCAAACTGTATGCCTACCTCCTACCTATGACTCCTTATTTGCACCTATTACGTTGTATGTTTTCAAAATTTGAAATGTAAGCTTATTATTTACTTTTTGTATTGTAATCGACATTTTTTTAACTTCATGTTTTCGACAGATTTACACGTTTTAGGGGTCAGAGATCCCGAAAAACATGTTTATGGCCCATTCTCCAAAATGTGTACTATTCCAGTCACAAAGCCTTTTTCAGTATTTGACGTGAACATTTTTGAATTAATTTATGTTTTCTATTGAAAGTGAAAGAAGACTAAATGCGTTGTGTACATACATTTTTTTAATAATTACTTTTTTTTTTTTTCTTAGTACACAGTATGTAAGATCTCTCCTCCGTGTCATGTCACACACGCAATGTTACCGGGGAAAATGTTTGATTACTTATTTAATTGAAAATAAAATAGTTAAATAATTATTATTCTAGCTACTACTATATCAAGAGCAAAGTAACTTAGCCTAGTTAATTACTTCCTGTGTATTTTTGTTTGTTTTCTGAGTACGAAAAGGAGTGTCACACAATAAATTCTCAGCTCCATGAACCAAACATTAAGTTGCATTTTCACGTTAAAAAATGGCAAATTATCATCAGATTTTGTTTCCCATGATGCTAAAGTTTGCCGGTATGTTTGTTGTTGTTAAATTATAAGCCAGAAATTTGTTTTTATACTCAGGTATTAGAATTTGTTATAAAAAAGCAACGATGGTTATTGAAGATTCTCACTTCCGTGAACTGTAATTCAAGATGACTAAATCAACACTAAGATATTTGCTCATATATTGCTTATGTAATTTTATCAACAGATGTTGATTTTAAAAAAAATTCTCAAAAAAAAAATATGTAGGTTAATATAAATGTTCCTCACCTCCGTGATTATCACCTCCATGAATATCTTTATTTTGAAAATGTATATTTAAGAGAAAAATGCTTAACAAGAATTTACAATGACTGTAAATAAAAAAAAAGTTGTTTTAAAAATTTAAAAAGAATTGATTAACGTATAAAAGATGGGTGATAAAAAGAAGCTCCAGGTAGGAGATGAATTTTTTGTGGTTTTTTATATTCATTCCAAATAAATTTAGTATGCATTCTTATATAGAATTTCTCCTTAGTTAAACATGTAATAGAATAAATAATTTTTTATGCTTTGTCGCACTACACAAACATAACTGTAGCAAAAAGTTCCCCTCCGTGAATGATGTTAACCCTTTATCGGGCAATGGTAATATACTTACCACTTAATTTTTATTGAAAACTGGTCGATTCGCACCGGAAGTTTTAGTAAAATATTTTGTTTTTAAAATTCCGCTGATAAAAAAAAAAGCCGCATTTTATTTTCAAATAAATTTGTATGTAGATTCTGGTGGCAGTGAATCTTTTGAACGTTTAAGCAACAGAAGGGTTAATAAAAAAATTGTTTCTGAAAAAATAAATATTATGTAGCTGGGCCATTGCTGATTTTTATTTGCAGTAAGTGATAAGTTTCTAAAAATGATAACATTTGTCTTGAAAAACAAAATTTTTTCCCGGGCAAATTTTGTATTGAAAATGTACACTTTTGGGAGAATGACAAAATGTCTGTCTGTCTGTTAGTATTTCCGTATGTCCGTATGTGTGTATCTCCTCATTGTATCATCGAAAAGTGTATGAAGTTATGCACAGAATTGAGCCAAATTTCATATGTATTTTTTTCCCTATGGCCATCAGGTTCTACGTGAATTCGTACACAATCCGACGGAAGGGAGCGCTGTCAATTTTTGTGCCATTTCGAATATTGCATCATCGAAAAGTGCATGAAGTTATGCATGGAATTGAATCCAATTTCATATATATAGGTTTCCTGCTATGGACGTCAGATCCCAGTTTAAAACGAGGTTTTTTCCCAGAAAGGGGCGAATTTTTAGAGAAAATTCCAGAAAATAGCGAATTTTCTCGATTTTTCGTAGTTCTGTTGCTCATTGGCTATTCATGCAGCGATGGGAAATTCGCATCTAGCTAACCCGGCGATGAAGCAGCTGACGTACAACTGAATAACGAAAAATATTGATTTTATTAAATATTATGATCGAGATTAACTCTTTTTACTCCGATTAGTAAAATGAAGCATACATTTAAGATGAAAATCAAAATTGTTGTAGTATTGAAGTAATAACACTGAAGGATTAACATGTGTAACAACTTTTTGAAATATTAACACGCATGAGTAAGATGAACGTTTTGGGATTGGCACATCCAACTAGTTTTTATTAGTTTCAATATTTTTAAAATTTTCTGCAATATTTTTAGCATTATTTAAAAGAGGTATTAAATTTTAAATAAAGAAATCTCACATTTTTCGTTTTCTTTCAGGAATTTTCTGTCATTAGAATGAAAGACGATGTTCTGTAACTTTGAATTATTCAATTTAAAAAAAGTTTTTTTCATGCTTTTCTTTTTCAAATATTTTAAAACGAACTTTGATAATCATTGCAGTAAACAAAAGGTTTTTTCAGGAATTCGAGAGAAAAATCTCATTTCTATGGCATCGAAGAAAAGAAAAGCTTTTCGAAGAATTTGACAGGAAAAATCTTTTTTAAATACTAGATGGAGTTTCAGAAATTTAAAGCAATTTTTGAGAAGAATATTTAACGATCGTGACTGTAGAAAATCAAGTGTGGGATGTGTTCTTAACGTCCAGGGAGCTAGCGAAACATTAAATTACGAAAAATAAATTACAAAATCTTTCATCTCTTTTTCTTTCATTTAAATTCAATTTTTCTCCTTGTATTTATTTTCAATAGAGTTATAGATGATACATCTAAATGTTTAGTTTACTCAATTTGGAAATATCTCTTTAAAATATTTCAAAGTAAGTTCATCTTAAATATTTGAAAAATGATATTTTTAATCGCTGAAGAACGTAAAAAATTTACAAAAATTCATCTTAAGTTCATATTTATGTTTTATTAAACTTCAGCAGTTACAAAAATATATAAAAAGAGATTATCACGAAGTCAAATATTTTTCAGATTGTAAATGGAGCTCAAATAATCTTAAAAAAAAAAAAAAAAAAAAAAAAAAACCTTTTCATAAGATTAAAAATCTTCCTTAGAATATAGCTGTTCCCCAATAAAAATGAAAATAAAAGTTGATAAATCAATTTATTTTGCTCCTTAAATAAAAAGAACAAAAATAAAAGTAACAACTATGTATCGATTTAAAAAGATGTTTAACTTACTCTGTTTAGAAATATTTCTTAGAAATATTTTTAAAATGTTATTTTTCGTCTCAAATATTAAAAAAAAAAAAAAATGAAGTTTTCATTAGTGAAGGACGCAAATTTTTCTCAAGAATTTGTTCCCATATTAATGTTAAATTAAACTTACAGAATAATTTATAAAAATATTTTAACAAAAACAAAATGTCCTGCATTCGGCATAGATTATGAAACACGTTCAAATACTAACAGAATTGTTAAGAAATTTCATTTTTTATACAATGAAATGAGTTATCTAATTAAACAACTTAAAAATTTTTATGTACACAATATTCTATAACAGCGGTTCCTAACCTTTATTGTTACGCGGCACACATTTAAATAAATAAAAAAAAAATTTCGCGACCACCTAACATGGGGATGTATATAATATCAGTAAGGAAATTATTGTATGACCTCTGTAAGATATCCGCTATCCCATCCTACGAAAAAAGGTAAATTTTAGCACGAAGAATGCACTATCAACAAAATCAAGAATCGGTAATCCCAATGTGTGTAAGTGTAATAATAATTAAAATAACACATATATTACAAACATAATGAAAAATACGTTTAATTATTATCAAAAGAAATTAACATAAGCCAAACAAATACTGACTAACTGTTTAAAAAAACGCTGGTTTCTCACGAAGTTTATTTAAGCTAATAGCTTTTATGATCATTGCATTGTAAAATATTGTATTTGTTATATTTTTTAAACAGATAAAATAAAAGACATATTTTTGTGGAAAACCTTGATTATTCCACGATCCACCGAAACACCCACTGGGACCCACCAGTGGCTCGCGACCCATAGGTTGAGAACCGCTGTTCTATAATAAGCATCTTGTAGTTCATTTCAAAGATATACAGGGTGTCTGAGAATTGTTGGACACTTTGCAAAATGAAATAAAAATAATTATATAAACAGTAGCAATAAAATGTAACTTGATGTATAACTACAAAAGTTAATATATTTCAATATACAATCCTTTGGTAGTTTGTAGTATGTCTAAGCGGTACTCGATTTTCTTTATTTCATAGCATCTGAGTAGCGATGGAATGAATAGCAGTTGTGATTCGCCGCTTGAGTTCCTCTACATTATGACAAGTAGTCTTATAGACGATATCTTTGACGTAATTCCAGATTTAAAAAAAAAACCAAGGGGGTTAAATCTGGTGATCGAAGAGGCCCCAGAATTGGACCACCACGACCAAGCCATCTATTGGGGAACTGTTGCTTGAGACAATTGCGCACAGACGTTGCCCAATGCGGAAACTTTGGATCTGAAGGATAGTGAAAAATTTTAACACATAAATGTCGGCATTTATGGTATTTTCGACAAAGAAGAAAGGGCCAATAACTTTCGTTTTAGATAGAGCACACCAAACAGCAACTTCTGCGGAATTGCGTTCCAGTTCAACAGCAACACGAGTTGTTTCGCTGCCTTTGTGGCACATCTAATGCCATCTATGCGATATTTTTGGTATAAAATTATGCAGAAGAAATTTTAGACATTCTCTTAGTATTCTATAATAAGCATCTTCTAGTGCACTTCAAAGATGTATACCAACTTCAATATGATTGAGATAGTACAACGTCATTAAAATATACTATAAAAGAATTTTCCTGATAGGCCATAACGTAACTGAGTTCTTTTATTCAGCCCTGTATATGATAACTAGAATTTACATACAAAAAGTAATATTTAGAAAGTTTGTTAAATTTAATATTTCATTTTGAGCTATTATTGCTAATAGACAGTACTGTAACTGAATTATTTTGTGTGTTCCTGTAAATGAACGATAAATGGTATGAACATCATACTTTATAGTAGGCATCGTGCATTACCCTTCCGTGTTTTATATCGTTTTCAGTATGTTTGAAATAATTAAACATCATTAGAATACACTAAAACAATCCCCCCCCCCACCCCCCACAGATCGTAATGGATAGGAATTCTTTTGAGTGTTTCTGTAAAAAACTATAAATGCTACACACTTTCTTTTCAATACCGAACATGCCATGGTAAAACTCAATAAAACATATCAATCACATGGTAAATTTCATTAGAAAACTCAATGGGAACCAACCAATCTACCAAAAGCGGATCTGCGGTTGGTTTGCACGAAGTTGTGACTTGGCAGACAAGTTCTTAATGGGGATTCATCACTCATTTGAAAACACCTGCTCCGTAATGTTAAACGGCACGTTGTTTTCGAATTTCTCGTTTAAATATGAATTTTACGATTTTTTTTTCATAGGTTAGCTGAAGTCAATCCCTAATATGGCTATTTTTTACTTTTTCGATTTTGGTTGCAGATTTTTTTTAAATGAAGGTACTTTCACTTTCCAAAGCGGTTCCGAAAGTGAAAGTACCTTTATTAAAAAAAATCTGCAAACAAAATCGAAAAAGTACAAAATAGCCAAATTAGGGATCGACCTCAGCTATCCTATGAAAAAAAAAAAAAAATCGTTTAAAAATATTCAAATTGAAACGAGAAATTCGAAAACAACCTGCCGATAGGTTTAACATTGCCGAGCGGGTGTTTTCAAGTGAGTGAAGAGTCTCCTTAATGTGCTCCGAGTAGTGTATAACCGAGTTCTACATAGGCACGAATTTCAGTCGTGAGTTCGATGATGTGATGGTTTCTGTAGCCGCATCCGGTCTACAAGTCTTATGTTCGTATTTTAGGGAATTCACTCTGTAAAACTGGTAAAAAAAAAAAAAAAAAAAAAAAAAAAAAAAAACCAAGAGAATTTAATCAGAGAAGTGAGAAGTGATTTATTAAGTTCTGTAACAAAGTAATTACCTAAGTTTGGGTTAAAAAAACAAACTAGAAAACAGGAATTCTACTTTTTCAGAATTTAGTGTTGCCCCCGATGGAACGTATATATATATCAATTTATTTAATTTTTTTTAATAATGAAATATAGTATATTATTTATATATTAGGATTTGTGTGGTAATGCAGTTGATATCAAATTCATTAGCTTTTATTAGGTTCTTTTTGTGACATTTGAATAATAATAATAGTTTTAAAATAACATAATAGATGGCAGCACCAAAAATTTTTAATGCTTCTATTGAGTAATAATTTTAATTTTTTACAAGAGGTGGTATTGAACGCTGAATATTGGCAATATTGTAAAATAGAAATTAAACGATTTAAAAGTGTTTTTTAGGTATTTTAAATAATGTAATTAATTTCTATTTATATTATACTAGCAAACCCCGCGGCTTTGCTCGCGTAATAGCTGAAATATGCCAAGTGATATTTACATGACTGTTTTTTATTAGAAGAACACTTTTTGAAATAATTCAAAAATTACAAATTAAGCCACAGTTTGACTAAACTTTATTATAAAAGTGTAATGGACAGAAATGAGATTTTAATTAATAAGAAGGACTAAAGCTAATTCCAATTAAATTATAATTTAGAAAGTATTTTGAGACTTTTATGCTCATTTCATACGCTCATTTCAGTATTCATTTGAAGTTTTGAATTTTTTAGAAACCATCTTAACACATTTTGATCTTAAAATTAACCATCATGTCAAATTCCAAGCTTCTTGTCTAACAGTCTACCACCTCTCTGATGTTAGTGGCGGCACCAACATAAAATGCCGAAACAGAGTTGAAATAAAATGTCTCGAAAAATGTTGAAACAGAGACTGTCACCATTAATTTGGCAACATTAACCTTGAAATCGGTTGGTATATCCTAATATTCTGTAAAAAAACAGAATTTAGATGTTTTTAAAAGCTTTCTTGTTGTTCCTGCCAACCAGGTGGTAGTGACACCGGCATAAAATATAGCCCGTATAGTTTCAGGGACTATCACTCTTGATTCGCAACCAATAACTTCTGTAATCGGTTTATTATTTCCTGAGATTCCATAGAAATCGTAATTTAGAACATTTTAGAATGCTTTTCACTCCTTCCCTTCGCTTCGCAACTTTTTAATTTCGAATTTATTTTTGACTGTTCTTAGGGGACAATTATATTTTATAAGTAACTACCGTGCTATATTTAAAGTTTCTAGCTTCTTCAGTACCGCAGAAATCGCAATTTAGAAAGATTTTTGCTTCTGCAACCTTCGACATAAAATCTAGCTTATGTTTGAGTAGGTTCTATCACCATCAATTGGCAACTATTATGTTTGAAATCGGTTTCGTATTTCATACGATTGCATAAAAATCGTTATTTAGAACGCTTATAGAACGCTTTTCGCTCACTTCACCCTTTTAAATTTGGAATTTTTTTTCGACAATTCTTCGAATAATGTTCTGTTTTCATCTTGAAACTATTCTCATGGTGATACTGGTTGTTTGAGTACAGGAGAAAAAAAATTTCCAGCTTTTAGCTTTTTTTTCTCACTGAAAGAAACCGATTTGCTTATATCATTGAATTCTGTACTTTTGAAAACGTAATTCAATATATAAGTTTTTCAATTTTTTTCGGTATCCATATTCTTCTTTTTTTCTTCCATATTAATTCTTGTAATTATGTATAAGACACTTTATTTTATACATACAGTTCTATATATAAGTTTGTGGTATCCATTTTTATTGTCATTTCATTTACAATATTGCGGTTTTTGATGATGGTCGGTAATGTTTAATTAATGGTTATATATATAATATATATATATACAGTCGAACCTCGTTAAGACGAAGTCGAAGGGCAACAGAAATCTTTTCGTACTAACCAAAATTCATATTAACCGATAAAACAGCAAACGGCATTTAGGATGATTTTAAAAATAAATAGTTAAAACAAAGATATCAAAGAATGTAAATGATACCTGCAGAGAAATATTTTACAGTCATTTTATGTTAATCAGTATTTTTGTACAAAAAGGTACATTTCTAACATTACCATACAAACACAAAACCCGGACTCGCACAGATACACACATGACGATAGTAGTATTTTATGTACTGAATAATCTTATAAAAAAATAAATGATAAAGGAGAAATAAAATGTAAAAAAATAATCTCATTCGTTTTGTTACAGGATCGAACTGATTAATAGCGGAAGCCGTTTCAATTTGTTCTCCATTCGTAATAACTGTCGAAAGAGTACTAGCAGGTATTCCGTACTTTGTTGCAATCTTTGATTTTTTTTTTTTATTCCATCACTAACATCACATAAAATCTTCTGCTTAGTTTCCAAACTAAGAGCCTTTTTTAATGCTCATTTTCACAACTAGAGCTAGCATGTAACTAGAATTCAATCAATAAAATATTTCTAGCAAAGAACTTTATTCACATCAAATGATCAACCACGTACTGGCAACGAAATGAATCGTTCACAAAAGAATTTGAACATTAGCAGAGAAAGAATGAAACTCTTTTCTTGTCCCCCATGATCACCAGTACACCCACCTCTCTTCACCAACTTCAGTTCAAAGAACAAACACATATCCTCTCTCGTCCAGTTCAGGAAAAGCGATAACTGCAAGCTTAGCAACGAGAAATTTTTTTCATTAGGAGCAATATTTACTTCGTCTTAAGCGGGAAAAGTTTGTCTTCATGTTCGTATTAAACGAGGCACTTATTATTGTTTCCCAAGATAAGGTGATGGGGAAAATATTTCCCTTCGTCTTAAGCGAAATTTCGTATTAAGCGTTTTCGTCTTAACGAGGTTCGACTGTATATATATATATATATGTATAAAAATATAGATAGTACAAAACCTATTTCAGTTTTAAGACTTAAAATACATGATTTTATTTTATGTAAAATGACGTCATTCGCATCCGCTAAAGAATTCCACATTTGTCGATCCAGTCTTTAAACAACATCTACAGAAAAGTATGCATATGACTTCACTATCGGTGAATAATGCAGAAATCCAGAAAAAACCGGTGTCGTCATACAAGAAACTCGACACAAAAAATCGGCTATCGATTCATATGCCTTCATTTGTTTGTTTCATTAATACATGTACTTAAAATTAAATATAATTTATAATGGCTCCATGTTTTATTAGAAATCATTCATTTATATATATATTTTTAAAATAGCACATATTTTAATAACTTTTTTTCAGTCGTTATGGGAAAATGGCAACAAAAAGATGAAATTACTATTTTCCAACTGTATTTCCTTTACTTTCTACAGAAATGGAGGTTGCCGAAATTTAAAAAAAAGGCTCTGAAAACTACAAAAAAATTAATATCTCAAAAATAAATGGAGATGCAGTTTTCAAACAAATTGCATTTAAAAGTACTTTTCCCCCTATATGACGGTATAAAAATTGGCAATATGCAATGCTTAGAAGTTTAAAAAGATGCAATAGAAATTACCAGTACTTAACAGTACAATGATACATCTGCTTTATTTTACGGCTGGCTTTTGTAACGGAACGTTATTTTTTAGAAACGACACTCCAATTGCTGTCCGAAAGAATTAGCATTTCGGGGGCTTAAAAAAAAAAAAAAAAAAAAAAAAAAAAAAAAAAAAAAAAAACTATGTATGGAGTCTTGTTTAAATTAAATCTTCCATTGTAAAAGGGGATTTTATTTATTTTTATTTCACCTTTTTCATTAAAACAATATCCACAAGATTTTTCATCTTATTATTTTCTGTTAACATAAAATATACTTTTCTTGTACGAAAAAATCGACTAAAAAAAATTCTCTGAAACATGCATAATTGAATTGCAATATTTTAAAAGTACATACTTTTTGAAATAAAGTCCGGTAAAACTTGCCTCAAAAATTATTCTTCTATTAAAATTCAGTGTCTCATTTGAGAAATAATAATAATCTCTTGGAACATTCTTTTACTGTAATGTAGAAAATTGCTTCGGGCTCTAAACTTTTGGAAACTCTCTTCAAAATTTCTTAATTAGGGAAGTTTCTAAGTATGAAATAAAGTAAAATAGAACGAAAACTTTAGAAACAGCCCAAGAAGATTTTTTTTTTAATTTCCAAAATGTAAATGAAGAGAATATGATTCATTTTTAAATACAGCGAATTTCTGTTAGTGCAGATTTTCAATGGACGCCATTTTTTGTCTGAAATTACGGAAATCTGCATTGAACGAAATGACAAAATAGAACAAGGGCTTAGGGAACGTTTAAAGCAAATGATATACAGTCGGACCTCGTTATCCCGACACCCGGAAACTCCGGATATCCCGACGGTTAAGGAAAATTGTCCATTTTTCATAATCCATCTTTTAAGCGCGGAAATGAAGCGGTAAGAATTGTCTTAGCTAAACTTTTCACAAAAGTGTCTAAAATATCCATTGAGATAAATGAGAAATTTTACTTCAATCATTTATCTGAATAAATAAACCCACACACTACAAATAACCCACTTAAGCTCCAGATAGACGTATCAGTCTACTCGCGGTCTTTTTGTTCTGGTCAGGTGGCGCTTTCTTGTGGTTAAACGGCGTTTTCATCCGACTAAAACCAAAGAATTAAATTGCATTGAAAGGATCAGAAATTATCTAACATCCATTTCTGAAATAACGAATATTGATTACAATTCATTGTACAATATTGAAAAAAAGAATTATACGAATCACATCTAGGGATAAGCAAACCTTAATTCATCAATATTTCATGTAACAATAAAGAAAACAAGTCTTCTTAAATCTGATTTTTTTTCTTTTCAATTTTGTTTTTGTGTTTATTTTGTTTCATTAAAATGTTTTGTTGCTTAAAACTGCAAGATCAGTTATGAATTTAAAACTGTCTTAAATTAATTAAAAATACAGCTTTTTATAAACATATTTTTCTCCAACTCCCGTTACCGCGACACTCTGCTTATGACGACACTTTTTTTTTTATCATTAGAGTGTCGGGATGAGGAGGTTCAACTGTACTTCCAAAATGTAAATGAACTAGAATATTATTCATTTTTAAATACAATGAATTCCTGTTAGTGCTGTCTTCAAATGAATGCCATTTTTCACCCATAATAACTAACCAAAATCTGCCTTTAGCCCTGAATTCTCACTTCCGTGATATTCACGGGCTGTGATTTTTTTTTTTTTTTTTTTGATTCCCACCAATTTTATAAAATAGTGTAACTGGCTTTATTATGGTATCATTTTACATGTCCTTAAATAAGGTGAATATTTCTTTTCAAAAAAGTGGTGGCAATAAGCAATTTGAATTTTTAAACCGTAATTTAATGCGACCGTAAAGGGGTTAAATGTAATAATAAAACGAACGGGAACTTAGGAAATATCTATGGTGGAAAGAGACAGATGGAGATGCAGTAAGGTGACTGGGGTGACGCCAAAAAAGTAACCCTAAAATCCGCTACAGTAGGCCCAAACACTAGCACACTCTTTCACGAAAAAACGAAGAAAACCTTTAGTAATATAGTTTTTAGTTCATAATACAATGAAATGCTGGTTTAGAATGCTTAAAAATAAGCAGATCACTTTCATTTAGAGAAAAAAATGCACGGGTGATATCAAAGAATTTGGTCCCTGTTCCAGGTGCTTGTTTTGTTTGGGTCTAGTGAGAGCATTTAAATTTGAGCGATAACGCGCATCATATTACAAACCGTTTTTACGGCATACTGCATTCCCATCTATCTCTTTCCTCCATGGGAAATATCCTAAAGCAGACGATATTTTTATACTTCCAAAATGTAAATGAAGTAGAATATGATTCATTTTTAAATACGGTGAATTCTTGTTAGTGCAGACGCGTACACGTTCAATAGACGCCATTTTTCGTCCAAAAAACCCGAAATCCGCATTGAACAAAATATTAAAATAGAACGAGAATTTAGGAAACGTCTTAAACAGAAGATATTTTTATACTTCTAAAATGTAAATGAAGTAGAATATGAGGCCAGAATTTCAGATTTTTATCCCGTGCCCCACCAGAGATATCAAACCCTTAAAATTGCGATTTTTGAAATTTTTGAAAAAAATGGGATTTTTCTTTTAGTGAAGAGAAAACAAGTCCAAGATCTGGAACCTGGCGTGTGAGTACAAGTACTTTCTGCCTATTTGTAAAACAAATTGTGTCATGTTGACAACTTTAATTTCTAAAAAACTTCTTGTAAACTGACAGATTTTGGAAAAAATCTTAAACTTTATTCTAAAATGTCACCAGTAAGGATTTATTTTATGAAACCATTTTATAACCATACTTTTAGCCCATTTTATGCTGAACAAATTGCTTTAAATCCTACTTGAATTGGAGAAATAAAAGATGAGATATTTACAATTCCGTAAACCCTTCACTGTGAGAAAATTGTTGCACACGGTGAAACAAAGATGGCCGCCATGCACAAACAAAAAATAATAAAATTAAAATCACAGTAATTTTGAACTTTCTTCATGTTAGGGCTGTTATACAAAAAATTTCAGATTTTTTTAAAATGGTCAAGCAACCAGTCTGGACAACTTGAAATGGAATGAGTCAAAAAGTTTTTTGGAATCATGGTTGATTCGGATAGGATTATTGTACGCTTTCGTTTGTCTATATTGTGTTAAAAGATCGACCGAAACAGGTTTTTAGGACCAAATCTGAAACCGAATTTCGGTGGTCTTCTTATTTTCGGCCGAAAACGAAAATTTCCAAATTAAAAAAAAAAGGGCAATTTAACAAATTACAACGACCATTTGGAAAATGATTTTTTCGAAGACTAAAATTTAAGACATAAAAAATCGCATGGAGTTCATCCTACATTACGTACGCCAAGAATTAAACATTAATAGTGTTATTACACGTAAAAATTGCAAGCGACAAGAATCGCCTGCAACTCGTCAGATTTCCTGAAACTGACGTATTATCCACCTGAAACTTACGTATTATCCAAGCATCGGGAAAAGGCTTTTCCATCGACCAATTTTAAATGAAATTTCATTCTTAAACTTCTAAACATCCCACAATATTACTTTTTACACCGTCGTATAGAAAAAAAAAATGTACTTTTAAATGCAATTTGTTTGAAAGCTGTATCTCAATTTGTTTCTGAGTTATTAATTTTCTTTTGTAGTTTTTATTACTTTTTTGTCATAGTGGCAACAGAAGTATGCATCTCTGTTGAAAGTAAAGGGAAATACAGATTACTGTATAGACCAACCAGAAAATCAATAAAATGCCGATTAAACCAATAAAAAGCTTCAGATATGCTTTTGATTTCCTACCCTGACGAGGACAATAACCATTTTCCCAAATGGTTAAAATGTAATTAATACATGCATAAATATACATAATTATTAATTATTTATACGTGTTTATCAAATATATATAATAATTAATCAATTATACGCGTGGCACATGTTGCCTCTCTGTGCCTCTGACCAAAACTTTTTATTTTCATATAAAATAAAATGTAATTAATTCATCTGCGGCACAGAATCGTTTTCTAATGTAATTAAAAAATGTTTTAGGTATACATGCCTCGATTTATTAGCCTCCGATATGCTATTTCTTTCTCCCAGCAATTAAAATGTCGTCTCCAAAAAATAACGTTCGGTTGTATGAGCCAGTCGTAAAACAAAGCAGTTGTATCATTCTACTATTAAATATTCTATAGCAATTTTTTAATCTTCTAAGCATTGTACATTGTCAATTTTTATACTGTCTTATTGGGGAAAAAAAGTACTTTTAATGCAATTTGTTTGAAAACTGCATCTCAATTTATTTTTGCGATATTAATTTTTTTGTAGTTTTTAGCAACTTTCTTTTTTTAGTAGCAACTCAAGTACTCCATTTCCGTAGAAAGTAAAGAAAAATAGTTGGAAAATAGCAATTATATCTTTTTGTTGCCATTTTCCCTTAAAAACTGAAAAAATGTACTTAAAATACGTGCTATTTTGAAAAACTTATAAATGAATGATTTCTGATAAAAACATGGAGGTATTATAAATTAAATTAAATTTTAAGTATTTATATTAATATTACAAACCAATGAAGGGATATGAATCATGAGATAGCCGATTTTTTTTTTGTCGAGTTTCATGAATGACGATATCTCTTTTTTTGGATTTGTGTATTATTCAGCGATAGTGTTGTCTTAAACGTACTTTTATTGCAGATGTTGTTTAAGACTGGATCGCAAATAAGGAATTCTTCAGCGGATGCGGATGACATCATTTGATATAAAATAAAAGCGTGTGTTTTAATTCTTAAAACTGAAATATATATATATATTCACCGAGGGCGATACTAAATTCTGAAAAGGCAGAATTCCTGTTTTCTAGTCTTTTATAATGATTTTTGTAGATGATCATTATACTGGATCTTTATACTAGATCATTACACTATATCTGTTGTACTAGAACTTTCTCAAAGAGTATTCGAAACACTTCTGCAGTTTCAATCTAAAAATTTTCCATTACTGTCAAGTTTGCAGCTTTTAATAAGCACGTGAATAGCCTCTTCAAAATTTAGTCATATAGGCATTGCTTGCTTTATAATTTGCACTCACGTCTTGAATCAGTCAGGACCGATAATTATAAACAGCGGAGTTCACAGCAATAAATAAAGAGTGTCTCATTTGAACCGATACAGCTCAAATCAATGAATCATGATAAAAATTTCCGAAAGAAGGAAAGAGATTTTGGAAATACAGAGAGTTTCAGTTAGGTTTCGGTCCCACCGAATTTTCGACGAAACTCTGATTTTGAGCCGAAAACGAAACCGACTTTTCGGTCGATCTCTAATTATATTTTTCTAAAATAAGAAATATTTATCTTTTTATTACGGTGCAAAATGGATTTTTCCGTTGGGGGCTATACTTATATAACGTTATCAACATTTTGTTAATTTTCGACCCCCTTTTACGCTATCATTCTTCGCCCCCCCCCTCCCCGATAATATCCATATCAATGTCTAAAAGTTATTTTATTCTCAAATTCTTTTTATATATTTTTATACGCTTGCAGTGATATACATATATGATCATACATTTATTAGGCGCATACTTTACGGATTCAAGAAATCAATAAAATATCAATACTTGAAATAAATTTATATCAAACAACATGTAAAAGTGTTAGTTACTATTTAAAAGTATTTAATAATATTACATTGTTACATAATGCAGTCAACAGTAATATTTTCTTCTTGTTCTTGCTCCCTGCTGGGAGAGGTTAAAAGCAGTACTTATCAACAAAGCAGTGGCCAACATGCTTTGTCTTTCTTTGCTGGTAAACGCAAGCATCATTTCCTACATATTATGCTCCTGATTTCTCTAACAGAAGATTATATGCCCATATGGCAGAAGAACACGAATGCGAAACGTTGGGTTATTCCAAATTTTGGAATTAAATGATTTTATAAACATTTAATGGCTTTAATAATAGCTTTGTATTTTCATAAAATCATATAAAAATAATAATAATAAAAAGGTAACAGGCTAATTGGATGTAAGAAAAAAGTTACTAAAAAAGGAAAAGTTTGGTTGGAACAAAAATGATAACGATATCAAAAAGCAACCCCCCTCCTCTCTCGCAGAGATATCTTACGATATCAATTGTCAGACACCCCCTCCTACCTAAAGTGATGTTACATATGCACAGATCCTTGAAGAGAATGGAAAGATTTGAGAACAGCGTTAAAAGGTTAATGTTCGGCAACATACACGTCAAAAACTGACATTTCTGTGGCATAATATAATAATGTTCTGCAGCTGGTGCTTCCGAAAATTACTGTCAACGAAAACATTCATGAGTCGGAAATTCTCGCAGAGAAAAAACGAAAAGAAAACACGGAAGTGTTTAGTTATTTCTCTTAAAGGTGGAGTACAGAATTTTGAATGACAAACTGTGAAAAAGCCCTTTGACTGCTGAATGAGGTTATGAAAATATTCTTCCGAAATTTCACGTCATGTATTCAAGTGTGTTCGAGACAGTTTAGCACAAATCACGTCGTCAGTACAGAAATAGATAAACATTAAACCTTCTTATTTCTGTTTATATTATTTTTCTTTAAAAAAAATATTACGTTGAATATTTTATGCATTTTATTTTATGACATTTAGATATTCTTTAAGGGGGCACAGGACATTTGAGTTTGTCGAAACAATAAACAAGTTGGAAATTGCTCGTCAAACGTGGCAAATGTGGTGCGTTCGTACCATAGCTAATTTTATAAATATTTTTTGCACAGCATATTGTGCAAAATGTATATTTTAGTGCACTTCATAAGTGCATATCAATTCCATTCTGTTCGAAAGGCTGTAACATCATTAAAATGCACTTGCAATAATTTTTTCCCATCGGCCGTAATCTAACGGAAAATTTTGACTATCCCTGTCATTAAACTATACATGTGATTTTCATAAAATTTCAAATGTTATGACAAAATTTTGCAACAATTATGTATTTAAAATTTCAGACCATTCGGAAAGCTGTAACATCATTAAATTGACTTGTAATAATTTATTCCCATTGGCCGTAATGTAACGGAAAACTTTTGACAGTCCCTGTAGTTAAACTGTACAGACAATTTTCATAAAATTTGAAATGACTCGACAAAATTTTGCAACAATTATATATTTAAAATTTCAAACAATTCGGTTGGGTAGTTTTTTCTCTCTTATATGCGGACGGACTGAACGACGACTATTGGTGCTACGTATTTATATAATTACGAACGCACCTAAAAACAACGCCTTTTTCAAAGTACAACAACATAAACAATATGCAATTAAGATTTTTTTCCCTTTCTGCCTAAAGTATATATCTTTAACTAGATTATCGAGAAAAATAAATATATTATGAAAAAATTAATATTTAAATTTTAAATTTAAAAGTTCTTCTCACTAATGCGTGATTAAGTGCTGCGCGCATGACAAAACTCAAAATTATGCATATAGAAAAGAATTTTTGAACGAAATAGAATCATAACATGCCTACTTATAACTTAAAACCAAAATATATGCAAAAAAAAGTTCGAAAATTTCAAATTTTTTTTCAAGTCTTTCAAGTGCAAAAAAATAAATAACCAAAATATGTGAATATTTTTTGTTTTAGCCTGGAGACTGTAAAGAAACGCATATTTGGTTAATTTCTTGTAAGCTGTGGCTTACATACTTTAAAAGTAACAGTGCGCGCAAACTCCAAATTGACTAACCTGAAAAAAGGCTTTTTAAAGTTTCAATATCTACGGACATTCAATTGTACTCACCGCCTATAAATGATTATAACCGAAGAAATAACGCAGATGTTTGATTGGGGGTTTTTTGCATTTTGTTGAGAAATTTCAAAACTTTCATAATAAACCAAAAACCGACAACTGATTTTTTGAAAGTTTAAAGGTCCTGTGCTCTCTTAAAAATATATTATAAATTTAAAAGATTTTTTTATAGATTTATAATCTAATATATAAAAATGAAAATTTGTCTGTCTGTAATGCTATACAAATCCGTAGTTTGGAAGCCAGAATTGTGAAATGTTATCTACATGTGTATTAAAACACGGCCGAGGCATCTAAAGCAATCCAGAATCGAAATAATTTATAATAAAAGAGCTGGACACTTACACCATGAAAAGTTACATACAGGATGTTTCACTACCAGACCGACAAACTTTGGGGGGTAATGGTAGACATAAAGACAAACATTATTAAATTGGAAACCATGGGGCGCAAACGTCTTCTGTAGGAGCTAGGGGCCATTAAAGTTTAAGGTCCAAAACTTCAAATGATGATAAAAAACGGAAAAAAGGGTCGATTCGTTTGCGGTTTTCGCTAAAATCATTCTTTATATCACGATTTTCTTTAAATTTTTTTTAAAGGTTACGTTCAAAAATTGTCGATAGAGGGCGCTTTAGACTTTACAGTAACGAACAACTACTTTTTACCGTTATTTTTTGTATGGGGTTAAAATTATTCTAATGTTTAGACTTTAACTTAAATTTTAAGCCCAAAATCTAAAACATTGGGATCGGGTAACTAACGAAAATTGAATTGTGAACAGAGGTGGGAGATTTTAAACGCTCATAAACATTGGAGAAACTAATCGATTTTGTTGCGATTTGCGTGTAGGTCATTCTCTTGGTAATTATTTTATTCAAAATAACGTACAGCTTTGGTGTCCTCATTTTTTGATAGAGGGCGCTTCCGGCACATCACCGACATTACTCCTGGGTATTTGACTACCAGAACAACATACTTCCAAGAAGTGTTAGGGATGCAAAGACGACTCGGTATCACATAGGAATGTAACGTTGAAAATATCTTTTTTGCGAATTACGGTTAAAAGAAGCAGAGAAAAAAGCAACAGAAAGAAGCAGAGAAACAGCAACAACTTAATGTGACAGAAAACAGTTTATTTAAAGGTTTTACTACAAAAGGTGTTCGAAATTACGACCATAAGTAGTCCAGTAAGCTTGACAGCGGCGTCGCATGGAATTCCTCAAGCTCTGGAAGATTTCTGTCATCTGTGATAGCTTTCTGGTAGCTACAGAAATACGAGCCGCGAAGTCTTCGCAGCGCCATCTACCGTCGCTTTCAAGCTTGCCGGACTACTTCTAGTCGTAATTTCGAACACCTTTTGTAGTAAAACCTTTAAATAAACTGTTTTCAGTCACATTAACGTGTTGCTGTTTCTCTGTTGCTTTTTTCTCTGCTTCTTTTAACCATAACTCGCAAAAAAGGCATTTCCAACGTTACATTCTTATGTGATTCTGAGTCGTCTTTGCATCCCTAACACTTCCTGGAAGTATATTAGTCATAGGCGTAGAGTTTTCAAAATCATTGGAGGGGCTCAGCCAGTGGCGCAGACAAGGTGGGGGGGGGCGGTCTACACCCCCCCTCCCTTGAACAAGGATTTAATTTACAAAATAATAGATAAAAAATAGTAAAACCTGCTAAGACAGAATTACAAATAACTGCTGAAAGTTTCCGTTTTATTTAGGTTTCCGTGTACCATAGCAGGTAAAAATGGGATCATGAAATGTTTGCCATTAGACAAGATTTCGTTATAGACACGTTTTGTTTACACAGTCTAATACAGTGTGCCATACAGTAATACCTTTGTACAAGCAATCGTAAGCGACCGAAACAATATTCCGTTTAAGGCAAGTTTCTGGCAAATTAAGGGCGTATTCGAAAAAATATTTTTCCACCCTCAACAGCTCAAAATTTTCTGAGACATTTTCAGACTCATTTTTAAAAGTAAAAACATGAAACTTGCTGGGGTGATTTCTGAAGACATGTTTAACATGCCGTGTGATTTCATTTTCAGTTTAATTAATTAGAATTTGATTTTTAAACAATTATTTTCTCAGTATGACCATTTTTTTCATTCCCAGATCGCCCGCTTCGGAAAATTCGGTTCAAAACGCCCACTTTGACAGCGTTTTTTACAGTATTTTCTGCATTTATCAAAACATTAAGAAGAACGGCACATTATATAGTTTCTAAATAAGAGAATTTCCCAGTTTGATGCGTTTGAGGGCAAAAATTAACTTTAAAATGAATCAGAAAATAAGCAGTTTGGATCGGAATACACCCTTAAGTAAAATTGTACGGCAATCTTTCCTTCTGGAGCACGAAAAGTTTCCATTTAAGACTGGATTATGCCATAGACAGCTTCCGTCTTGACAGGTTTTACTCTACATACATCATAAATATCTATATATCTAATAATAAGACAAGAACGCTGCTTGTGTGTGTTTATTGCCGATGGCTAGGAAATTCTATTGCCCGCAGAGGTCTGAAAATTTATATGAGAATAGTTCAATGAGGTATGGATGCCCCCGAGGCTCACATTTTTAATTTTTTGATAATTGGCCGAGACATTAATTAAAAACTCGTTAAAAAATATATTTTTTTTTTATTAATTGGCGGAGGCGCGCTTGTGCATGACCAGAACCTGCTTTTCGAGAGGAAAGAAAAGAAAAACTAAATACATTTTTTTTTTTTAATGCCCATCAGCCATGCCGTTTAAAATACGGCAAAACGGATATTCTTATAGTTCGTACTTTTACGTCTCAAACGCCTCAATCAGTTAAAAAAATATGGTTCTTAAGTCTGAAATTTTTTTTCAAAAAGGGTTTTTCAAACACCTAACGCTTCATTTATAATGGCTGTTTCATAATAATAGAAACCACCAGTCTACCAGAAGAAAATAACTCGGTTAATCGGGACTCTACTGCAAAACATATCTTAATTTTAAGACTTAAAGCACACGCTTTTTTTTATGTAAAATGACGTCATTTGCATTAATATAGATACTTAAAATTAAATATAGTTTATAATAGCTCCATATTTTATCATAAATCATTCATTTATATTTTTTCTCAAAATTTCACGTATTTTTAGCACGTACTCAGTCGACTTTTTGTCCCTTTCGCCAACACTTACTCAGGGCTCAATTTTAGAGGTACCGATTCACAAAAAACACATACACTGTTAAAAACAAAATTCGATAAAATACGTAAATTGTACTGGCAATCGAGACGCCAGTACTATTTCCGTATTTTAAAGGAATTTTTTTCCGTAAATTCAAGAAAAAATTTTGTTTTTTTCACAGAATTTACGGAAAAAAAATATTCCGTTAAAATACGGAAATAGAACTGGCGTCTCGATTGCCAGTAGAATTTCCGTATTTTAACGGAATATTTTTTTACATTGTATTTAAAGCTAAGATCTTCTTCTCGTCGTTGGTGCAAGAATTCGCGAATGTACACTGTAAAAACAATCCGACCAGTTTTCCTGTAGGAATCGGAAAAATAGTTGCCCTTATCGTACCGGAAAATTTTCCGACCAAGCTCGGAATAAAATCCGTAAAAAAGAGGAAATAGTCAATAAAACGGTATTTTACGGATTTTATTCCGAGCTGGGTCGGAAATTTTTCTTGTACGATAAGGGCAACTATTTTTCCGATTCCTACAGGAAAACTGGTCGTATTTTTTTTTACAGTGTAGGTCACTTCGCCCCTCACCGTGACGAGATTATCCTTTTCCACAATCTTTTTAGAGCATTTCCACAGACTGGATTTTACATCTATTACAAAAATTTCGTAATGTTCGAACGAGTATTTAAAAATGCAAATAAAATCTTAGAAAATTTCGTCGAAAACAATACACTGTAAAAAAAAAATAATGCCAGTTTTCTGGTAGGAATCGGAAAAATAGTTGCCCTTATCGTACCGGAATAATTTTCAACCTAGCACGGAATAAAATCCGTAAAATCGGAATGAAATCCGTAAAATACCGTTTTACTGACTATTTCCTTATTTTTATGGATTTTATTCCGAGCTGGGTCGGAAATTATTCCGGTACGATAAGGGGCTGTGCATATATAACGTTATCAACTTTTTGGTAAATTTAAACCCCCCCCCCCCCTTACGATATCATGTGTTATCATCCCTCAACCCTCCCCCCGTAATGATATCGTTATCAATGTCTAAAAATTTTTTAAGAACAATTTCTTTTGTTTGGAGTTGTATATAAATATTATTACATTTATTTTTTGCATACTTTATTGTTTCAAGAGAAGTCAATACAATATCACTTCATATATGAAATAACTTTATATCAAATAACACTCAAAAGAAATAGTTGCTATTTAAAAGTATTTAATAATATATTTTTGTTACATAATGCATTCAACAGCAATAATATCTTCTTGCACTGGCACCCGCACGGAATAGAGGGGGGGGGGGGGGACAGAACTTCTTATTAATAAAACAGGCGGAAAGCATTTTTCTCTCTTATTTACTAGTGAATAGAAGTATCATTTAAAACATACTTCGCATATGGTTTTCCGAACAGCGTATCGTATATGCATACACATATGACAGAAGAATAGAAATGCCAGTCGTTAAGGTATTTCGTATTTTGGAATTAAATAGTTTTATAATCATTTAAGGATTTTAATATGTATTTTCATAAAAAAAGATAATAGACTAAAAAAAAGATAACATACTACTTTAATGTAAAGACAAAGTTACAAATAAAATGAGAAAATATGGGTTGTATCAAAAATGATAACGATATCAAAAGAACCACCCCCCTCCCCCTATCGAAATTTTACGATATCATGTGCCAGACACCCCCCTCCCCCCTAAGGGCAACTAATTTTTCCGATTACTACCGCACTGCAAATAGAGGCGTCTTAAATTTAGACACATATGTGACTGAAAAAGAATTTTAGACACTTAAGTGTCTTAATCTGAAAATTAAGACATTATAGATGTCTTAATTTAAGATACATAAGTGTCTTAGTATGATCATGGTGTAAATGAACTGAGAATAGTGTCTAAAATATCCGCAAACGTCTTATTTTAAGACACTTCGTTGCTTCAAACGTGTCTTAATTTAAGACGTTTTGATTCTTCCGACGCAATAACCACCAGGGGGCACTGGGGCACTGCCAGTCGCGCATGCGTTTTAGATGCCTTCGTTCAAAGTTGGTATACGTTGTAATTCAAACGAAGTTTGTTTTTATGTACGCGTGTATTTTAATTCGTTTTTCGCGGAATGTGAAGTTCTGTGATTTAAATTCGTATTCACTAGGATTATTTATTTATTGAATACATGCATCTGACGTGTGTACTTGACATCAAATGTCTCTTAGAAGCTGTCGTCCATATAAGGGCGGGATAGACACAGAACAGAAGTAGACGACGTTTGAAGATTACACCCGGAAATTCTACAAAGCGTGTGCAATGGACTTAGTGTTAATTCGTATTAATTTATATCAATAATATTGTGTTATTCATCTTCGTCCTGTCGAAACTAGCAAAAAAAAAGAAACTTTTGTCTGGCGGGTCCTATTTTGAGGATGAAACATTTCATTCTTTAAATATGGCTAGTCGGATATATTATGAAATATAGTACTAAAATGATGCAAGCCCTTCTCCTTCACTGGGGTAGTTTTTGAAATTTCAAATCGAGGAATTTTTCTGATCTCTTGCAACATTGATTGAAGTAAGTGTCATAATTTCTTTATAGTACTGAAATTAGTGTCTTTTATGATTTTATTTATAGTATAAACAAAATCTTGCATGAAATTCAATTAGTTTTGAATCTGTTTGCGAAAAAACCTATTAATTCTAGAAGTATATATTTTTAAACTTATGACGTTGTCTTTTATTACAAATTATATATTCTGAATTTTCATCTTTTTTTCCCAAATTTAAAGTAATAATATTACTAAAAGAGAGACATTTTAAGTTGAATATTCATTCTCTTGCTTTCAATCGCAGTTTCGTTTCAATGGTTAATTCTTATCTCACGTAACGACCACAATGAAAGAAAAAAAAAAGCTTTGGAAAGATCTTTCTTCCTAACGTAAAACCGCAGATTAAAAAATAAGATAAATAAAGTACCTGAAAACGTATGACGTTGTCATGATTCATCTATTATGTGCTCCTTAATTTTAAAACTGCCAGTAAAAATATACATATGTATTTGATTTGAAATCAAGTATAATATTGATTTTTTGATTATTTTTAGTAGAAAAGTAATTTGAAATTTATAATGGGAAAAAGTAAAAAGCTATAACTATAGATTTTGTACTTAATATTGTGATTTTTGTAACTGTATTTATATACACTTATACGAAAATTACAAGAATGACAATTAGATGTTAAGATATATATTTAAGACAAATGAAGCTTGGAAACTAAGTTATTTTTTCTTCTTGCTATTAATGTAGGATATTTATTTATTTATTTTTATTGATAGTTGAATAGCTTTTGTGATTACCCTGTGATCTACATAAAAACTTGCTGAAGTGGCATGTGGCAATATAATTTTTTTTTAATTTAATTTTTAAATGATAAGAATTTAAAATTTTTTCGGGAAGGGAGGTGGGGGGAGGGGGATTTTGTATTCAATTTTCGCAAAGCTGATATCATAAATCCTTTTCGATATTGCACTGATTATAATGAAAGTTTTGAACTTTTAGAGTAGGGCAAGATTAAAAACACAAAATATATTTAACAAAATACCGAAGTAATTGTTTTCTTAATGTTATTAAAGTGGAATATTTATTTTTTAATTTTTTTACTCATAGTTAAATACCTGTTGTGATTATCATCTGATAGATATGTAAAATTGCCTATGTGTCAATATAATTTTTTTTAAATCTAATTTTTAAATTATATGAATTTTCCTTTTTGGGGGAGATGGGGGGATTTTATTTGCAATTTTCGTACATCTGACATTTTAAATCTCTTTCGACATTCAACCGAGTATAATAAATATTTTAAACTTTTAGAATAGGACAAGATTATAAAAAAATATATATCTATCCATGTATCTTAAAAGCCCTTAATAGCGGAAGCTTCGGGATCGCGGAATTTGTCTGATGATCGGAGATGTCTGCTTTTGTGAGGTAAAAATATACAAATATGTATGCGTGTGCTTTGCGGATTAAAAAGTATTCGCTAAATAGAGGTGTCCGCTATTCGTGAATGTCCATTAACCTCCACAATGGATACTCCCGAGTACCGGACATCTCTATTTAGATAACCATAGTGTAGGGTTGCATTTTTTGCAAAAGAACTTCTTGATTAAAGCATGGGTATTAAAGAAGTGTCCCGTCCCCCTACGATTTAAGTGCCACCAAATTTAATGTGCAATATTTGTAAAGCTTATATTTTAAATCCGTTTCGAAATTGTACTGAATATAATCGATGTTTTGAACTTTTAAAGTAAAATAAGATTAAAAAAAAATCATATTCAAAATCATATTTATCATCAAAACAAATATTTAGATAAATATTTTTTGCTTTAATCTTGTTCTATTCCTGAAGTTCAAAATATTGATTATAATCAGTAAAATGTCGTAAAAGATTTAAATAAACAGCTTAACGAAAATTGCATACCAAAATTAGGAGCACCAAAAAAATCAGGCTGCGGGGGGGGGGGGGGGGTGGGAGGGGAGGGGAGGGCGTGTAGAGGAGGCAAGACCCCAGCCAAATATTTTCCCAGGGTTCAACGTGGTCAAACATGGCTACGTATGATGCTTACAAAAAAAATGGATGCTATTAAGACGCTTGAAGTGTCTGAAATTCAGACGCAAAAAGTGTCTGAAAAAATTCAGACATTTTAAAATGTCTGAAAATTGAACACTCCGTTTCAGACACTTAAGTGTTTGATTTTCAGACATTTTAATTTACAGTGCGGAAAACTGGCAGTATTTTTTTTACAGTGTAAAAAACGGTCTCGGTGAGGTTTCGCTTAGCTTTGGCACACGTTTTCACTATTAAATATGCATGTTTTTCATGAAATTTTATAGAGTAGTCAGTACAGTTATATTTATAGCATATTAAAATTTCGGACAGTTCGGACAACGAAAACTATTTTTTGTTTGTTATATTAAAGAACCCGATGCGAAAACAAGAAAAACTAGTCGGATGTGACAATCCTAAAACTTTCTTCTATCTCATACATGTTAATACTTTAAAAATCGTTATCACAGTGCCAAAATTAAATGACAATCTATGCTCATCTCAATCATAAGGATTCTAAAGATATACGTTCATTAAATTGTGTCCTTTTTAAGAGGAGATCTTTGAAACAAACAATTGAATTTTGGCATCCACCCTCTTACGCTCGTATTCACGAATAACTTCGACCCGGATTTATGCTGAAAACCCGGGTTGAAAACTCAAATGGCATTCACCGTCAACCCCACTGAACCGGTTCGAGGTTAAAATTTAACGCCGGGTTCAGTAACCCAACCTTGGTCTACTGCAAGTTCAACCCAGGATTTTTCAACCGAGCATGCGTATTTAACGAAAAACAAGCGGTGAGAGTGAGAGGACCGTCATTTTACAATGGCGGCAGACGTGTTGATAGAAGAAGGTGCTGTGTAAAACATAGAAGTTCTACTATTAAATAAAACGGAATAACTATATCCAAAGGTATGTAATCTCATATATATGTAATTATCTTCAATATTTTTATCTGATTTGTTTATATTTATGTATATAGCCTCTATATATTGAATACATGTTTAATTGTTTGTTTACACAAATACGCGTGGTCGCGAAAAATTTATTTGCCTTAAAAATAGCCAATATTACTTAAACAGCCGAATAATTTGTTTTAAAGTAACAACTGTCGCGTTTAAGATCATTTATTTTTTGCAATTTTGATGTGAAAAAATTCACAAATGTATTTTAACAGGACCGAAATAAACGCCATACTTGCATAAGTTCTAATTAAAATGTGAGACTCAGGCTAATTTGCATTTTTGTTTAAGTAAAGAAATACACAGATTATCTTAGAATATCCATAGATTCTGTGTAGATTTTTGATCAGTACTTATAGAATGTTTTAAAATTAAATTTTGGGTCTATTGTGTAAAAGATATATTATTGTTTATGTACAAACTGAGATAAATATAAATCAGATCTATAAATTAGATATTTTAACTTAAAATTTAAACAATTTGAGTTTTATTACTTTTTTTTTTTTTTTTTACGACTGTTTGTAAGCTTCTACGTATGTTTCCCAATTTTTGTGGAATTTGAAATATTTATTTTTATTGCATTTATTTTTCAACTGTATTTGAATTTCAAAACTATACATAATATAAAATATTGCATTAGTACTATTTTATACGAAAATAATAATAGTAATAATAAATCCTAAAATGAATAACTTTTCAATGTTACCTCCTGAAATTGTGACTTTTTTTAGAGATCACTTATAATTTTTGCTTCTTAATTGACGGCTAAATTAAAATAAATTACTAAAAAGTTGAAAAAAAAATTCCTCTTTTAAAATAACCCCACACAAAAATATTTTTTATCAGCCCTTGTAGTAATAATGACTATTTTTAAGGTAAATGAATTCTTCGTGATCATGAGTATTTATGAAAGCAAACAATTCAACATGTAATGAAGGAGATATAATGTATATATATAAATAAACCAGTCAAAAAATATATAGATAATATATATATGTGTATGTATGAGATTACATATATTCTTCTATTTTTGGTAATATGTACTTTAAACTTTCTTTTTATTTCTATATCTTACACAGCATCTTGAGAAACGTTTAATTTATTTAAATTAAAGAATGACACCAAAAAAGAGAAAAAAAATAGAGGGAATGGGTAGGGTGGTACAAATGGGAACTTGTTTTTCTCCACTGATTCTACTACAACAGACAGCTATTTTATTTATTAGCTAATGTAAAATTATATGAAATTATTAATAATTAATTTGAGTTGCTTTGTTAGATTACAAACTATCATTACTCTGCCTATTTAGTCTAGAAATCTATCATTAATCAGTCATCAAAAAAAAAAAAAAAAGGAATCCCACTTTTAATTTCTATTCTAAATGAGATTCTTATTACATCTAATGAAGTGATATCTAAATGAATTAAAAATATGAAATTAAGAAGCTGGAAAAAATATAGAAAATAAAATAACATTTTCTAAATAAATACATTTTTTGAAATGCAACACTGCAACCAAAAACAAGTGTCTTCGTGCATGTAATAATATTTCGTAATTATTAGGCTAATTTATCAAAAAATAGTCAAAGATAATCGAGTGAATAGCTTTGATCTTGTAAATGTGATAATAGAAAAATTCTCATACATATGGCTGGAGGGGTAGGGGTGGGGATAGGTCATAAAAGCTGGTCGATAAAAATTCAACTTTCTGTAATATTTCACATTTATTTGTCCAGATAGTATTCAGAATACATTTATCATGATTTAGGAAAGTCCTTATTCGATTATATGTGTTGAATGGAAATTCATAAACTATACACTAGTAGTCTTAAAAGTTTAAAATATTTGTGTTCTTTTATAATAATTTCTTATAAAATATCTCCACTGCACACAGTTTAAACTTAAAGGAAGTATAGAGTTTTATTTAGCGACTAGTTTAATGAAA
This sequence comes from Maratus speciosus, assembly GCA_963932465.1. Taxonomy (NCBI): domain Eukaryota; kingdom Metazoa; phylum Arthropoda; class Arachnida; order Araneae; family Salticidae; genus Maratus; species Maratus speciosus. The sequence continues at coordinate 179,018 of CAWVRF010000127.1, read as the reverse complement.
AAATGTTTATCAATCGCTCGGAAGTGATAACTATATGCGCCTATGGAGCGCCTCTGCGGCTTGGTACCTGGTGCCAGGGCACCGCTAGGATCACCTGTTCCGCTTTTTCTGCAGTTCTGTTAATATTATTTCACTCATTTTTCCTGTCAACCTGGAATATTAATTACTATCTAATTTAATTAGAATTAAACATATCTGGGATACCATCTATACTAATAAAAGAAATAGTATATATAAAGTACAACAGACTACTTTCATAATTTTTTTCCTTTTTTCTTCATTTTAATATTTTCATTATCAGAAATTGTTTAATTGCTAACTAGAGCTATTAATAATAGAAATCATCTTAATTGCTGTTGAAATAAAATTTTAGTTTTTATTCAAATCAAGTTTCATTAGTTTTGGCCCAAATCAAGTTCATTTTTTAGCAACTATGCGAAAATTTATTTTGAAAAAGAACCTTTTAACATTTATTTTAGCAGTTGACACGTTTCATATCATTAACCTAACTCATTAATAAATTAAAAAAAAACAATTGTTTAAAAAATATTAAAACTCAAGAAAAATTAAGTTGATTCATTTTTAATGATTACAGGTTTTTATTTTGTCCATACATTTTGTGGAAAAAAAAAAAAAACACACTACATTGAATCTTTCTTTCTTTTTTTTTTTTAAATTGGCGTTTTTCTTCCAAAACATACACAAATGAAGTCTCGATGCGAAACCGAACAAGGCATGTGATTTTTTTAACCAATAAACACATTTCGTTCAACCTAGGTCGAGAAACCCCGAGTTGGGTAACTTTTCATCCGAAGTAAACGGTGAATACGAGTTTTCAACTCCCGGTTGAAAATACCAACCTGGGGTTACTGAACCCGCGGTTTAACCCTCGGTCGAAGTTATTCATGAATACGAGCGTTAGATGTCTGCAAAAAAAGTCTCAGCTCAAAGAGCATAAAAGCGACACCTGTCGCGCTGTATACACCCAAGCCTAAAAAAAGATCTATGTGAAAGTGTAACAGGTTGGTTGGTTGGTTGACTTTTTGACGGCCGATTATCTACACTAGGGATATAGGCCCGGGAGGGGGGAGTGCCCTCCGTGGAGGTCTTTCTAAGGGAACCTAACCCGTATTTACGCATGGAAATCCATGGCTCGAGGAAAACCACGAAAACTCCGAACGAGTAGGCCGACGAGCGCGATTGGGTTCGAACCCAGCACCTCCCGTCTACCAGCTTTGAGAGCAGAACCTCTCAGCCACTGGTGGGGCCGAAAGTGTAACAGAATATGAAGTCTGATTAAATTACGCGTCTTAGTTTTTGAGACAGAACAATTGCGAGAATCGTGAAAAACGGAGCATAGCAGCACCACCTATTGCGCGATTTACACCAAAACGTAAAAAGAACAACATATATCAACGTCTAACTGAATTTGAAGTTTGATGAAAATTTGTGTATTAGTTTTTAAGGCTATTACGAAAATCATGAAACATTCTGTATCGCAGTGCCACCTGTTGGCCAATTTACACCAAAAAGTAATCAGCACCATTTTATATCACGGACTTACCTAATCTGAAGACTGATGAAAATGCGTGCATTAGTTCTTGAGAAAGAGGTATTGGGGCAATCGTGAAAAATGCAGCATAGCAGCGAAACCTGTTGGACGATTTACACGAAAACGTAATCAGCGCGAAATAATATCAAGATATAACTGAATCTGAAGCTTAATAAAAATCTGATCATTAGTTTTTGAGATGTAGCGATTGCGAAAATCGTAAATAATGTATCATAGCAGCGCCACCTATTGAGCAATTTACACCAAAAATTAATAATCACCAAACAATATCAAGAACTTACAGAATCTGATGTTTTATGAAAATCTGTGCATATACTTCTTGAGATATAGGGCAATTTGCACCAACAGCTATTAAGCACCAATTTATATCAGGGACTAATCGAACCTAAAGTTTTATTACATTCCGTACATTAGATAGAGCGCCCAAAAAATTTGACACACATGCAGGCAAACTCACAGACGATTCACAGATAGACATTTTGTAAAAACATGTTTTTCGGGATCTGTGACCGCTAAAAAGTGTAAATTCGTCGAAAACTGGAATTCGAAAATTTTCTTGAATCCAATACTTTCTTCTTGCAAAGATAGAAAGTAAAAAGGAAGAAGGAAACATATGTCTTTTAGAATCAATATTTTTTTCATGAAAATTTTACACGGGCTGAGAAACGGTTATATTTATTACGATAAAAATTTTAAACAGTTCCAAAAGAAAATATTTTTAAAAAAAATTATGAAATGACCGTACGTGAAAAACAGAAAATAACATCTTACGAGGCTTTTACCAATAAGGCTTTAATAAGGCAATAATTTGCTTTTACCATTAAGGCTAATGTCAGACGAACGTCTTTTTGCACGCTTTTTTTCCCTACATATCATCCCTACACAATGCCGCTAGCATTTCGCCTCACATTAGCCTTAAAGTCAATATTTTTTGGAGATTTTTTTCGTTTAAAAATATAAATTCGGACAAAATCGGATTAAAGGTATAAAATCCTACAAATTTGTGCTTTATTAAAGGTTATTAACACGGGCCCGGGCAACACCGAGCGGGTCAGCCAGTCTATAATAATAAGGAAAGAGGTTAGCGTTAAAAATAGCATTAAAAATTATATTGAAAAAGTCTAATCAAAAACTCCGAAATCGGGCTTTAGGATGAAAAACTAAATACATAGAAGTACCTTCATACCAAATTTTGTAGCTCTGCGCGCAGCGACTTTTTCAGACCATGGCCGACAGACAGACAAACTTCTTTGACACTCGTGAAATTATTACGTTGAAAATGTTTTAGAACACTTGTAGTAATTTTTGGTCTTTGCGACTTTTGGAATTTTTAGCACTTTTTAATGCAATTTTCAGCGGTTTTTCGCGTTCCGCAGTGACAGCGATTTTTTGCATTCCGTGGAGATTTTTTGACATTCGTGAAAAAATTCCGATTAATGTTTTTAGTCCACTATAGTGAATTGTGTTTTCAGCGATATTTGAATTTTTAATGCTCTTTTTTTTTTTTTTTTTTTTTTTTTCGTATTCCGTAGCGATTTTTTGGCATTCATAATATTTTTTAGGTTTCAAACTTTCAGCCTAATATGACAAAGTTTCTCATCCGCGATTTCTGAAAAAAAAAAATTCCGCATGTCAACACGATTTTTAGCGTTTTTGCGCGTTACGTGCTTTTTTAACACCTTTCAACAGAGTTGAAAAGTGTTTATGAGTTCGGTTTGTGTGACAATCTGGCCGACTGTTCGCGCTCTAACTCCCGTAAATATACTCGGATTGCCCTGAAAATTTTGGATGTTATTAATGTTTACCATAGCACGTTTTCTATTTCAAATGAAGTTTCTAGCATGTTTAGTTCATTTACAGGGACAGTCAAAAGTTTTCCGTTACATTACGGCCTTATGAGAAAAAATCGTTTCAAATGATTTTTAATGCTGTTACATGCTTTCAAACATAATAAAATTGATATGCGTTTATCAAGTCCACTAAAATATGCATTCTGTAGAATATGCAGTGCAAAGAATAGTTATTATTCATTTACAGGGCCACACAAAAGAATTCCGTTGCATAATGATATAGATGTGGAGAGAATTGTTTGCGGCATATTTTAATTATGCTAAATTATTTCATGTATAATGGAATTGATATACGTCGCTGAGGTTTACTATAACTTATTTCATGCATAATACGAAGTACATACCATTTATAGGGATACACAAAGGATTTCAGATACTATTGTATCCGAAGTACTCTACAGTAATCGAAGATTGCTGGAAATGTATTTTTAATTATGTTATGTGCTTTTATGTTTCACTATATTTATGCAGAGTATATGGTGTGTATAAATGCTGTAATTCGTATACAGGGCTACACAAAAGAATTCGTAATGGTTACTGGGTATGATTGCAAATTGCTTAAAGGTGGTTTTTAAATGAGTTATGCATTTTTACGCTGAACTGTATTTAGTTTACTAAAAAATATTTGTAGAGCACAGATAAAATGATATACAGGGTCACGCAGAGAATTGGATACATGGCCGTCTATAAATGATAATTTCTGGAAATGTGATTTCAGTAGTTTTAAGTGTGTTGTACTTTGAATTAAACTTTAGCTAAATAGTGGCGTGTAATAAAGATACTAGGTTAACTACAAGGTTGTACTAAAGTTAACAGGTATATTTCCATCTGTTAGTATAAACTGCCGAAAGAGAATTTTCAACCTGTTATGCGTTTTCTTTCTAATCTAAATTTCCCCATTATATAATATATATATCAACCTGCAGATCAAATATAGGGCTGTTCAAAAGAATTGAAATATATATTTGCTATGGGCGGTAACTGATGAAATCAGCTTTTCAAATGTTTTATGCGTTTTCTAAAATGTTTACCTAGTTCTCTCATATACCTTATTTCCCTTAAATAACGAAGTTTTGTAATTCAGTAAGTGTTGGAAAGTGTTTCATAATCTATGCTTAACGCATGATTTTTCTTACTTGTTTACATTTATAAAAGAAATTCGTTTCAACCTTGTAACACGCTGTAGTAATTTTTTTCCTCCGCAATTTTTGATTTTTTATCGATTTTTAATGCGATGTTTAGCGTTCTGTTGATATCTTTTGACACTCGTAAAAGGAATTGGGTGCCGAACTTTTAGCCCAATATAATAAATTTTGTTATATTTTCAATAAAGTTTATTCGAAATTCGTACAGCGATTTTTGAATTTTTTGCAAATTTTTATGCATTGTTTAGAGATTTTTCGCATTCCGCGGTGATTTTTCTGCATTCGTAAAATGAATCATGTTTTAATCTTTTAGCCCATAATAATAAAATTTTGCCACCTGCGAGTTTTGAATTTGTAGTGATTTTTAGAGTTTTTTCTCGATTCTCTACAATTTTTCCGAGTTAGCAAAAGGAATTCGGTTATCTTCTATCCTAAAATAGTAAATTTTGTTTTCTTTTCATTTAAATTTATTTGGAATTCGTGCAACTTTTTTTTAAATTTATTTTCGCGATTTCTTGTTACGATTTTTTGAATTTTCGTGTTTTGTAGTATTTTTCAACTGACCCGGCGACTCCGGGCATGTCAGCTAGTTAGTTTATAAATGCATAATATAAATAGTACAGGGTTGCGCACGAAAAAGCGGCCCTGCTGTGTTTGCCATGAATGCGCATGTACAGATAGATACTTTTATATGAACATCGAAAAGTTTGAAAATATCACGAAAATCAAATCAAATGTCAGTCCGAAACGGCACGGGAAAAAATAAAGTTTAGGACTGGCCCGGGTTTACAGAAAAAATTTAGACCCGGTCCCTACTCAGCCTGATAATAATGAAAGAAAATAGAAAATGGGCCTGAGAAAGGGTTTCTTGCTCGGCCCGAATAAGAACAACTAAATATGTATTGTTTATTGTTACCAGATCCTGGTGAATCGTCATTTACTATAGAGAGACCACTTGATTGATTTGGACTATTTTAATAAATATGACCTTTATGCATGATTTAGAGACAAAGAATTTCTTCCTTTATGTTCTATGCTTTGGAGACATCTTTAGGTTCTATGCTTTGGTGATTCTTCCTGGCTTCTAGTTTCTTCATTTACAGCAAAACTTAAATCCTCTCCCCCTTCCGTCCCGAGTTCTTCAAAGCTTGTAAATTGGAATCACTTTCTTTGTAGCTTCGGGGAACAACGAACCATCTGTGCTCTAATCAGATCATACCGGTCACAATTTGTTGTCCGTTAAAACGTGAATTTATTGCTCTATGTCTATGATGCCGAATCAGAAAAAGAATTTCTTCCCAGAAAGTCTTCCCAGTGTCCAAAGAAGGAAGAAAAACCCACCATGGAGAGTGCTTAGTTTTTTCTCATACGCCATGCTAAAATTTTCCAGTTGTTTTAGTTGTTTACAAAGAATAAAAGAAAACAGCGAATTTAGAGAATGAACAATTATCCATCGAAAACATTATACGCAAAAAACTTTTGTAAATTATATGAAATTCCAAAATCTGAATTTTTTCTGTGTGAGTTGGCGTAAAAAAAAATTTAGCCCATCTGAAAAATTATTGGAGGGGCCCGAGCCCCACGGGCCCATATAACTCTACGCCTATGATATTAGTCTGGTAGTAAAACACCCAGGAGTAAAGTCATTGAAATGTTGGAGATGTGTCGGAAGAGTCCTCTATCAAAAAATAAGGACATCAAAGCTGTACGTCATTTTGGATAAAATAATTACCAAGGGAATGACTTCCACGCAAACCGCAATAAAATCGATTAGTTTCTTCAATGTTTATGAGCGTTTAAAATCTCCCCCTCTGTGCACAGTTCAATTTTCGCTAGTTACCCGATCCCAATGTTTTCTATTTTGGGCTTAAAATTTAAGTTAAAGTCTAAACTTTAGAATAATTTTAGCCCCATAAAAAAATAACGGTAAAAAGTAGTCGTTTGTTACTCTAAAGTCTAAAGCGCCCTCTATCGACAATTTTTGAACGTAACCTTTTCAAAATTTTTTAAAGAAAATCATGATATAAAGAATGATTTTAGCAAAAACCGCAAACTAATCGACCCTTTTTTCCGTTTTTTATCATCATTTAAAGTTTTGGACCTTAAAATTTAATGGCCCCTAGCTCCTACAGAAGACGTTTGCGCCCCATGGTTTCCCATTTAATAATGTCTGTCTTCATGTCTACTATCACCCCTCAAAGGTTGTCGGTCTGGTAGTGAAACACTCTGTATAAACGTGAAAATAAACATCAAAAGTTTACTAAACGGTGTATAAACTGTTGCAAAGTCTAAAAATTATACAAACATTAAAATAAAGTAAGACATTCAACGTTTCGGTCACCATCTGTGACCTTCATCAGGAAAACATTGTCGTCGTGTCTTCTAAAAACAGAGCAAAACCGTCTTGATTCAGGACTATTTTGCTCTGTTTTTAGAAGACATTACGACAATGTTTTCCTGATGAAGGTCATAGATGGTGACCGAAACGTTGAATATCTCACTGTATTTAAATGTTTGTATAGTTTTTAGACTTTACAATAGTTTATACACTGTTTAGTAAACTTGTGATGTTTATTTTCACGTTTATATGGAAATAATTTATATTTAACTTTTAATTAATAAAAAAGCAACAATTTTTCAGCAATTTCCTATCAAATTTAAGCATTTTTCGTTATAGCAGCTGACAACAATTAAAAATTCACAATAAAATTCTTACCACAATTACCTTTCTATTGTAAGATGCATTTCATATTACGTACGTCACGCTGCAAAACTTAAAAGCTGTAGCGGGTATTACGATAATTCTTTTACCTCACATGCAAATAATTAGAGATATACATGTTACGTACGTCACGCTGCAACACTAAGAAGCTTTAGCGGGTATTACGATAATTCTTTCACCTCATATGAAAATAATTAGAGATTATTTAATTGTGCTTAATTATTACAAAATTTTAAAAATAAAGAAACACATTTTGTCACAAACATCAACAAAACTTTTTATTCTATTTATTCCCTTATTCCAAAGATATCGTTTTATCGTCTACTGCCATAGTAACATGATAAATTAAATTTCATTAAAAAAAAAATGCGCAGTAGGAGAAAAATATTTTGCTAATTCGAATAGTTATTTTTAATTTTGGTTTTAGAATTAAATTTATGAACTCCTGTGCGTAGAACGGGTTAAACAGCTAGTAGATTATAAGGGGATAGCACTGGTAGTTGATCCAATAAGAATACATACTTTCGATTACGGTTTCGCTTGTCGTAACATTATATTCAAATAATGATTTTATTATTATTATATTTCGAAGAGAGCCATGTCTAGCATATTCGTCTATGCTGCACTGTTAAAAATTTTGCAGCATTCTGGCAGATCATTCGACCGTTTTTTGAAAAAACGGTTTCATAACTATCATTTAACTATATTCTGACCATAAAATGGCCAATAATATGGTCAGAATAGTGTTAAAATTACGGTTCTGGAACCGTTTTCGGAAAAAACGGTCAAATGACCTACCAGAATGCTGCAAATTTTTAACAGTGTGTATTGTTAACTCGTGATTCCACTCTAAGTGTGAACAAGAAAGAAAAATCATGCATCCAGAATAGATTATGAAACACTTTCCAACACATTCAGAATACCGTAACAAAACTCTACAATTTATTAAGGTGAAAGACGTCTAAATAAACAATTTAGAAAATGCATAACGCATTTTAAAACCCAATTTCTACATTTAGAATGAATAGTACAAAAATATCCGAATGTTTTTGTACAGCCCTGTATAGGATCTTTAGATTCATATGTATATTACAGAGCATGCTAAAAGTTAATTCTATTAAAGGGTATCAGCAAACTTAAAGATTCAAAATTTTCGAAATTTAAACTTTTTTATGCTAAATTCGTATCTTTTCCGGACATTTTGATATAATTGTTTCCTTTAAATTCCCATTAGGACAGAAGTTGAAGCTTTTAGAATTATACCCGCTCAATAGGTGAAGCGGCGTTCCAGAAACTTTGAAGTCATTTTTCTCCAAATTATGTTTTTGGGCATAACCTGCACGATTTCTCAAAAACTTCTCAATATTTTTTCATGCAATTTTCAAAACATATGTTTTATGTTAGTCTGTATAAACTGAATCTAAAATTCCCTTTTTATTGTTCAAAACAATATTTTTTTAGGTAATTATACCATTGAAATTTTCTAAATTTTGCATTAGCTAAATACAACCTTGTATTAAAAATATAAAACAAATGCTTTAAATACAAATTTATCTATGTTCAGGGTCATTATTACAATCTGAAGTATAAGTAGGAAAAAAAATTTTCATTCTTGTTACAATACTATTTATTTTGTAATCTTGCGCGTTAGCTGTTATACCAATTGTCTGCTCTTCAAATTTCTGACAGTTTGGAGGCTGCTATAAATGGTAATTCTGCATCTTGCAATTTTTTTTTTTAAATACATGAAATGAAAGAACCTGCTTACCTATCTTTCATCCCAATGACAATTGTGTTTTAAAAGCATATACATTTTACAAGATATTAAATGTTGAAAACGGTCTTTTTTTATTTTTTACAATTTTAAGAGTCCTGAGACCCCATAAACGCATATAGCACAATTGAAATTTCCCATTCAGCAGTTTCCGTCAATAAACGAACATGCATTTGAAATCTTTTGCGTAGCCCTGTATAGGATCTATAGAAACTAGCAAAAGCCATGCTTTGAATGGATTCGCGAAGCATTACTTAATAAGACAAATACTGTTTGAAAGTAAGAGTATTTTTTATATTATTTTTGCATCTTTATTAAGCAAAAACGTTACTTTAGGCTTTGGCGCATTTTAATGTTAGAAATGTAAATTCAGCCAAATAACTAAGAATCTCCTCGGAATATTTTATTTATGTCATAACGAATTTAACAATTAATTTTATTTGTTTACAATTCTTTTGTTGCCACTTTACAAAAAAAAAAAAATCATGCTATAATTCTTTTAAAATGCGTAAGTTCGTCTGCGTAAATGATTTCACATAATAAGAATAAATTGTGTATTGGAATTTATTAACACTGGAAAATACTTTTATGATTGAGTGTAAATATTTAATTTTCACAAATTTTAATTCATTAAAAATGTGCTGTAATTTTTATAAAAGGGTATTTTAAAAATTTCATAAAAAATAGTGAAACTATTTAATTAATCATGATTCTATCTATAATGACTAACTCCATGATTTATTTTTTCTTCTGAAAATACACGTGTTTCCTTTTTTATTTGTAAAAATGCGTCCGTAATGGAAAAACATGTAAAATAAATTAATTAAAATAATAAATTTTTTATGGCTATTCTGAAAAAATGATATTGTGCAAATCTACAGATCATAATTTATTTTTATGTTTAATTTCAAGTCAAAATACTGAATAGTTTTTTTTTGTAAAGTGTACGATAAGATGTAATTTGTGTAGCCTAGTAGAGGATTCGCTTCTCTCATCCTAATTATACTCACCAAGTAATATGAAAAAAAAGTTAAATTTTAAAAATCCTATCACAACTGAAAACTCATATTCAGCAATTATTCTTCATAGGCAGTACTGTAGCCAACTACTTTAGTGTGTCCCTGTAAATGAACGATAAACTATATGCACACCAGAGTCTACAGCAAGAGTTTTGTAGCACATATCAATGATATATACAAATTTCAATACATTTAAAGTAGTGTAATATCCTTAAAATATATCACAAACGATTTTTTCCCATAGGCCGTAATGTAACGGATTTATTTTGAGTGTCCCTGTAAAGGAACCGTAAATGCTACACACTTCATTTTCAATATTGAACATGCCACAGTAAACACTAATAACATATATCAATTTCATAATAATCTTACTGTATTTACGAGAGCTAGAGTACGGACGGACAGACTGACAGACAGACAAACCGAATTCATAAACACTTTTCGATTATGTTGGAAAATGTTAAAAATCAAGTTACATTAGTAGTAGACCATCCACTGTTATTAGGTGCGTTCGTAATTATATAAATACGTAGCACCTATAGTACTGTAGTCTGTCTATAGTCTGTCTGTCTGTCCGTCCGTCCACATATAACAGGGCAAAAACTACCCAACCGAATGGTCTGAAATTTTAAATATATATAATTGTTGCAAAATTGTGTAGAGTCATTTCAAATTTTATGAAAATCGGATGTATAGGAAAAAATTATTTCAAGTGCATTTTAAGGATGTTACAGCCTTTCGAACAAAATGAAATGAATATGCGCTTATGAAGTGCACTAAAATATACATTCAATACAATATGCGGTGCAAAAAATATTTATAAAACTAGTTATAGAACGAACGCACCTCATTTGCTACGTTTGACGTGCAATTCTCAACTTATTATTTATTTAACCATGGTATAGAAAATGATCATACTTCTCAAGTAGTGTATAACTCCTACGGAACAAGCAGTAAAAACCGTACGTACAAGAATTTTTTATGTAGCATCTATTATATTAAAATCTGACTGTCTGTATTAGAATATCACAACTCCTCCTCGTAGCATATGGAACGTAGCGCGATGAAACTGACATCAGTCATCCACAGGGAGCCTACGATGTTATATAAGCTCTCAGGCTTTTTTTTTAAGATTTAAATTACTTTCTGAGATATTAATTTCTTTTAAAAAATTAACAAGTTTTTTGAAAGATGGCAAATAATTGCTTCATTTTTGTGGAGAAAAGAATGAAAAGCTGAAGCAAAAAGGACTATTTTATTTTTATTGACGCCGTTTTTTCATTAAAATTGAAAAGAAAAACTATATTCAATTTGAATAGATGATGAAAACAAAAATCTTGAATAAATAAAATTTTCCTAGAAAATTTGAAGAAATAAAAAAATGTTTTCACACATTCAAGCTTCTTGAGTTAATTTATTCTACAGAACCAAAAATCGTCTGTCGACAAACTGACATTAGGCTGCACGCTTTTTTTACTTTTCCAGCATCCTTACACATGCTAGCGAAGGTGTAGGGATGCTGGAAGAGTGAAAAAAGCGTGCAAAAAAACGTTCGTCTGACATTAGCCTAATGTCAGACGAACGTCTATTTGCACACTTTTTCTTTCAAAGTCAAACAGAAACACGTTCTCTAACATCGGTTTCTGTTTGATGTGGAAAGAAAAAGCGTGTAAATAGACGTTGGTCTGACATTAGCCTTAGAAAGGGGCTGTACATATGTAACGTTATCAGCTTTTTGGTAATTTTGAACCCCTTCCCCCCCACGATATAATATGTTATCATCTCTCGATCCCCCCCCCCTCCCCTCCCCTCCCCGTAATGATATTATTATCGATGCATAAAAGGTCTTTAGATTTTTGGAAATTTTTCATTTGTTTGAAGCGATATACAAATATGATTACATTTATTTTTCGCATACTTTATTGATTCAAATGAAAAGAAGTTAATAAAATATCAGTTTATGTATGAAATAACTTTATATCAAATAACACTTAAAAGAAATAGTTACTGTTTAAAAGTATTTAATAATAGCTTTTTGTTAAATAATGCATTTAACAGTAATAATGTCTTTTTTGCACTTGTTTCCGCACACGGTGGGGTAGACAGAACTTCTTATCAACAAAGCAGATGGACAACATTCTTACGCTTTTATTTACTAGTAAACAAAAGTATCATTTCAAACATAATTCGTATATAGTTTGTTGAACAGCGGATTATACAGTGTCATCGAAAAATAATGCCTAGATTTTAAATAACTGTCACAAACTATGAAAGGTAATTTATTGGTTTTAGTCTTATAATGTGCGGCAAAAAATAATTTTTTTTTATACCTTAGTATGTTTCAATGTAAGCACCGTTCGGTGTGCACCAGAAGCAAATGTGTGCAATGTGAGCAAATGGAGCAGTTCGACCTGGATAAGTTCTCCGAAAAAGCCGCTGTCATTATTGACTGTGACTCCTCCATACCAAATCACTCACTGTGCTTTTTGTTGCACGGTCAACATCGTACTGTGCTTTTTGTTGCACAGTCAACATCGTACTCTCCTTTTTGTTGAACGGTCAACATCGTACTGAGCAGCTGCAGTCTGGCGCGTGGGCTAACCTTGACGACTGCGCAACTAATCCGCGTATAACACAGACACGCAAACGAGTTCTGGTGAACTAAAACGAAACTTGCGTTCACCAGTTATCGTGTAGTGAAAGAATTACTCATTTAACATAAAAGGTTTCGATGTTATGATTTTTTTTAAATCTAGGCATTATTTTTCGATGACCTGTATATGCATGCACGTGAGACAGAAGAATAGGAATTCCAAGCGCTCATATTTTGAAATTAAATAATTTTATAATCATTTAATGATTTTAATAATAACTTTGTATTTTCGTAAAAATAGATAACATACTATTTTGATGTAAAGACCAAGTTACAAATAAAAAGAGAAAATTTTGGCTTGATCAAAAATGATAACGATATCAAAAGACAACTCCCCCCTCCCCCTAGAGATATCATGTGCCAGAACCCCCTCCCCCTAAAATGATAACGTTATATATGCATAACCCCAAGCATTACATCGTAGATGATTTTTTCTGCTTTACATTCAACGAAATAGGAAGATTTAATTACCTTGCTTTTAGATGGACAATTATTGACCTCTTAATCAAAGAATTGAATTTTTTAAAAAGCATGTTCTGTTTTGAATTAATTATTTTTGGAAGAAGGCGGCCCCGAACCCGACAAAGCAATTTTCATTGACCCGACTCGAACTCGAAATCGATCCGAAGCCCCAAATAGGAGAAAAGTTTTGTATATTTTAATGTAATTATGGAAAAGTAATCTATATCTCTATCATCAATATACTGGATTTACTTTCGAAATATTGAACCTACCCGAACCCGACTGCGACACCCAACCGGAAACAGAGTCAATATAACCCGAATCCGACCCACAACAAAAGAACTTAGTACCAACCCTATCCGACATGAAAAGCGGGTCGGGTTGGGCATGGGTAAAAGTGAGTTACCCGACCCGATGCAGGACTTTACACTAGTGTCCCACCTCGGGTCGGGTTGACGTCAAAGGTTTTCGTTGCGTTTCAGGTTCGGTTCGGATTGACTCTAATTGTTTCGTGTTTGGAGTGGAATTTCACTCTTGCGAGTTGGTTTCGAATTGACACGATTAAAGAAAAAAAAAAGGCTTATAATATTATTTTAGATGAGAAATTATATATTTGAGCATTAATGAATATACATATACACTGGTGGACAAAACGTAAGGACCAAGAAGAAATGTACACATAAATGAGAATCTACATGAGATTGGTGGGTCAAGAAGCAAACAATAGTAATAACAGAATGGTACACACGATTTAATATAAAAATTTTATTGAAAGGATTATTACAGGATATTACCAGAGGTTCTTTCCCTGAAACCTGAATATTGTCCGAAAACATGACTGTACAAAGAAAGAAAAATACTCACAATTAACAATCGTCAGTGCCATGTCAATAAAGGATGTGGCCGCCATGTAATGCGAGACAACTTTCAACACGGCGTGGCATACTCAGAACAACATGTTTTAGCAGCTGTTGAGGTAAGTTGCCCCATTCCTCCTTCGCTGCACGGATGAGGGTTTCCTTGTTTATGGGAGGAAATTGTCGAGCAGCAGTACGTCCCCCATGGCATCCCATACATTTTCAATGAGATTCAGGTCAGGGGAACGTGCTGGCCAGTTTATGCGATGGATATCTTCGTACTCAAGACAATCTTGCACAGACTGTGTGCAAGGCACAGTCACGCCGACAATGTGCGTTATCGTCCATAAAATGAAACTTTTCGCCGACAGCACCTCGAAAAAGTCGTACATGTGGAAGCAGGACGTCTTCAATGTACCGTCTACCGGTCATGGACCCTTGGTCAAGCACATAGAGATCCGTGCGGACATTGAACATGATGCCTTCCCACACCATGATACTTGAAGTCGCATATCGATCTCTTTCTAGAATATTTTCGCGACAGTAAGCACTACCAAACTCGCGCCATATCAGTTTACATCTACAATCAAACGATAGACTGAATCTACTCTCATCTGAGAAGAGCACGGTAGACCAGTCGTCATCAGTCCAATTGCGATGCATATGCACCACTGTAAACGGGCGCTACGTTGACATCTCGAGAGTGGGACACACACAACAAGTCATCGGGCGTACAGTCCACCCTTTTCAAAACGTCTTGCAACAGCTTTCCGCGATATTTTAGTTCCTGTGGCAGCACAAAGTTGATTTGCTAATTGACAAGCTGTGCTGCATCGGTTCTATTTTGCCGAAATAACAATACAGTCGAGCACCGATTCAGCGAATCGCGATTTAACGAATTTCTCGATTTAGCAAATTTTTTTATGGTCCCAGAGAAAATGGAACAAAAGTACTTCGATTTAACGAATTTATAATCCCGATTTAACGAATAACTTTCTAGGTAAAAAAAGTGAAAAACTGAAGATATTTAATATGTATGAAATATTTTCGGTGTTCCTGATTATTGATTTTCTGCATATGTATCATACGACACAGAACATGCTGGCTACATGCAAAAATGTTCATAATACTGCGGTTATTCATACTGTAGTTGTTGAAATACGTCCTTCGGACGAACTATTTTGCGTGAAAAATCCACACAATTAACATTTATTTAATCCAGATATATGTTTGTGAAAGTGAGGTGTGCAACTACATACACATTCAATATAATACCTGTGAAATATGTATCCATATTTAATCAATACTCAAGAAAACGTTTGTGAAATCATGTGTAAGTGACCAGCATTCTAAACAAATACTGCGGACAGTTCAGTCTTCAAATACGCCAATAGATGTCAGCACTACAGCTTTTTCTTCAAGACGGAATCCTATTTAACTTTCTGTGATGACAGATGGCGACACTATGCAGTATAAACAATCCATTGAAACCTTTAAACTGTGAACCCAGGTAGCACAGCAATATCGGCCCGACACTGCCCAATATCGGCCAATCTTGGTGTGCATCGGCAAAGACCGGTCATGTTTACCGACATTGGCCAGTATTGATCGATGTTGTCCGATGTTGGATTTGTGACATTAAAACTTCTGGAATCATGAATATTTAAATTTTTTATTCACATATTGTACTTTTTGTGAGAAGGTAGAAAACAGGAAACAATTATAATAACATTTTAAGTTCTGTAAATCCATGTAGAAAAACTCACATTGACCAATATTGTCCGATATCGGGTTATATCGGGAGCAATGATGCACAAGGATGTGCCAGCCAGCCAACCAATCAAATACAAGACAAGTACCCAACATGGCCGCTCTATTTTCTCGCTTTCTTGCCGTATATCTACCCTACCTTCATGGCTGTTGCAGATTAAAAACGAAAATATTTATAGTGATGGTAGTATGGAAAAGTGAGGTGTGTCATTCTTGAAATCCGAAAGTCACATCTTTATGTGAAACGGGTAAGTGCTCTTTATATTTCAAATAATGTTTGTTTAATGAATACATATAATCAGACGCATTTCATATATTCAAACTTGTTTTTTAAATAGTGTTTTCTGTTCACATTAGTATTATTACTTGATTAATTATCCATATTCTTGTGTAGTGTGTATTTTCTGTTCATATCATATTTATACTTGTCTCGGAATGTATATTACCTTTAAAGATTTTCGTCACTAATGATTGTAAACAATGCATATGAACTTTTGGTATAGTGTTTGAGTCAGTATATTATTTAACCGTTTAAGTAACACCAAAACACTTTTTCATTGTTTATATATTAAAATTGTCCGTTTACTTTATTCTTGAAATAATTATTTATATTAAAACGTGATTTTCTTTTTTTATTGTACGTAACTGAAACGATTTACTTACTTAAATGGCACAAGTACAATTAAAGTTGTGAGCAATTTATATAACCTTGAGATCCTTTTTATCAGAATTTGGAATAAATATTTCAGATATCCTAATTCAAGTGTGAGAAATTTTTTTTCTTCTTTCGTTATAAGGGAGAGTATAGAACTTTTTGTTTTTGTTTTGTCATACTTGCTACTTTAAACTTAATTTTCCAAATATAAAAATCGTTAAAAGACTCAAGATCAGTCATCAAACAATTACAATCAAAGGTTATTTATTCTTTTTATATTTTCTTTGTTATTTATTTATTTATTATTTTATTTTTTACTCCATCCAAAAATAAAAATTTGATACAGTTAAAGCTGATTCCTCTTATTTAAGTTTAATCATTTGTGATTTTTTAAAAAGATTTCTACTGATAAATTATCTGGTGTGTGTGTGGGGGGGGGTTAAGATTTCAAGATTCTGTATAATGCTTCTTCCTACCACCAATACAGTTAAAAATCTTTAAACTCCTTAGTATTTTGTTTATCTTTAATTTGCATAATGTTTTCTTATTTAAGTCATATACAGAAATTCAATCATTTGGGAAGAGTTCCCTATCTTGCGCACTTGGTGCGACTGGCAAAAAAGTAAGCAATGTTGTCAAAAGTCTGTTTAGCATCTTACCAAATTTTTATTTTAATTATATTTTATTAATATTATATTAATATTTGTAATATCTTATTTTTAAATTTACCAAATCATCTTACCAAGCGCCAAAAGACTGCAACAACCACGTCCTAAGCAGTTATCGCCCAAAATAACTTTCAAAGTTTTCTGGCACATTGCACATGTTATGGAACTCTTGTCATGAATTTTATAATGGCTATGTTAAAGCACTATTATTTATCTGATGTCTATTAGGAAACCATTAAAAAATGCAAATTTCCCAAAAATGTAAGGTTTTTTGAATAAACTATTTCTACCTGTTAAATTCTTCTTGGGCAAACTAAATGTAATAAGTTCATCATTGAATTTGGGTTAATTTGAATTCGTCTTCTATTATGTAATGTTATTTTTCACAAAATTTTGTTTCACATTAAACGGGCCAAAAGAGAAAAAACCTTGCATTGACCCTTGGCACGGAAATGTTTTTCTTATGCAACCTCCAATTTTAGTTATTAAGTAATAATTACAAGAAGAAAAAAATTGTCAACTGATATTGAAAAATTAAAAGTGTATAAGATGCTTTTTGTGTATAAAGTTTGTTAATACAGTAGACTCCCTCAAATTGAATAATTGAAGAAAAATGATCTCATTTTTTTTTGTGCATATTCAAATATGCATTATTAATTATTTACTTGAACTTTACTTTTAATACTTTAATCAGTTTTTAAATTAGCTTACTTTTTATCCTTTTAGTTTATTACTTTACTTATTTTAATATTTTACAATATCACAATCATTCATTATAATTTTGATTGCATTACTGTATTAAAATTACTGTTTAAAAAATGTAAACAAAGCAATGGCCAGAAATCCGCACAACTTCTGGTCTCAAGCTGTGTGGATTTGAAGGAGTCTACTGTATTATATTGAAACATGTCAGTTTTTTAATCATTCATACATATATTTCCTGGTTTGTGTGGGCCCATAGGGACAGAGGGGCTTCTGCCTCTGTGCTGTCTGCCGGAGATGCCCTCAAAAATGGTGTAAGATTGAGTGCTAACGCACATAGCATGGGATATTGCAGTCAATGTTGTATTTTTATACTCTTTTATTTAGCTTGGTTTTTTATATGTAAAGAAGGAATTTTGTAATTGATTTTTCACTCTTTTCTTGATATTCTAGAATTATAAAAATTATGCCTGTGTATTTCTAATGACAATATGCCATTTTAATACTTTTAGAACTTCATTATAAATTGATTTTAAGGCATTTTTGTCGTACCTAGCCGCAGGTGATAAATCTCCAAATAATCTTTATTATTACAACTATTTATGAGTTACAAAACAATGCAGTTAATTATGCACCAAACCATTTGCATTAAAATATGTTTAGGGGCTGTGAAACTCCAACAGTGAAATATTTGGAACAATAAAAATTAAAAAATATGAAGAATATAGCTTTTTATTTTTTAAGTTTCCTAATTTTTATTGATTATTTTTAATTATTAATAATAATTTATTTTATTAATTTAATTTTAATATTTCTTTAAAAAAATCCTTGTTTATAATTTATTACTGTATATACTCTCATATTAGTCAACCCCAAAATTTGAGAGATATAACATGTCCATCCGTTTGAATAACAATATTTAATAATAGACAACAACAATAGATAGTAATCTTGGTTTTAATTTAATTTTAATCAAGGAAGATTAATATGAATTCTGCAATAAAATAGGGCAATGAAAACTATTCCAAAATACTGATAATAAAATGGAATGATTTTCATTCCTTTAAAATTTTGGTGTTTATTTACACGTGAGTACATATAGTAATTAATTTATGATTATATGTAAAAAAAAATAGTTTCGAAATCCTGTATAACAGTTTAAATAATAATTTTTCCCCTGTTACTATATTTTAAAAGATAAGTAGAACAAATATTATATTTTAAATAAATTCACATATTCGTGCTATTTATCAAGTAATACATCAGAGCAGTGATTTTTCAATAGTTGGGCTCTTTGTAAAATTAATGCATTGTAACGGATTTTTTTTTTTGTTTGTTTAAGACATAAATTGTAGTCATGAAATTTGGTGTGATTCTCAAGATAAACATTGAATGTTTATAAAAGTGTACTCTTTTAGAAACTATTTTTACTTTTATTATTTATGGAAAGAGTTTTAGTTTTAAAAATTCACTTTAATTCGAAAATGCATTTTTGAATATTATGTTCAAATTTTGTAAGAGGAAAAAAAAACTGAGGTAAAATTTTAATATTGTAAGTTTGCAGTTTGTAAGTTAAGTAGTTGGTTCGCAATTTTGTTTTCTGATTTATAAAACCATTAAATAATAAGTTGTGAGTACTGTGTGATTTTAGCACTAACTATTGGATACAGTAGACTCCTTCAAATCCACACATCACCGAATATGTAAACAATGGAACTTTCAGTTCAGATGTAGGGACAAAATTAGACTTTTTTATTTTTATATAATTCCATATGTAATTCTTGTTAATGTGACTAAACTCTTGCTTGTTCATGAAGGAAATAGTATAAATTTATTTCTGAAAAATTCAAGATATTGCTGATGGCATTGGTAATTGCAATCTTTTTACCAAATATATTTATGTATTAATCAAGCTTTTTTGGTTATTAAGTCTGGCAAAAACCTGAAATAAAACTTTCTTATTTTATGATTTTGATATGAATTAGTAGTGTACCTTTGTGAGGCAAGTTTCGTTGAATAATTCAAGAAAAATGTATATAATCTTTATTATGGATTATTATTTACTTGATGTTTACTTTTAATAATTTAATTATTTTTTAAATTAACTTAATTTTTATTATTTCAATTTATTATTTTACTTAATTATTTTAATATTTCACTTAAGTAAGCATTCATTATAATTTTGATTGCATTATTACATTCAAATTATTGTTTAAAAAATATAAATAAAGAAAGCAATGACCAGAAATCCGCACAACCTCTGGTCCCAAACTGTGCGGATTTGAAGGAGTCTACTGTATTAATATAATGAAGTAAAAATATTTCATTTTCAAGCTGAAACTTTGGTGAATAAATTCAAATCTGCCATTTAAAATTTGTTTATGAAAAAAAAAAAAACTATAGCAAATTATAAATTGTTAAAGTACTTGGTCGGATTGTAATTTTGGTTCATTTTACTTTTCTAGCTAGTGTGGAAATGAAGTTTGAAGGAACAGAAGCCATTGCTGTCTCTAGTTGCATTGGAAAGGTCTTTGCAGAATTGACGACAGGGATGGAAACACTTTTCAAAGGAGAAGAAGATGACCAACAAGAAATTGATGATTTGTCGAAAACATTTTTGTTAAATAATAAATATGATTAATAATAGTTTGTAAATAAAAAAAAACATTCAATTCTTTTTGTGATTAATAAATTTTGTTTGTTATACATGGTAAGTTTTTATTTAAATTCTAAGAATTGACTTCTAATTTCTGTTTTATCATTTTTAAAACTAGTATCCAATGTTTAAGATATTTCAATAAAATACAATTTATAAAATAAATTTACAAACTTTTAAAATCACCTTGTAAAGTTTCTTAGAGAAAAACAGTTGATAAAAATGGACTCCTATAAAATCTATCTAAAATTAGAATTTTTAACGAAATATAAATTATGATGATATTTAAATGCTAAGTTTTTAGATTTCTAATTATTTTAAATGCCTTACTTATGTGCACTTGAGAGAATCTATCAATTTAAATTTCTAAAATGTATTTTATAGCTTCACCCCCTCCCCACCCCGACTCAAAAGAGAAAATATATAAAGAAAATAGCTATTTTGTCCTTCTTATCATTTCTGATATTTTCTAAGTATTTTTTATCTATTAATTTTTTTGAGGGGGGGGGGGGGGTGTCCTGAAATATGTTTTAAAAAGTTTCTCCCTTCTATCAGTCACAATTTCTTTCTGCTTACATCAACTAAGTAGGTATTGTAAATTCTGAAATGGAATTTCGATAGCCTTAATGTCATGTTAGTCTACTTTTTGTAGGGTATTTTGTATAATTTCTAGAAAGATTCAAATGTTGGGGAAAAAAACATTTTTCTGTAAATTTTCTTTTTTTCTTTTTTTTTTCTTTTTTTTTTAACAAATAAGAGTTTTTTGTTGCTAAACTTTCTTTGAAAATGTAAAATAATATAAATTTATTGAATATACGTATGTACATTAAAAATAGAAAGATTTTATTTTTACTTCATATGAATACATTACAAATGGAAATATCAAACTTACTATTAAAATTTTAGTTCCAGAATAGATTTTCTCGCTTAGTTTAATGGCATTGTTTGTAACATACTTTTTTATTCTTTTAAATGGTCATTTCAGTTGCACTTTCAATTTTACACTGATATGAAAACTTATAAATTTTGCTCAATATTTGCTGGCAATTGTTTTTTTTTAATGAAAAAATTCCATCAAAGTGTTTATCCCCCAGCAGTATAGCATAGACTCTCATTCACAATGAAGGGAGTATAAAGATAAAATGTAAATTTTGTTTTAAATTAATTGAATATTTAAAAATTTTGAAACTAAAAATATAAATTAATGTTTTACTAATTTTTAATATAGGAGTAACTAAAATAAAGTTGGTTAAATGAATAAAAAAACAACAACAGTGGGTTTACTGTTTTCAACCAAATTTCGCTTGCATTTTTTGGTACTTTTTGGTTATCCGGGCACCAGTGTTATTTTTACATACATATATATGGACACACGCATGCGCATATATGTGTATGTAAATATAACACTGGCACCTGGCTAACCAAAAAGTACCAATTTTTTTTTCAGGTGTGGTGGACAGAGGGAGTAACATTTCATTTATACAGAAGATCTTTATAATCCTATATAATGCACAGTTTCTGAGATGTAAGCAATGAATTTTGTACTTAAGAAGCACCTGTAATCCATATCGCAAAAATATTGACACCCTTTAGAAGATTAAATTTAAAACATTATTTCATCTTTATTTCCTTAATTCAGATTTTTTTTAAATGAAAATATTGCTATTATTAAATGTAAAAATTTTGGGATTAAGTAATGTGATGATTTTGTCCCAGCATGTTTGGATACTTTTTATAGGCGATTTAACAATATGTGAAATGATCAATATTATGCAAAAATTTTTTAACCTGCACAACGTTTGGTCCTAAGGAATGCAATATAAATATCTACTGCGATTGTTTTGTATATTGCCGTATTTACAAGGTAAGTTTTAATGTTGTGTGAAATGACGTATATAACGCAAAATGTTGCATGCTTTGGTTTGCATTGTAAAGATCTTCTACTGCATATAAATACTATGTTAACGTTTATTTTAAAGACATAAAAAAAATCATTTCATCTACATTATTTTTATTATTATTTTTTTGATAATGGTTAAGTGTTTATTGATTATGTGAAAATAAAATATGGAAATCTGCTTACGATAAATTGATTTTTTTAAATATTCAATTTTTCAACCTCACTATAACCACAAATTGGTATTACGGACATAATTTTACATATGAATTTTGAATGAGGAAAGTAGCATTTACTTATGAGTTTTTCAAAAAGTTAATGTTTCAATGTAGAACATTAAACATTGGAAAGAAAAAAAAAGAGAAACCACCAGAATGTAGAGTGAACATAAGAGAGAGAGTATTCATATTCATCTTCCAACACTATAGAATCGGTAAGTTCATACTCTGATTCAGGATGATGGTCTGGTCATACAGATAAAATATAAATTTTCTTCTGAGTTAATTGGGTAGGAATAATTAATTAAAGTTAAGTTTGAAAAAGAACAAAGGTAGAATTTTGCATATGTAACTTAAGAGGACACAGTACCTTTTAAACTATTTTTCAGTTTTCAATAGTATTGTAATATCTGTGGTGGCATTATGTTTAATACTATAATGCAAATATATATATATTTTTTAATCTTACAAAAATGCCTATTTAACTAAAATTTAAATTTTTTGAATAATTTTTAACTTTTTAAAAATCCCTACTACTTTTTTAAAATGAATATTTTTTGCTTCAGAAATTTCTGTAATTTCAATTATGAGTTTGTTGAATTTCCTTGATTTTTTATTATACAAAAGAGAAAAAGATTTATATTAAATGTAATATCCCATACATCTAAAAATCCATGGCACAGTTTTATGTAGTATAATCTAAGGAATGTGGGAAAAAAAATTTGAAACAAAAATATTGATATTTAAAAAATCAGTTGGGATTTTTTAAAAAAATATATTTTTTTTAAATTTGAATTTTAGTTAAATAGAAATAGGCAAGATTTTTTGAAATTACATGAAATTTAATTTGCTTTATAGTAGTAAATATAATGTCTCTACATATATTACAGTATTATTCAAAATTGAAAAAGTAGTTTAAAGGGTACTGTGTCCCCTAACATAAATTGTTTTTGACTAACTTTTACTAGTTTTGTTTTTCCTTGCAAAATTTATACATCAATACAGTTAAACAAATTTGAACATCTATATTTATGGTAAAGGCAGAAAAGAATAAATCATTTCAGTTAAATATTTTTTTTAATTTTGATATGTTTAATATTTTTATTGATTATATTAAAAAAAAAATATCAAAATTGCTTATATGGTAATAAAAGTTATTTTATTCAAATAATACAATATAAACACTTTTCAACTTTACCATTTCCATAAATTGGTATTATAGATATAATTAATTTTCGTAAAAAGATACACCTTTTAATAAAAGAAAAAAAATTCTCCAAAATTTTTGGGTTATTTCAGAGTTACCACTTTCAACATAATCATGAAAAATTTTTCTTTTAAATATTTTTTACATTATCATGGCAGTGAACTTAGCTATGATTTTCCATATAAACAATATATAAATATATATTTCTATAATAGCAAAAAAAAAAAATATTTGAAATAGTTAAAAAATATATATTTATATGCATATGTTTTCAAACCTGGATTCATCAATATAAAATGGCCAACTTTTTTCCCTAATATGAAGAGATATTTATTACCAATACTATGTCAAGACAGGTAATCAATATCTCCCTATATTAAGAAACAAAAGTTTTGTCGTTTTGTAATGCCGAATTCAGTTTGACCAATATCGGCCGGTCCAATGTTCACCGATATCGGCCGGTCCAACGTTTCCCAATATCGGCCGGTATTGGGTGCCGATATAGGCCAATATTGGAAAAAGAGTTTGCCATGCAATATCGGCCAATATCGGTATACCGATATTGCGAAATCGCTGTTCCCGATATTGGCCGATATTGCTGTGCTACCTGGGAATTTGCTGATTAATTAAAATAATTATTGTTCAACCCTTTTTAGCAGTCATGTAACCCCAAACTTTTTCAGTCTACGTCGAATATGTAATGAAGGAGGAACCTTTTTCTGCTCGCTGCTAAAATTCTATTGTTTGTGAAAAAAGGGGCGATGTCCCGTATCATATATGCAGCATACCAACCTACAATTCCAGATAAAAACCATCGGAATCATCCAATATTGTGTTGTATATATTTTTAATCTTTATTTCTTTATTTAATAGTAATCAAGTACCAATAAAGGAATGTATCATCCCGAAGACAAGTCTCGGAAGATTTTTTTAGTTCCATTCAAGTTAATCTTGATTAAGTGCATTTACTCGAATAAATCATAATGTTTTCAGCTCTATAAAATCAAATCACTGCTGCAAGTACAGAAAACAAAGGTAGGATCTTTCCTTTTACATCTTAACATTTTTTCATTGACTGGGTCTGACGTTTTGGCTAACGCCATTGTCAAAATTACTCACTGCTCCCTTATTTTTCCTTTAGTAGTAATGGATCGGATGAAGAAGATGAAATAGAGGTGAAGCATTCAGCATTCAACATTCAAGGGAGCAGTTAGCAGTTTAGATTCTTTGAAATTAAATTTGATGGCTTATAATGTTGATAATACTATATTCACAGCTTCAGGAAAAAATCGATAAATAAATTTGGAATACAAAATTGAAATAAAGCAAACAAACATCTATAAAAGATATCTTATAATTTATCTACAAAATTTTAATAAATGAGATATTTTCTTAATTTAAATGATTGTGATTTATAGCGGTGCATAAAAAAAGAATGACTTTTTATACGATGTATTTTCGTAAAGCAACAAATGTTTAAAATCGTTATTAAGGTAAGAGAGCAATCTTCTTTTTATTCACAGCCACTTTTAACTTGTGCTGTTGTATGAAAAAATTCCCTTGATTATTCCGATTTAACGAATAATCTCGATTTAACGAACAAAGTTGCTAGTCCGGAATGATTCGTTAAATCGAGGTTCGACTGTGTAGCGATCTTCTTGGGACGTAGAAACAATACTATGTATAATGTTAAATTTACGGGCAACATATCTCATTTTGCGTCCTTCTTCCAACTTTCCGATTATTCTACCATAAATTTTGTCTTCCAGTGTATATATACTGTAAAAGCACTTATTTTCCAGAGGCTTTAATTTTCGCGATTTTCGCGAGCCCGTCGTAATCGTGAAAATTTAAGCCTCGCGAAATATTTTTTTTTTCGCCTCAAATAATAATAAAAAATCAGAAATTTTTCATTTATCCAAAATTTAATGATTACAGTTGCTTAAATAAGAAATAAGTACAAAAATGTCTTGAATATTATACAACTATTTCTTGAATAAAAACAATAATACAACTAATAGAATTCAGCTCATTCACTTACAATATTTATACCAGCTTCTTTGAAGCCATTCATAATTATATCATGTTTGGCTTTAACATAACACTGTTAAATGTTCGCACAAGCCAAGAAGCGTGAATCGGTTTTAGTCGTGATATTCGTAGGTCCACAGATTATTTTTCCTCTAGAAATTTAAGCAAAAGGGGTTCTATTTAGGTAGTTTCGGGATTTTTCATCTTTCGGTTATGTTCATATAAAATTCGCGAAATTTTCAGCTCGCGGAATCACCGGTATCTTCATTTTCGCGAAAATTATGGCTCGCGAAAATAAGTGCTTTTACAGTATTTAGATATATATGTAGAAATTTAATGCACATTTATTTTAACGAATAAGCGTACACTGTGGTCGGTGTCTAGAAGTAAAGTCCAGGCCGATTCTTGATGGAATCTTAAACTTTAATGCTCTTGATTATGTGGGTGAAGTATTTACAGATGGGGTATTTACATTTAGATTAAACATGATAACTATAATTGGCCGGCGACATTCCGCCGTGACCCGGTATTCGGTCGAACAGCGACGTTTCAACACGTCTGCTCTCACGAGCAACCAACAGTCATCTCTATCTTTTTCACAATAGTTTGTGTCAGTTCAGCAGTTTTTTTCGTTGACGCAGAGGTTGGGGTGGATCATCCCGAGCCTCATTTAAGAATGTGCTAGGCTTTGCAGTACAGAGTTCAAACTCTGTCACCACATATATATATATACCGGGTGTTTCAAAAGTTCAGTGCGAAAGTAAAACGCGATAAAAAAAAAAGATGTGTGGGTTGGACAGACTTAAGGTTTACACATAAATATTCAGCGTGGTACGGGATTTTGTATGACACCAACAAAATAATTGGTTCAAAATCTTTACAATAGAGGGCGTTACGGCTGATAAATCCACGGAATAATTCCATATTGCTCACACAACGCAAGATTTGGTTAAAAAAGCATTAGACAATTTTGTGTATCCAAATCTTGCGTTGTTTGAGCAACATGGAATTATTCCATGTAATTATCTGCAGTAGCACCCTCTATTACTGAGATTTTAACTATTTTTTTTTTGTTGTTGATACCATACAAAATCTCACATCACGCTGAACATTTATCTGCAAACCGCATGTCTCTCAGATTCATAGATCTTTTTGTATCGTGTTTTACTTTCGCACGAGCTTTTGAAACACCCGGTATATATATCTATATATATATATACAGAGGGACTTCTTTTAAAGGCCACCCCTATTCAAGGGCCACCTCTATAAAGGGCCACTATTTTTAGGAACGAAGTTTCCCCCCATAGACATAATGCTAAATTTACTCCTATTAGGGGCCGCACGCATGTTCACAATACCTACTCGGTTCAGATTCGACACTGGTATTTCTCAGTATATTTTTCTGGTATGAAATGTTGAATATTTTAAAACCCTTAGTTTTGTTATTATCATAATGCAGTAATAAAAATATCCTAATCCTAATAATATTATAAAACCGAAAGTGTGAATATGCTTGGTTAAAATCAGAATCAAAACAAATAACTAATTGTTTTTGTATTCATTATCAATTATATATATTTTTTTCCAATACTTAAATTTTCCTTTATGTTAACAAAATTTGCATAGTTTATTTGTTTGTAATACATAAAATAAAAGTTATAACAATAAAACCAACTTTCAATTGAATGTAACTGAAGAATATTCTTTTGAGTTTGTAATATTGTAGCAATTCAAAGAAAAAAAAAATATGAAAACTGATTTGGCATAAAAGAAATAACAGGCACACTAATGTTAAACTTTATAAAAATGCACCTGATGCGAAAATTCATGAGTGATTGTATTTCTGCCCTTTTTATAACCACTATTTCTTTCTAATAGTATTATTCGCCCTATAAAATACGAGATTAAAAGATGCGACGATTACTATTGGAAATAGCGATATAAAAAATCCGAAAACACAATTACCCTGAAAACCAGTGTTATGTTGGTTATATTTTGCTAATATCTGCATTCGTTGCTAACAGTGTTGACAATTTAGCGGAATTCTGAATTCAAAATTTCTATCAGTCTTTTTTTTTTTTTTTTCACTTTATTTAATTGACGAATTCAGACTTTTCACTTTATTAATTCGACGAAAATTAAGCAAAGCGAAAATTAGTATTAAAAATTTCTTTTTCTATACGTAGTCCACGGGAAATGTACATTTTACTTTGCCAAAGTTCGGATAGAAGAGTTTTTTCTGACTAATTTATAATGATGCAAACATCGAAAAAACAAGTTTTCTAACACCATTTCTTAAGGCTAAATTTTCTATGGCAAAATTTTTGGACTTTTTTTGATTTTTTTTATATATCTCGAGATCCGTTGCCGTAGCATATTATTTATTAAATACAATATTAAAGAGGATAACATTCTCTACAACTTTCCTATTTGCAACTTTATTATACACTCAATAGCAAGCATAGTCCGCCATTTCAAAAATAAGACAATTTTTTTTTCAATTTTGTTAAAAACCGTGAAAAACATAGTTTTACCCCAATTATTCAATTTGTTCCCCGCGGATTTATTCGCGTATCTAAAAATTGACAGCAGTAAATTGTCAATTATTTGCACACTCGCGTCTTTATTTTCATCTCAACAGACATTTTATATTCAATAAATTTATATAATTTTAAAAGCAGGGCAGAGTATAGATGAATGAGACTTCTCATATTTAAGACAGTAATTTTAACTGTATACAGTGCTAATTTCAAAGCATTGTTTAAAAGAATACTTCAATATTTAGTAACTTATTTGCACGATAGTTTCAATTAAGAAAGAATTCTTGTTTAATTTTAATAATTTTAATAATTTTACTAATTTTATAATTTTCATAATTTTTATAATGCATACATATTTTTCCAGGCATCAATGGAATAGTTATGAAAATTTGAGAAAAACATATTCTATTCTACACTACAATGGCATATTTTATTTACCAATTTTTGATAACATATGTTTTAATATTTTACTGTTTTAAAAATAGAAAATATTTTAGATAGATTTTGCAAGGTTATTTCCTTTTTTTGGTACATTTCTCCTGGACTAGTATTTTGAATACAAAAATGCGTTTAATTTTAAGCAATTATCGCTATCACTGATACTTGAACTATAATGCCAATATTGAAAAATATTGGATTTACATTGGAAATATTTGTAATGAAATATCAAAACTTTAAATTGTAGCTATTTCGAACAAAATGTCAATATTGCGAAAGTATTTACTTTATGTTAGTAATATTAATAGTGAAATTACAAAATATTTTTTGTCAATTTACGTACTTGTGCATTATTGAAAAAAATATTTTGTAATTCCACTATTAATATTTCTATTATAAAGAAAATATTTTTTTTATTTGCTTGTAACTTTTATTTGATGTATTGAAAACAAATAAAATATGTACATTTTATTAACTTAAGTGAAATTTTTAAACATCAGGAAAGAAAAAAATTATATGATGCATAATGAATACAAAGGCATAAATTATCTGTTTTGACTCTGAATTGAGTCAAACATTTTCACACTTTCACATTTATAATATTATTAGAATTAAGATAGTATCATTATTACACTGAGATAATGCCAAAACTAAGTGTTTCAAAATATTCAAAATTTCACACCAGAAAAATATACTGTGAAATACCAGTGTCGAATCTGAAGCGAGTAGGTATTGTGAACATGCGGGCCGCACCTACCCCTAATAAATGCT
The DNA here is from genome assembly GCA_963932465.1 of Maratus speciosus. NCBI lineage: Eukaryota > Metazoa > Arthropoda > Arachnida > Araneae > Salticidae > Maratus > Maratus speciosus. The sequence continues at coordinate 149,410 of CAWVRF010000127.1, read as the reverse complement.
ATTTTTTTTAATATGTGCCTTAAATTCTAAACAGGTGTATTGAATTCCTAAACGAAAAGATAAGAGTCCAGCAAACAACTTCACTTTCAACTAAGAAGGCAGGCGGAGATGGGGAGGATTTGGTAGCACAATGAAGGACCACAAACTTTTCCACAAGGGAGACAAACAGGTATTTTTCACACTTTGTTTGACCTTTCAACCTGTTTGGGTTGGATTGGAGGGGAAACTTGACTCTTTGTTGTGGGCACACAAAAGATAACAGGTTACCTAGAAAACCGATTCCACATTTACTGAAACTGTGAATGCATATTAAAGTACAATTTTACAGTAGAAATTTTATTCTCAGGCTTATGTAAAATTTAAAATTATGGCACCTAAATCAAGCCAAAGAGTACATTTGGATTTGAATGACAAAATCAAAGTTCTAAATATGATCAAGGAACATCTGCAAGAAAATTGGCTTCACAGTTTAATTACAGCAAGAATCAAATAAACAATATTGTTAAAAACAAAGAGAACTTACTGAAAGAATATGTAGATTTTAAAAATCGCAGGATAAAAAGAAAGAGAAATGAAAAATTTGGTTGTATATATGTTCAGTTTTAATCATAAAATATAAACCTGATGTGAGAGATACAATTGGAGACTATTTATCTGTAATTGTTTTAAAATATGCATTAATTTTCTCCCATTCCAGATTTGGGTTGGGGTCGGGTCTGGTTTTGGGTTGGCTTTAAATAGCGCCAAATTTTAAATTGCATATGACTTTACTGTATACTTCCTCTTGAAACTTATTTCTGTGTTAAGGATTTGAAAACGTTATACAATTAGCCTAAAGGTTCCGACTTGGTTCTTTATTTATTCTTCTTTAGAATACACGTGTTAAATTTTCGAATAATAAGGAAGACAGGAAAAACTAATTGTTTTAAATTAAGTGAATAAAAATATAAAGGTAAAAAAACAGGATAATTCTAATTAAAAAAATTATGTTATACTGCAGAAATTTATTCAGCCTTCTAAAAGACCGATAAATAATAATAATATATACTTTAAGCAAACAGAATAATTTTATATTTACATCATTAAAAAGATGAAGGCGAACAAAATGCAAGTGCTTATAGTTTTTAATAAGGATTAAGGCATTATAATTCCAAAATAATTGTTCTATGCATATCTTTGACATTTCAAAGCGTGCTTTAAATGCTTGTAAATAAGAATTAATAATATCTGAAATTTATAATTTTTATTTAACATGAAATTATTATCATGTGTATTTTAGTATTTAAAGGTTTCAGAAATGCATTTAAACAGTTATGTATGAGCTTTGCAATGTTTATTTTGTACATGAGATATTTAAAATTATATTTTTAACATATTAAATTTAGTGGAAAATATTTATCGATTATTGTTTATTGATGAATACAGATTTTATATCTTAAATACGTTTTCCTGTAAGTGTATATCAAACCACAGAAAGAAAAAATCCATAAAAATCTTTGATATTGTAGTTAATTTTCAAAACAATAGAACTCAGTTTCTGAATTTAATTACGCAGTGTGTGTCCTCAAACGAACTTAATGTTTCACATTCAGTAAGGAACAAACGGGGAGTAATGTGTAAAGCTTCAAGATTTTCTTAAGTACGTTTATTTATTTTAGTTCCAAAATCACCGATAGATAGCTCTGTCCTATCTCAAACTACTGTACTTCAGAAATTAATCTTGCAGTTCGAAAAGCAAGACATTTTGTTGATGTTTCAACAGCACCATCTATTAGTGCTTCTGGAACTAAAACAAGGAATAAAAGCTTAAGAGTGAGTAAGCTGTAATCCCTTTTTGGCCGGCGTCGCATTTCATACGTTCGACCTTTTTTGTGCCCGTACGATCGGCGTCCCATGTCATGCGACGACGAAATACAATATAATCTTTAAAAAGAATTCTTCACTGTTTACACTTCATGTTATATTCCGCGATTATCTTATTTTTTGTTAAATATCTAGGAAGGGTGAGTTCGCGATTAGCGTCAAGCTAAGGACCCAGTATAAATATAAAATTGTTGTAATAAAATTTTTATATCAATAATGAAAGATAGAAATCTATTTTCTTGCCTTTCTGGTAAAACAGACATACGCTGGTTTCCTTCTTACGTAGGCAACTTGTAATTTTTATTTAATAAATAGATGTGGCAAGTTGTGAACAATATTATCTTCGAAGAATCCAGATGTAGAGAAAAAACTATTTAATGCTTGAAAATATTCTGGGTTACAAGGATCCACACTCACACACTAAAAAATATAAAGTAAAAGATTAAATATTAATAAGATAAGAGTAATGACATCGAAAATCCGGTAGGAGACGTAAGTCTTCCATAGGACAAAGGGTTGACACACAAAAAACCGTGCGTCTTGACCTCGCAAAATCGACCCTTCAAGTGAGAAGTAAAAAAGGGGCCCACACAAGTTAAAACAGAGTAAAAAAGTCTGGAAACAATAAAACTCCTTAACAAGCAAAAAAGTTCTAATTAAAGGAGTCTATATCGTCAGAAAAGTTCTCTGGTGCTGCGATCTATTGTCGCCTTTTCGAAACATAAGTCTCTGACACAATTGTTCATTAGTCCGTGATCTTACGAGAACTTCGCTCAGGGAAGTGTCGCCATCTTGGAACACATTTCACAACTGAAAATGAAGGCGTGTTGCACATGTCGCAGGTAAATTGTCATTTCACAGGCGAGGCGGTGTTGGACATAAAACCACTTACTCTGAGACGTTTTCCAACACCCCGCTTTTTATGTCAAACCGACGAGCGTAAAATGTTTAACTTATTTCTCAAACACTCAAAATGAGGCTTAAACAACGGCTTGGTGAGCACGTCTGCCAGCATTAACTTCGATGGGCAATAAGTTATTTTGATTATGCCATTCTGGCATAGATGTCTGATGTGATGATACTTTACTTCCACGTGTTTAGTTCTTGTCTGTGCCTTTTCGTTTTCGGTAAATCTTATGGCTGATAAGTTATCTTCCTACAATGTTACGGGTAGTTGTTGACATAGTTCGAGATCGTTTAACAAGTCTAATAACCACGAGATTTCTTGACCTGCATTAGAGGCAGCGATATATTCAGCCTCCGAGGACGAGAGTGATGTGCAACTCTGTTTCCTCGATGGCCATGCCAATATATTATTTCCTAATTTAAACAAGTTTCCAGTGGTTGACTTCCTGTCTATTCTGTCGTTCCCCCAATCGGCATCGCTATATGCCGTTAGGATTGGAGGTTTTGTTTTATCTATGACGAATTTAAGATCTTTGGTAGTAAGCAGATATCTAATTAACTTCTCGATAGCTTGCCAATCGACTTCCCTTGGGGATTCATTTTTTCTTCCCAGGATATTAACGACTTATGCTATGTCGGGTCTAGTTAAAGTTGCAATGTATAGAAGCCCTCCTATAGCCTGTCTAAATTTTACATTATCTCCCATTAGTTTCCCGTTTGAATCTAAATTAAAGTAGTTAATATTCATGGGTGTATATGTAGGCTTACCATTTAACAAATTGAATTTTTCTGCGATTTGTATTATTTTGTGTTCCTGGTCTAATTCTAGATTACCGTTATCTGTTTCCTTTATGTTTATGCCTAAATATTGTGTTACTTGACCTAAATTTTTGATTTCATATTGCTTTGATAATTCAGTGTATATTTCGTGTGTGTCTGTTTTGTCTCCTGCGACTAAGATGTCATCAACATACACTATCATGTATGCGCTTTTTCCATCTTGGACTCTTTTGTACAGACATTTGTCTGACGCGCATTCAACGAAATTTAGTTCTTTTAGAGATTTACTTATTTTTTGGTTCCACGCCCTAGCTGCCTGCTTAAGGCCGTAAATCGCTTTGTTTAAACTACACACTTTATCTTCTCCCCCTTTTGTTATGTATCCCTCTGGCTGATGCATATAAACCTCCTCTTCTAAATCGCCATGTAAGAAAGCAGTTTTGACATCTAGGTGAGTTATTTTAAGGTCTTTGTACACCGCTGCGTTTAAGAATGCTCACAGGGTGGTATGCGCTACAACGGGTGCGTAGGTCTCATCAAAATCGCTTCCATATTTTTGAGCATATCCCTTAGCGACAAATCTAGCTTTATATCGCTCTATAGACCCGTTGGCTCCCCTTTTTGCCTTAAACGTCCACCTACAACCTATGACGCGTTTTCCCGGGATAGGTTTTATTATTCTCCAAGTATTATTTTGCTTCAGAGAATCTATTTCCTCACTAGTGGCTTTTAACCATTTATCTTTAGTTTCTGCGTCATTGATATTTTGTAGGTCTGTCCATGACTTTGGCTCCTGAATTTGACACAGGTTTGCGCTTATTCCATAACGGTTAGGTGGTACGCCACGATTTTGTCTTTGCGATCTTCTCGGTTCAAGGGATGTGTCGGTCGGGGTGTTATTCTGATCATCGTCGCGTTCTTCTAGATCAATTTCAATATTATCTGCGGGAGTTTGTTCGTTGTTTTGATTTTCTTTGGCGGGTTTAATTTCCTCATCTTTTATACCTTCTTCGAAGAATTTTACGGCTCTAGATATTATAATTTTATTTTCACCCGTATATATCCTATAGCCCTTGCTCCTGAAATCATATCCCAACATTATTCCCTCGATGGCTTTCTCATCTAACTTATTTCTTTTAGGTTTGTCGACATAGGCAAATGCCTTACATCCGAATGTTTTGATGTTCGAGAGATCGGGTTTTCTTTTATGCCAAAGTTCATAGGATGTCATGTTATTTTTGTTAGCTTTTGTTGGTAGACGGTTGATGATGTAGGTGGCGGACATGACAGCTTCCACCCAGAATTGCTTAGGTAACTTGGCGTCCGACAACATGGTTCTAGCCATTTCCACTATCGTTCTATTCTTTCTCTCTGAAACGCCGTTCTGCGGGCTAGAATAGGGAACACTCAATTGACGCTCTATCCCGTTTTCTATCAGGCAGTTTTCAAATTCATCACTGATATACTCTTTTGTGTTATCGGATCTTATTGCCTTTATCAACTTGCCAAATTTATTTTTTGTTAGCGCTATGTATTCTTTCAGTTTGATAACGGCTTCCGATTTATGCGCGATTAAGTATGTTATTGTGTACCTGCTATAATCATCCGTGAATGTTATAAAGCACCTTTTCCCTCCTATCGTTTCAGTATTCATGGGGCCACATATATCGGAATGTGCAAGGGTACCGATATCTTTGCTTCTGTTTGTGGCTACTTTAGGGTAGGGCAGAGCGGAAAGTTTCCCTTCAATGCACTTGGTGCATCGCGTGTCATGTTTACAATTATTAATTGTTATCCCATTGGCTAATTCATGATTAACAAGGTATTTAATATCATCAAAATTTTTGTGTCCGAGTCTTCGGTGCCACAATGAAATACAATTTGTATTGTTACAGAAAGTTTGAGTACTTATAGTATAGCCGTAATCATCTTCAGGGTTTAATACGTAGAGATTATCATTTAATTTAGCTGTCAAGATTATATTATCATCTTTGACAAATAAACATGCATTTTTCTCGAAAATTACCTTTATATTATTTTCAGTGGCTTTCTTAACTGACAATAAATTGCCCTTTAGTTCTGAACAGTATAATACATTTCTTAGTGTAATGTAGTGGTTTTTGTCTGTTTTTATTTTTACGTCGCCCATACCTTACGAATTAAGCCTTTTTCCATTAGCGATTGTTATATTCCCAAAATTCCTGGCTGTGAATGTAGCAAAATTTGTTTTTGCTGATGTAACGTGCCTGGTAAAACCCGAGTCAATGATGTATTTGTTTGAATCTGTTGTTTGTGTTTGGTTAATTTTTACTGGCTCAATTTCAAAATTGTTTTCCATTGGGAAGAGAGGAATGATCGATTGGTTGACCTCATCCTCTATATTTGATTTGCTGTTAAAGCAAAAATTCGAGGAGTCGGTTTTACTACCATTGAGTTGATTTTTGGGGTTTACCGAATTGGCTTTAAAGTTGGCATGGTTGTTAAATTTATTACTGTTATAATTTTCATTTCTTTGGTAATTGTTTTTCTGTTTGTTTTTCAATTTGTAACATTTTGAACGAGCGTGCCCATCTCGTTGTCAGAAACTGCAATACTTTTTGCTACCTTTATTTACAATTTTATATGCTGTGTCCCTTGGTCGTGTGCTGGTGTTTTTGTATTCGATCCGATGAGAGTACTCATCGATGAGTTTGTTTTTTACAAACTCGAGGTCTAGATCCTTTTCGTCTCTAGCCTCCATGCTCGTTATAAGAGGAGCGTATGACTGAGGCAAGCTGCAAAGCATAAGAGCCACAATGTGCGAATCATTTATGAGCTCTCCAATGGCAGCGAGTTTGTCGCGGATAGTTAAAATATTGTTGATATGTAAATTTAAGTCTCCGAACTCGTTGAGCCTTTGCGAATATAGCTTCCTCAAAAGGAATAATTTGGATGATAAATTCGCCCTTTGGTAAACACTTTTTAATCTTTCCCATATGTCTTTGGGAGATGTCAAGTTTCTAATATGAACGATTTGTGTATTTTCAATGCATAAACAAATTATGGCTTTCGCCTTAGCCGCGTTTTTAGTATATGTATCATCGGGTGCGGCAGGTGAAGATTCTGTCACATATTTCAGTAAATCGTCTTTAATTAACAAATTTTCTAATTTAAAACACCAATGATTATAATTATTATCATTTAATTTTTCTACTGCCGTAATTTCTTTTTAAGCAGACATAGCGTGTTATTCAAGTATTATAAATTCTTTGATAACAAATATATTTACTATAAGAAGTTTGTGACTTTCTTAAAATAATTTCTTAGAATATATGCATAAATATAAATAAAATGATCATTTATTCATAATAATCAATCAATATTCATTCACAATAATACCCTTTTTTGCGATATTATATGTATCGTTATTTATTCATGCACATTTATTTTCATGTATATATTTCAATATTTCATATCTTATATGTGCATCTTGTTCATTTTATCACAATCAGATAAACAAATTTTTATTACTGGGTTTTTATTTATTTATTTATTTATTTACTTTCCCATTCAATTCAGTCTCATAATCTTTTAAAATGTCTAGGAAGGGTGAGTTCGCGATTAGCGTCAAGCTAAGGACCCAGTACAAATATAAAATTGTTGTAATAAAATTTTTATATCAATAATGAAAGATAGAAATCTATTTTCTTACCTTTCTGGTAAAACAGACATACGCTGGTTTCCTTCTTACGTAGGCAACTTGTAATTTTTATTTAATAAATAGATGTGGCAAGTTGTGAACAATATTATCTTCGAAGAATCCAGATGTAGAGAAAAAACTATTTAATGCTTGAAAATATTCTGGGTTACAAGGATCCACACTCACCCACTAAAAAATATAAAGTAAAAGATTAAATATTAATAAGATAAGAGTAATGACATCGAAAATCCGGTAGGAGACGTAAGTCTTCCATAGGACAAAGGGTTGACACACAAAAAACCGTGCGTCTTGACCTCGTAAAATCGGCCCTTCAAGTGAGAAGTAAAAAAGGGGCCCACACAAGTTAAAACAGAGTAAAAAAGTCTGGAAACAATAAAACTGCTTAACAAGCAAAAAAGTTCTAATTAAAGGAGTCTATATCGTCAGAAAAGTTCTCTGGTGCTGCGATCTATTGTCGCCTTTTCGAAACATAAGTCACTGACACAATTGTTCATTAGTCCGTGATCTTACGAGAACTTCGCTCAGGGAAGTGTCGCCATCTTGGAACACATTTCACAACTGAAAATGAAGGCGTTTTGCACATGTCGCAGGTAAATTGTCATTTCACAGGCGAGGCGGTGTTGGACATAAAACCACTTACGCTGAGACGTTTTCCAACAATTTTGATCATTCTGAATATTGTTAAGAATCGCGCAACTATAGTCCTATTAGTTTAAGTCCTAATATTTTTGTTTGTATGCCCTATAATGCTGACTTTCGTTGGTAATTGTTGCATGTCGACTTTTACGATGGATTCAGAGAGTGAATATAATATCTCTTATTCAGAAAATGATAGTTCTGATTTATCTTAAAAGGAGAGGGCCAACTCTGGTAATCAAATATTTTGGTTATTTTTATATATGTCGTAGGGTAGAGGCCCCTTAGTCTCAGGTTTAACATATTTTATACAACGCTCCTTAGTTCTCGAGAAACAGGGGGGAGGGAGTCTAATATTATAACAGAATTGAAATACTTACTTTGTAAGAAAGCTATTGAATTGGCCGTAGCTCGGTCGGTACGGCATCTTTTTCACTGTTCAGATGACTCGGGTTCGATACCGGAACGTACTGCATTTGATTTTTTCGTTTTCTGTTTCATAAAAATACTTGTATTTATAATTTAATAATCTCATTCTGAATTAAAAATTGTGTATCAGTTATAATTTTTAAAATCCTTTTAAAACGATTTAGGTTGCAAGTAAAAAAAAAAAAAAAAGGTGAAAATTTATTTTTTTATTTGTAACTAAATCGTTTTACAAAACGACATAAAACTGTTAATTGTTTTAAAATGACTTTTAAAATGTATTTCATATATTCTTTATTGATGCAATGATGTTGAACAATTTTGTCAATTCGTGATTTTAAAGAAACATTATTTAGGTATTGTGGTCTTTAAAAGGAAAGTCAAAAAGGAGGATTGTGCTACTCTATTTTTAAAGTAAGAAGTGTAATTATATTAAAAATTAGCATAAGAATTAAATTACTTTTTTCTTTGCATATTAAAGATTTTTAAATTTGTAATATGTTTTCTTACACTTTGAATTATTTTCCTTTCTGATTTATCTTGTTTCTGTTTTAATTTTTATTTTGTAAAAATTACATTTATTATAACTAGATGGAGCCACAAGAGCTTTTGGTTATTTCTTTTTTTTAGTTTGGTGCAGTTAAGTGGTTTCTGTTTGAAATCTTTATCAAACGAGTGTGTATCATTCTATAACAGTTTATAATCCCATAAAAATGGAAGATGTGTTGTTCACAGGAAAATCAATCTGAAGTGTCGGTACTCGATGAAAATCAGAAAAGTGATGCTACAAATGCGTTAAAGTATTGTAAAATTTTATTACAAAATAATGTTTTTTTAACAAATAAAGTACCATCTGAAATATCGTCTCTTTCTATTGCGATGGGAGAAAAATTCTATAATTCGATAGTAAATATGGTATAATTTTGTAACGATTTTCAAATTTTTCAAATTTTATTACTATTAATAATAAAATAATTTCGCCCTTTTACCTTAATTAATTTATTCTAAATTCGTATAATATCTACATTTTTTTACTTGTCTTTTAATAATATGTTAAATATCCTTTATATTTTAACCCCTGTGCCTTTAGTTCAGCGTATTCTTTTATTTCTTATTCTCAAAACCTTAATCTGCTAATAGCTTTGAAAAAACCCACTAATTTATTTTTTTCTTTCATATTTTGAGACATTAAATTCTTATTTCTTTCGAAGGTTTCTTAATACCATTTTACCTTTTATTAAATTGTCACTCGATTTCCCATAGTGCCTTGCGAGTATTTCGCGCTTCTAATTTTCCCCCTTTTAAAAATCAGCTTGTAGTAAAGAATCCTGTTTCTACGTCACAGCTTCCTCGCCCCTTTCCTTGTTTTAGTCCTATCGCTCTCGCTTATCGTGCCCCTTCTCCCGTTCTCCCCTAGCTTCTCTGGGTTAGTTAGAGCGTAGAAGAAATCAGTGTAGCTTTACGTGTTCTTTTTTGTACTTAATAGCTTACACTGACCTGGAAGAGAAGATTTTGTACGTTTTTCGTTTGTTAATAAAAACCTGCCACTTGGTGGAATGGATTTAGAATTGCGAGTTTCCTATGCCCTTTAACCTCTTAGAGCTTAATATGACGTGGTACAGCTGGATTCGAGAGCCAATTGATTTACTAGTGGAACTGTTACGAGATGGTTTTTCAATAAACTTCTTAAAGATTATGCTGCCTCTGTTATCTGATTGAAAGGGAAATTCCTCTGAATGTCCTGTCTTCCACTTCGCCACCTACGACTGCAATGTGGTTATTCTCAGAAATAACTGATGGTTGGTAAAGTTTAAAGCAAGTGTTCGTTATAGTACTTTGCGTAGATATACAGGAGTATCACAGAAGTTTTACATATATATATATATTTTAAGTTCAGTAATACAGAAATAATAGGACTCCATCTTAAGGGGTCCGGGACACAAAAATCTTCAAATTTTCAAAAAAATATTTTATTGCAGTAAAAAATTCTCTGTTTTTTAGGGGTCCGTACTTAAAAAGTAAAAACGGAACCATTATAAGATCACTCTTGTGTCTGTCCGTCTGTCTGTCTGTCTGTCTGTCACAGCCACTTTACTCGTAAACTATGGAACCTGGAAAGTTCAAATTCGGGGAAGTAATAAAGACTGTTGACCCACATATTTTCAGATTAGTAAACATGTATAAATATATTTAGTAAAAATGTATAGGGGCAAATTCAGTTGCTTGAAAAAAAATATTGTGTTTGTATATCGTGTGAGGTATCGTATGAAAGCTTTCATAACGCTGAATTCAAAAATACATTTCTTTTAATTTTAGGTATTACATTTTAAAAGATATAGTTGAAAATGTAGCGCAAAAATATGTCCCCCCCCCTGAAAAAAAATAGAGGGAGTAGACATTAATATAAACCTTCCAGGAAAATTATAGCGATTACCCTAGGTCACATAGTTTTTGAGAAAAGCGCATTTTCCCGTTACACACAAATTTCGATTTACGGGCATTCAGCAAAACTGTTGAGCAGCGCTGGAGATAGCTATCGTAGTAGAAGTATAAAAGCATTGTTGATCATGATTTTCGAAAAAAATCGCCAGTAATTAGCCGAGATATGAACCCTTAAAGATATGGACGGTTTGGACATACATAATGACAGGGGCGGCGTACACTATGTACCATCGGCTTTTAAAGCCTAGATTACAACTTTTAATTATATATGAGTGTAATGAAATGGCCAGTAACAGTATAAAAGCAATAAACGTCAAATTGTTATAAACAGATTAATTCAAGGGGTCTCGGGACTCTTAAAGCTTCAAAAAAATTTTAATTTTAATTTTTTTTAGATGTTAATATTCCTTTTTTTCTGAACATTTTAATATAATTATTTCCTTCAAATTCTCATTAGAACAGAAGTTATGGCTTTTAGAATTATGCCGGCTCAATAGCTTAAGCGGCATTTTCGAAATTTTTAAGTCATTTTTCTCCAATTGACTTTTTGGGGCTTATCGCGCACGATATCTCAAAAATATTTGAATATTTTTTCATGAAATTTTCAAAACATACGTTTTATGTTAATCTGTATAAACTGAATCTAAAATTTTCTTTTTATTGTTTAAAAAAATATTTTTTAAAGTGATTATGTTGTTCAAATTTTCAAATTCTCTATTAGCTAAATACAACTTTGTATTAAAAATATAAAAACGCTTTAAATACAAATTTATTTAGGTTCAGGGTAATTATTATAATCTGAAGTATAAAGTAGGCACCAAAATTTTTATTCTAGTTACAATATTTATTTTCTAATCGTGCGCGTAAGCTGTTATACCAATATTCTGCTTGTCAAATGTCTGACTATTTGGAGCACACTGTAAATGTTAATTCTTCATCTTGCAATTTTTTAAATACATAAAATGAAAGAACATACTTATATCTTTAATCTCGACAAAAATTGTGTTTTAAAATCATATACATTTTAAGATATTAAATGTTGAAAATGGTCTCTTTTTTTCATTTTTTCCAATTTTTGAGATCCCTGAGACCCCTTAACTAGAATGAATTACATAAATACTATGGGATTCGCGACAATTTGCATTGAATGGCTCTTTCAATACGCCCCGATAGGCTTTAAAAGTTAATTAAAAACCTATCTGGAAAACGCGGTAAGGACCAAGGTGGCGTTGCAAATTTGTGACCCCCTTTCGAATCGCGTTTAGCTCAATGCCAAATGTAAACTTTGAACGAATGTTTTGTTTTAGCTGCACTGTAGAAAGAAAGGTTATTACTATGCTGAATTTAGTTTTATGAAATGCCAAATGAAGTTTAAAACCTTTTACCCGCCGCACCATGTCAAATTAATGCTTGTCAAATTAATTTGAAATTTTTTTGGAGACGATTTAGATTAATTGTAAGGCTGCGTGCCGAATTTTGGGATGTTATGTAAAATAGAAGTGGAGTTAGTGGTATGTTCCACTTGTGGAACGTTGGCTTGTAACAGAATCTTTGTAAATACTTAATATCCTTAGATTCTTCTTCTTTTTTCATCACTTATTATTGTAATTTTTTTTTTTTTTGTTAATATATGGAACTTAGTAAGCAACATATGTTATCAGAGAAGCACTGACTGCAGTACATATGCAATCATTATAAATATCAATTATTAAAATACCTTTATGATCATTGTTATTATCATTTCCTTGTACTACTTTGTATGTGTATGAGCTTCAATGAAACACGGGGAACTCCCATCACAACATATGTCTTCAGGGTCGGACTGGGTCAGTGTAAAGGGCGCAGACCTTGGATTTTCAGAGGGCGCAAAAATTTTAACGAACTCAAGTCAATTTTACTTGTTTGTGTTGTATCTGGCTTGACAAAGATTAACACACTCGCATAGCACCAAGTAAATGATAATGGCTTAAATTATATCTTCAACTAGATAAAAGACTTCGTTATATTCTCCGTGCATATTTAAAAGTTCCATCAATCCTACACAATACTACGAAATTTTTTAAAACACATCATATAACATCTAAAAGCTCCAGCAAGTTGAACACAGTAGTAGATTACTGATATCAAGACTAGAGCTTTCTTAATTTCTTCTATCGATAGACACTTTGCAGAAAAAAAAATGATCGCCCCTACCAATTTTTCTGAAAATCACGGTATAAAAAAGACATAGGATTCCAATTGATTAGGAATAATATTTACTATTAAATGATTTTAATAATGTTTGCTTTGGAGGCTGTCTACGTATTAAAAAATACACGAACGTTCATTTTTCAAATGGTAACATCCACTTTTGACACACTGATTGAGTTCCTTGCTAGCTAGGAAAGAGATATAGCTTATATGCTTTTCTTAAATCTTAATACGGTTATAAAACAAAATGTGTTAGGGATTTATTCTTAAATTTCGGAAAATAAATTGAAGATCTTACAAGAAAAAGTACCAAAAACTCTCAATTAGTCCCCAGTAAAATTTTACAGGAGTAATAATTTTATTAAAAACTTACTTTACATTAAACAAAATTCTATAAAATATTTCTGGTAAGTTTCTACGATGTTTTTGGCTCCTTTGATAACTGAATACGGCCCCCTTATATTATGGAAAGGAAAAAATTTCTCTATATCTCGAAAACTAATTATTCAAATGAGCTGTACGCATCAATGCTTTTAACAATTGTGGTTTGCTCTATAATATATATATATATATATATATATATATAATATGACTTTGTTAATTTTTAATTAAGAAAAGTTTTTGAATCGAAAAAAAAAGTCTGGAATAAGTTTGGGTCTATTCACTATATCACTAATGAATTAATAAAAAATCAATCAGGTAATTTTTATGAAGTTAAAAATTAAGTTTCTGAAATAGATTTATCTTTAACAACCTCAAATTCAAACCCTTCTCACCATATCAAGATTTAAGATAATGTATAAAAACTATGCCTTTTTCCGGGCTGTCTCGATCCAAGAAACTCAAATAAGGTGTCAAAAATGTGTGTTATTGCTTGAAAATTAAAAGTTGGTACAATCCTTAATAAGTATACGACTTCGGAAACATAATTTATACATAATAATAACTACTAGATATTATTTTCAGTCGATTGGTACCTACATATATTTTTACGATTATTTTTAGGAGAATTTGTAAGTTGTAAACGACATTTTTTCCCACTCTCACCATTGATGCACTAAGGATCCTTAGAAAAACTAACACGATTTTTTGCATCAAGCGCCAAATAGAGTTGCTGCGGTGCTGCTAAGGGCTTCAACCTATTTTTTTAATACATTTCTTTAAAGTAATATGAATTAGTTATCAAGCCAGTTTAAAATATCATAAATTCAATTTCTGTTATAATCTGAGAGAAATTACTTTTTATTATCTACCGTTTTATTAATATTAATAGTTTTAACCAAGTAACATTTTTTAATGTGGTATCTGCAGATATCTCCTTCAACACACACAAGAAACATTGAGCATGCAAACTTCGTTTAAAAAATATTTATGTTTAGAACAAAAATGTACTTTCCGTTTGGAAATAGAAATTTTGAAAACTAAATCTCAGGCTTCTTTTGTTCTTTTATAAAAGTACCACGTATTATAGGGCATTGGAATGCTGAAATATAATACTACCTTGTGAAAATAATTGGTATTTTTTTATTCTTAAAAAATTACTATTATGCGTCCATAAAGAGCTGAAGTGATATCACGTTGTGAAATGGTTTCTACAGAAAAAGTACACCCTAAAAAATTTCTTTGTTAGTCTAAAATCGCTAAAACAATTTAGTAATTTTACTATTCTCAGCACATTGTTCCCATGATTTGCAAAACTTTTATCATTGTTAGAGATCAAGGGAAATATTTAAGTTTCCGTACTTGAGTGTAGTGCCCCAGGGATTGTATTCATGCAGGATACATAGCCAGTATTTTATAACCGACTTCAAAAAAAAAAGGAGGAGGTTCTCATTTCGACGCATATATATATATATATATTATGTTTTTTCACTGATTACTCCTAAATTATGCGCGAGATTACTATCCAAAAATAATGGCAGATTTTGTGAATGTGAAACCGCTGTCCGCGAGATCCCACAGCTTGCAGGATTGCAATCCAAAAGCATCATCAACTTTGTATTCCCCGAAAAGAAAAAGTCATGTTTTCCAATCAAAAATAAAATCCACACAAAAAGTTTTTTGCATTCTGATAGTCTCTCTTTTTTTTTCTGTCAAGTTGCTTTCAAAAAGCACGATTATATGTGCATTCAGGGGCGGCTATAAGGAAAGGTGGCCCAGAGTACTCAAAGAAGAGGACTGAAAATTTGCAAAATACTGGTTAAAATCTAAACGATATCATATAAAGAAGGGATTAAAAAAATTTCGCCCAGGGCGCAGTGGCTACTAAAGCACTCGTTGGGTGCATATTTTCGCTTTCAATCGCAATCAAAGATGTCCGTTTGGTTTCCGTCCTGAAATTGCTACGATATATCTTTATTTGTGATAATAAAGAAATACCTCTCTTGTGCTATCAATTAATTGATGATTATCCCTAAACAAATTCTCTAAATTTAGTACACTAATCAGAATGTACGTGTACAACAAGTGAAAATATATTGGGGCGACTTAGGCACTTAGGGGCGCGACGTTTTCCCTGGGGCGCACCGGCCCTCTGGCCGATGGGCCGACGGGCCAGTCCGAGCCTGTATGTCTTGGCCCAATTTATTTTAAAAACATAAGAAAGAAAAATGTATTCTATCATTTTTTTTTTATTTATTTAGTATTCAAAATTATCCCAAAATTTCGGTTATTATTCTTAGTCATTTCCGGTGATTTCAATCACTGATTTTTGCTTTATCTTTCTATTTCCCTTTCTTTCAAAAGAGTGTAGTATGGGCTCTGGCGTAGCCTCTTCCGTACAGGAACTAATCTATCAATATTATATTGAACTGTGAGATAACTAGTTAGTTTTATTGAGTTAAACAGGTGAGGTTCAAAAAAGTGGTTAAGGTACTAACAAGCGAATCAAACAATCTTGTGAATTGTGTTTCCCCATCACCTTAGTCGAAAGCCAAGAAGTGATAAAAGTGCTAACCGTCTATGCTACCTGTTTATACTTCATCTCAAAAACTTTAGACTGCGCAAAAGTTTCGCACGGACTTAAAGATGAATGAAAGTAATACACCCTCGCATTGCCTCAGATCAAGAAAGGATAGGTCACAATAAAAAAAAAAACAATTGCAATCATCGCAACAGATGCAGTCTGACAAAGGGTCACAATCTGAGAAGCCAGCGAAATCAGAAAAAGCGGAAAAACAGCGATCGCAGAAAAACGACTTATCGAAACCAGTACAAGCTGAACATTCAAAATCACCAATAAAATCTAATGGTAAGAGCGAACAACAAGAACAGATGGAAAACTTACAGATCTGCGAAATAGAAAAATTGGAAAAGATGACAATGGATGAGATATTCGAAGAATATGATAAGTGCAAAAGATTTGGCAGATCTGATGATGCAAACATGGTAAAAGCTTACAAAGCATACATAATAAAGAACATAACAGAGGGCAATCAGGCAAAAGCGGATTTGGAACGTATTCGAGCAGGTTTGGAAGAAGAAAAAGAAACACGGGAACACCAGGCGGAAGAAATCATAATAGAGCAGAAAGAATTAGCTGAAGCTCGTATCAAGCTGGCGGACATGGAAAAATTAGTAGAAGAGTTAAAGTCTGTCCAAGCACGAAAAAATGAAATAGAAGACGAACTTCGGTTTATAAAAGCCAAAAAACTAAAACCGTGCGCAATACGCCAAAAAATAGAAGAAAACATTAATCGTCTCCTCGCAAATAAAAATGAAGACCCAAAAAGCGAAAAGTTAACTATGAAAAATGAAATCATAGAAGGTTTCCACAGCCTGATGGAACTAGTGGAGCAAATAAATGAAGAAAGAGAAAACTGGAAAACAGAATGCATAGAACACCGAAAACGTGAAGAAGGTAACAAAAAGCAAATAGACATTCTAGCAGCGTTAAAGGAAACTATGACTTTCATATTGGGTCAACATGGAACGTTCCTGAAATCTGAGTTAAAAAAACAGAAGCAAGAAATAGAAGCAATACAGGAATTCCTCAAAAAATCTCCATTACTACAAACACCAAAACAAAAAGCAGATAAGAGAAGAATTGACATGGAACGCGAACAGATGTTTAGTTACGCACAAATGGCACAATTCCCACCTCTGCCAACGGAAAAGCCAACCCTAATACTGAGCCCGAAAACAGATGGAATTCAAGTCCAGGAGTTAAGGAATGTCTTAAATACCGAAGTGGATCAAAGAAAACTACAGACCTCAAACTGTATCTCTACAAGATCTGGGAAATTCCTAATAACCTGTAACAATGATGAAGAACTTGCACAGATAAGAACCAGCCTCCAAACCAGTGAAAAACTCAATCACATGATAAACATAACAAAGAAACCACCGAAGATGTTACGGGTGATAGTATTTGGAGCGCCAGAAGCCCCGATGAAGTTGAAAATGGACAATAAATCAGAAAACCGAGACAAGCAAAAAGAAAATGATGAAGCAATTCAAAACTATGAAGAAAACATCATAGTCCCAGCTCTTAATAAATGTCTACGAAAGGATGATGTCTCCTTAAAGCTGCTGAAAGTGATGAAAGGAAGAAGGGGAGAAGCAACTTCACATCTAATTCTTCAAATGCATGAAAGGGACGCATTGCAACTGCAATCGCTGCAACCGTGCTTTGGTTTTAACAGATGTACATTAAAGCCATATATTCTAATACCACGTTGCTTCAACTGCCAAAGACTAAGCCACATATCAAGAGACTGTACAAATGAACTAACTTGTGCTTATTGCTCAGAGAAACACCATGTGAACGAATGTACGGCGAAGGAACCAAAGTGTATCAACTGCATACAGGAAAACAGAAGTAGAGAAACTCCAGGAAAGGACATTCCAACAAATCACACATGTTTCGATGGACGCTGCCCGACATATATTAAACAACAACGAGAAGCAGTAGCACAAAGGACACTAAGATCGCATAAAATTCCGTGCAATACAATGTAACCTACAGAACAGTAAGTCCAACACGGCAGCATTTTTCCGTTTCATAATTCAGGAAAAATTCTCACTGGCATGCGTCCAGGATGCCTACCTCTTTAACAAACGCCCATCTTCTCTCCCAGTTGATGTTCCCTGTTACAGCTCTAGCTCCAACAATAGCCACATAATAATTTTGGATCAAAATTTATAGCACTGTATCTCGGCAAAAAACGATCATTCCATCTTTGTAAACCTAGAACTAGAAAATTTTATTCTGAGCATAGGCAGCCTGTACAGCGCTCCACGCTCAGATTTTGAGGTGGACGTACAAGACTGGCTGCGCTCCGCACGCCAGAGTGAGTACCAGCTAGTCCTGGGTGACTTCAATGCACACGACCAGCTTTGGGGCTATACTCGTGACGATGACAGAGGACGGCTACTCGTAGATTCTTTATTAGCAAATAACTTGATTGTCTTAAACTCACCATCCTGTACACCAACCTATGAGTCCGGCAAAAGGGAAGGGCGTCCTGACCTCTCAATTTGCACACAACCACTATTCAACTACTTTCGAGGATAGGATGTCTTCCCTGAGCTTTTCGGTGACCATCGGCCTATCGTAACAGATCTTTTGCTTCCAATCCCGATCCTTCCGAAACGTCGCTTCAGAACAAAAAATGTCCCATTCAACAAATTCATAGGCATGATTGAAAACTCATGCTATTTAAATTCCGTAATTTTTTCTTCAGTAGACTCACGTCAGGCCTTTGACCTGACTTACAAATCTTTTCAAAATATTATTCAAAATAGTGCAAAAGCATCCTTTAAACTAAAACCTCCATTCAGACAGGTCAAGTTCTCCTGGTGGACAACGGACCTTCGTTCTCAAAGAAATAAAGTAAACGCACTTTATACAAGAGCAAAGAAGACGAACTTAGACTCGGTAGAATATCAAATTTACAAAAGAGAGCGTGCCAAATATCAGAAATTGATTCAAAGAGTGAAGAAGGACGCCTGGGTAAATTTTTGTAAGAAACAAACTGACCCATTTGGCAAATCTAAAAAACTGGCTTTTCAGGACTTTCAAGACTGTCAGATTAGCTATCTGCCGGACTCGTCATTCCCAGCTTCCAGGTCCTCTTCTTTGTTGACACTGACAGAAAAAATTTTTGGTGCACCACTGGGATCACCAGCTCAGCCAAATATGGCAACCTCACAACAAATTCACGCAGACCAGCCTAACTTTACAATAAAAGAACTGCGAAATGCAATCTATAGCTTTAACCAAAACAAAGCTCCAGGTCCCGACGGAATAGACCATCGGATGATTAGATCTCTCTTTTCTAAAATACCCTTAACTCTTCTAGACATGTATAACAGTGCACTTCGTTTAAACTATTTCCCGGAGGCCTGGAAAGTGGGCGAGCTCGTCTACTTCAGGAAGGAAGGTAGACCAGCAAATGAACACACCTCTTATAGACCAATAACGCTACTCCCGATATTTGGCAAAATCTATGAAAAAATGTTCTTAAGACCAATTAATCATTCACTAACTCAAAGCAACGCACTAACAGGCCTACAACACGGTTTTACTCAATTAAAATCGACCGAAACAGCACTAGAACAGGCATTATCTTACATAGATATTAACAAATCTAATAAAAATTATACATCTTTTATTTCGCTAGACTTTATGAAGGCTTTTGATAATCTCCCATGGGACCTAGCACTACAGGCACAACACCATTTAAACTTATCACCTCAGCTAATTAATGTAATTGCTTCCTTCCTGTCGGGCAGGCGGGCTCTGGTGGACTGGCAGCTGCCAGATCTTTTGTATTTTTTCTCAAGGGGTTGTCCTCAGGGCTCCTGTCTGGGGCCATTTTTATGGTTGGCTCTCCTCGAGACTCTGCTGCGGACCTTTCTGTTTGAGTTCTGTGCGATAGTCGCATACGCGGATGATGTTTTACTTATAGTCTGGGGCCCAACAAGAGCGTTACTTGAACAACGAGGGAACAGAGTACTAGACTTTATTCAAAACTGGGCGAAAATTCACAAAATAACAATTTCTTTCGAAAAGTCGCGCTCTATAACGTTTGGTAAACCGAAAATTCTCTAACGGGGCCCACTCTTTAAAACTACATGGTAAAAATATAAAGTCAGAAAAAACAATTAATTATCTTGGAATCAAAATTGATCAAAACCTCTCATTCTTAACCCACCTGGCATCAAAACGTCAAGAAATAATAAAAATCACGCAAAATTTATACAAATTCTCCTCAGTATCAGGTCGTCTTCCATCATACTTCTTTAAAGTCTGGTACTCATCCATCCTACAGCGGCAACTGGCTTACGCATGTGCAGTCTGGTTTCCGCGAATGCGGAAGTCTCATGGAGTTCGCCATATTCTAGCGGCTCAGAGAAGGGCACTTCTCCTGATCTCCAGAGCCTATAGGAACACTTCTACCGCAGCACTTCAGGTCCTCACGGGTCTTCCTCCATTGGACATACAATTAGAAGCGGAGGCTGAGTTCGCTCGGATCACTCGCCTGGGTGCTTCTAATATTTCTTATTTTGCCCCAATGTACTCAACAAATTGTTCAAAGTATCAGATCTCTTCACTTTCAAACGGTATTAGTATTTGTGCAACAAAAGACATTAACGGATCAACACACATCTTTACAGACGGATCCAAAACAGAAGTAGGAACTGCGGCAGCTTTTTGTGTTTATAGGCAAAGCTCACACTTTTTTTCCTGGCGCGCAAGGCTTGATCCGGGGAACTCTGTCTTCCAGGCAGAGCTCTTTGCTATGAAGGAGGCGATTCGTTGGGCAGAAGAGGACTCTGACACCCAATACTTAATTTCATCAGACAGTTTATCAGGTCTAATGGCCCTTTCAAAATTTGATAACAATAATCACTTAGTTCTAGACATAACCTTACTCCTTCAGTCCTCAGAAAAATCGTTCTTCTTTAATTGGGTTAAAGGACATTCTGGTATAACGGGCAACGAACTGGCTGATCAGCTGGCGAGGTCGGCAGTCGATGATTTAACTTTACCACTAACATTTCTTCCATTCCCACAATCAACATTGAAATTAAACTCAAAAAACAAATGCTACACCGATGGCAACAACGTTGGTCTACAGTGCAGGTGGGTCAATACACGCGTGACTTCATACCTAAGGTCTCACAAAACATTTTCATAAGTAACAGATACCTGTATCTGTTTCTCAGAAATCACGGACCCTTCCAACAACACTTATATACCATAAATAAACGGGACTCACCTCTTTACATTTGTGGATCCTTATCAACATCATTACACTATATTTTACATTGCACATTAACGTCCCACTATCACGTTAAAAAGCCACAACAGATGACACTGCCTGACTGGCTATCTTACCTGCTCGACCGTCCAGTTCTCCTGCAACGTATAGCGGATTGTATGAAATTTTTAGAAGACAACGAATTTATATTTACCAATCCCCTCCCTTTCTGAGCAAACTCATTGTTTTTAGCTCCCATTTCAGACAAGAGCCCCTGTTTTGTACATAATGTAAATATTTGTCTTATTTCCTATGGTTTGTTTATTTAGTATTTTCATTATATTTATCAGCATATGCATTTCACTTAAAGTTTTTCAGCTCTAATATTCAAAAAACATGTCTTGTAATTGTTTATGCATGTATACAACATAGTGCAATTGCTGTCAATGTATGTACTGATGACACTCCTTGTGAGTTTCAGAGTCAAAAACAGCAAACTGAATTTATTTTTCTTTATGTTATTAACTGTTTTAAAAATATTGTCATTGTTAATGTATCTTACGGTATGCAGTGGATTTGAGTCTCCCCCCTGGATTGCACTTATACTCTAAAGCGAAAGCTGGGTTCCCGGGGCGGTCATCCATGTCATCCCTGTGGAACGTTGGCGGTACGAATAACATTTGTACATTTTGGCGAATGTTTCTTTCGAAATCTTACCAGCATTGCACACATAACAAAACAAAGAAAACAAGGTAAAGTAAAAAATGTTTCTATTTTAGGAACATGTTAACTAGTCACTAATAGCAAAATGTTTATGAGAGGCCTGAAAACATTTTTCATGCATACGCTTTTAATAATATTCACACCATTTATTCATGTTTTTCTGTCGAACTGAGAATCTTCTTGAGTAGTAGAAACAAGTAGAAAAACAGTAGTAGTAGAAAAAACAATAGCTACTGAATGAAGTGATAATGTCCATACTTACTAGAGCAGTAGAACTTTCTATTCCCTTTCTCAAGCATCAAATCCAATTTTTATGGCAACAGTCTAAATTTCACGACGAAACCCCAAATGGCTTAGGGTTTCTTTTGAACCTACTGCATTACAAGTAACAACAGCCGTATTTAGTTCATTTGCAAACAGATTTCATCACCATTTTTATCATCGAAGTACTGGAAGACATGTTCCAAGCAAATAATCCAAAAATTCTACACTACCCATATTCTAATTATACAATCTGATCAATCGAGGCCATTTGATTGAAACTTTTCGCTTCAATTTTCGAGAATATCATGTTCCACTTTGAGTTAGCGATGTGTTAGCTTCCCAATTTGATAAAACAGTAACGACACTGGTGTCACTCCATCGTACACAAACAACTTTGCCATCACTATAATAATCAAAATCTCCTCCTTCTTGTTTTTGCAATTCTTTTGTAGACTTTATTGGCATTTATTGGTTCAAAAATATTTCACAGACACTTTGGCAACAGGTGCAAGAGATATATATCATAAAATTTATTCTTTAATAATATTGGTACGAAAATAATAAAAAAATAATCTCCCGAGGAAGCCCAGTAAAAATGATCAAGATCCTAAAATAAGTAACAATAAGATAATTTTGTACTCTGAACCGCCAACTTTCCACATGTGGAACATTGGTATTCAAATGATCATAAAACAAAAACGAAATAAGATAAAGCATTCATTTATGCATAAAACATAATAAACAACACTAAGCAATACAATAATAATTATCACAGCACTCACATTTCAGTTCTAAAGTTATAGATAGAATAAAAACCACAGTCTACTACATTTACGTTTTTTGTTACATTTCAACAAGCTCCAAAATAGAAACCACAAAAAATTATAAAAAAAAAAAAATTTTATCCATTAAAACACATCTTTCAAAAAGACACATTAAAAATTTCAAACGGATTAAGCAAATACTTAAAAAGATACAGCACCACATAGTTTATGTTCCACTTGTGGAACGTTGGCGGGTAAAAGGTTAAATATGCATTTCTTTTATTGTCAGTATCGAATTAAGTTCATTATAAAGAGATTAAGATAATATTAAACTAGTCGGATGTGTCAATCCCCAAACTTTCTTCTATCTCATACATGTCAATACTTCCTGATAAATGCAGCACAACAGCGCCACCGGCTAGGCGATTTATACCAAAATCTAATCAGGGACAACTTTCGTGAACTTCTATTTGAATTTGAAGTTTGGTGAAAATTCGTGCATTTTTTTTTCTTCTTTTTTCCGAGATAGAGCTATTACGGAAATCGTGAAAAGTTCTGAGTTGCAGTGGAACCTCTTGGGCAATTTACACCAAAAACTTATCAAGATCAGTTTATATCAGGGACTAACTGAATCTAAAGTTTGCTGAAAATTCATGCATTAGTTCTTGAGATACAGCTATTGCGGAAATCGGGAAAATTGCAACATAGTAGCGCCACCTTCTGAGCGATTTACACCAAAAAGTAATGAGCACCAATCTACATCAGAGACTAACTGAATCTAAAGTTTTATTAAATTCCGTTCAATAGTTCTTAAGATAAAACGCCCGCAAAATTTGTGTCACACATAGATAGACAGACTCACAGACAAACATTTTGTGAAAACATGTTTTTCATTATTTTCTGCACCCTAAAACGTATAAATCTGTCGAAAACCGAAATTCGAAAATTTTCACGAATCCAATACTTTCTTCTAGTAAAGATAGAAGAAAGTAAAAATGAGTTATACAGAATGGCTGTATTTGATATTTTTTAGGTTCCATATCTCTTTGAACTTTCATGGTATATCCATTTGCATTTTTCAAGTATATACTGTTATACCCAACCCTACTTTTCATAGTTTTTTACAAAGTGTTAGTATTCTTTAGCAACGTTTTTTTTTAATAATACAATTACTAATTCATATATTTATTGTACGGAACCCTCTGTGCGTGAGTAATACTCGCACTTGACCGGTTATTTCTGCTTAAAATGATGCTTCAATCATGTTTCTATCGTTATGAGAACAGAACATATTAAATTTTTCGTTTTGGTTTGTTTTCAAAATCTAGCTTTCAAGCAATGGTTGTTATGCAAACGACTTCTTGTGAAAATGCGCTTTTCTTCATGATGGGTTTTTTCACCATTTCTCGTATTTAAATTGTTATAACTCAAGAACCGTTAAAGATATATGGTTCAAACTTGGAACATGTCTTTTTCAAATAGTTTACTTTAATTTTGATTCAGCAAATTTGAAAAAAAAATAGAAAATATGATTTTTTTTTAAAAGTTACATCATTTTTTCCTTAATTTTTCCTTTAAATATTTTTAAGTTTGTTTAAAATTAATATTTTTAAAAATGCTGAATCTAAATTAAAACTTACATATTTCTGTTTATTTAAATGATAAAAAATTGACATTCTACAAATAATATTTCGAGTTATAACGATTTTAAATTACCCCCCTTTTTAACAAATTTTAAATTTTTTAAAAAAAAATTATGAGAAGTTTTATCATGTGATTTTGTTTGCAAATAATATGGTTAACCACCACAAAAAATTTCAAAATTTTAACTCAATAAATAAAAATTATTTTAAAATGTGTCCCAGACCCCCTTAAATAGGACGTCATCACCATGGGAACTTAGAATCATTACTTATAATGGGATATCATGGAATTAATTACGTATGATAGGATTTAATAGAATGAAGAAAATTTTTATTAGTATATTTTTAAGTTTTGATTCGATTTTCATAAAATTTGAAATGACGACAAAATTATGTTGCGATTAAATATATTACATTTCAAACCATTCGATTGAGCAGTGTTAGCGGTGTTATATGCGGACAGGCGGACGGACCAAACGACGACTATCGGTACTACGCATTTATATAATTGCGAACGCACCTAAAAGCAGCGTGTCTGCTCCTTCTTATTTCTATTTTACAAAATAAACAACGCAATAAATATGATAAATATAATATAGGATTAATTAAAATAATAAATCTTTGTAAAAAACCACCATAAAATAAAAACAATACAAAGGACGTGTTTCGAGCTAAAAATATTAAGAGCTTAATATCAGGTATAGATGACAAAAAAAAAAAAAAAATCTTCCCTTGCCTCTTCCTCTCACTTGGATTTTCATGAAGCATATTTTATTTCTAAAAATTCTGATAATCTTGTCAATGATCTCTCATCATCTCCTTTCCTCTCTCCAGCGTGGAAATTACTTTTGTAATTCTTTTCCCTCTTCTCTTGTTTCTTATCTTTTTTATTTTGTTAAAAAAGGATCTTTTGGTTTTTTCTTGTTTTATTCTTTTATATTTCTTTCTTTATTATTATTATTTAAATTATTTAATTCACTACTTTTATTTTATTTTAAATTTTGTTTATTTCTTTTATTTCAATTTTTCCCTATCAATTTCTCTTTTATCATTTTGGCAACATTTTCGTCTTCTGCATGTGCTCTTTTGAGCTAGCGCCATCTGTCGTATTCTTCGCAAGCTCTACTCTCTACCTTTCAGTTCATTTTTGACCTTGTCCCCTTACGGACACGTGTTTTCTGTAGCTGATGACGAGTTGTTAATATTTTTAGCTCGAAACGCGTCCTTTGTATTGTTTTTATTTTATGGTGATTTTTTACAAAGATTTATTATTTTAATTGTTTCATATCGCCAGTTTTCGGTGCTGTTTCGCTATCATATAGGATTACTTTTTAATTTAAAACTTGGATTTTTTGCAGGAAAAACTGGAAATATGTGAATGGGAATGTACATGTATACCACTAATTTTGCATTTTGGTATTCAAAATATATTAATTTTCAGCATTAAAAAAATGCTTTTTTTATCAGAAATTTGAAAAAAACCCGACCTTAACCAATCTTTATAGGTTACTTTGACATGTTTTTTAATATCATCAGATTCATAGGCATACTTTTTGTTTCAAAATACTGGTTTATTCTTTAATCCGTTAATTCTCAGTCCCGTGATATTCATGGAGTGAGTCTTTTATTCAGATTGTTTGATTCCCACCAATTTTATAAAATAGTGTAATTGGCTTTATTCTGGCATCATTTTACCTGTCATTAAATAAGGTGAATATTTCTTTTTCAAAAAAGTGGTGCCAATAAGCAATTTGAATTTTTATACCGTAAGTTAATGTGACAGTTAAGGGGTTAATAAAGTGGCATAGATGCCAACATATCTTAACCCTTAAATGCGCGATTTTTTACTTTGTTTCGAAAAAATTATATATGATTCTTTGAAAGGTTTATAACGCAGGAAAAATAATGAAAAAAATCAGAGATTACGTTTTTCATATAATACGTCAATCTTTTCTTCTGTTGCACATCTGCAATATAAGTAAAAACTACTGTCGTGTGGCTGTTTTACGCTAAAATATTGCAAATTAGTAAATATTTTAATAAGTACGTCTCCAAATACCTTATTTTATATAATTATTTATTTTATAAAGCTTAACCTTTAATCCTTTAATTCCCAAAATAGAATACGTTCTAGAAATTGCGTAGTCCAGAGAATCTGACTTTACACCAGAAAGTTTAAATGGTTAATTTCGCTTTATTTAAATACGGAAAGTCTGTTATTAATTAAAGCAAATATTGCTATTTTAATTTTCTGGCGTGAATTAGGTATATACGAATAAAAAAAAATCTGTTAAATTTAAAACACTGTTGTTTGCATATATGCAAAACTGCGCACTAAAGGGTTAATTATTCCGGAGTCTGATCCAAGACAAACATGTTTCCAACTCGAAATTTCATTTAATAAATGATTTTAAAATGAAATCTAATAAGTACCATGCTGAAAGAAGATATATTTTCTGATAAACACTTTCCGGTTTAAATTTTTTTTTTGTCTTGGATCAAATTCCGGAATAATTAAGAAATGTTGGCAAAATGAAGTAGATGAAAAAAAACTGCGCTAATTAGCCGAACAAAATAACGTAAGAAATTTAGTCTGCATTGTGGCATGTTACTTCGATGAAACTTTCTTCCTAAACCCGTTATGTTTACGCCTTCTTAACTCTTCCGAAATATGCAGCTGCATCTCGTCACGATCTCATTTGGCACAAGTTAAGCATTGTGATGCAAAATACGTTGGATTCATTGCCCGATCGTTGCACTCACTAACATAATTACCTTTATTCTAACCGTCTTATTTAGCGCTTCGGTTCCTCTCTTCGGTGAAATTTATTCCAGGCATGTTGATTGGGGAAGACATTTCTAAGAAGAGATAATTTTCTTTACTTAGAGGCTATACAAATATAATGTTTTCAATATTTCGTTAATTTCGGATCCCTCCCTTACAATATCACACGTTATCGTTCGTCGACTACCTTACCCCCAACCTGATGATATCGTTATCAATAAATTCTTTTATTCAATTCTTACTATTAGTTCACACTCTCCCTATATATAACTTGTTCAAATTTTCAATCGTTAATAAAATACTTATTATTCATCCACTCAAGTTCAAATACATTTTTTTGAACTTGTAGTGGATGACACTTGATGTTAATACAGTTTTTTCAAATATTAATTCATTAATTAAATTTAATTAATTAATTTTAGTTTTATATGGGAGAAAAAATGGCGGCCATTGGTTATTGAACAGCATTTAATGCATGACCATACCTATAACGGGGTTACCATAGGGGGGGACCCTGTTCTGTCGGCCAATACCGCCAAGTTTATAGCCAAATTTGGCGACCAAAATGAGTCGTAAAAGTGACGCCCACTTGGCGATATCTCTAATATTTCGTCAAATTCCCATAGACTTCCATTGTAAGCCAATAAGGTTTACTTGCTTATAGAAAATCAATGAATATAGATATTTTAATCCAACAAAAACTAATATTAGCTTAAGGGATTATATTAAATTTTTCTTTGATGACCTAAGTAGGAATTGACTTAAGAAACAAAATATATTACTTGTTTTTAGAATATTTTTCTTTCTTTTTATACGCTTGCGGGGATATACATATATGGTTATACATTTATTAGTCGCATACTTTATGGATTCAAGAAGTCAATAAAATATCAATACATGAAATAAATTTATATCAAATAACATCTAAAAGAGTTAGTTACTATTTAAAAGTTCTATTTAAAAATAGCTTATTGTTATATAATGCATTCAAAAGTAATATTGTCTTCCCGCACTTGTCCCCTGTCTTGGGACAAGAAGAAATTATCAACAAAACAGTGGACAACATATTTTGTCTTTCTTTATTGGAAAACGCAAGTATAATTTCAAACAACGAAATACCCTCTTCGGTCCCTGGGACCCCAAACGGGGACTCAGTTCTTTTCCTTATAAAAACTAAAATGTCAGATTTTTTTACATTTTCACATCCCTTCTTAATAGCTGAATGTTTTTTGCGTTTTAAAGCAAACGAATAAGTGGCAGCATTTAAGCTGATTCCCACATAAAATAAATTTTATTTTCATCTGAGTTTGCAAAATGCCTAAAAATGCCCAAAAGTCTGTATGACCAAGAAAGTGAGAAATTTTCATAAGTATTTAATTTAAATCTTTTTCAAAAAAAAAAAAATTGAGGTTTTGTAGATTATTTACTTGTGTAAAGCTCTTTAATTTGTGATTGCGTTAATTTAGGTTCGTGGTTATTAAATTGATGTTTTAAGGGAGTTTGTAGTTTTAGATCCATATTTTTGAGCCTAAATTATTAAGCGCCTAAAGGATCCATTTCAGAAAACACATTTTTTCTGTCATTTAAGATGTATTTTTGTTTGAAAAAAAAACCCCACTGAATAAGCATTTGTATTATTATTTTAGCTTTGGAACTGAAGAGGTTATATGCACATATGGCAGAAGAACAGGAATGCCAAACTTTCGGGTATTCCAAATTTTGGAATGAAATGGTTTCATAAACATTTAATGGCTTAAATAATAGCTTTGCATTTCTATAAAAGCATAAAAAAATAATAATAGTAAAGGTAAGATTATTTGGATGCAAAGAAAAAGTTACAGATAAAAGAAAAGTTTGAGTGGATAAAAAACGATAACGATATCAAAAAGCAAACTCCTCTCCCCCAGAGATATCTTACGATATCAAGTGCCAGGCCCCCCTCCCCCCTAAAGTGATAACGTTATATATGCACAGCCCCTTAGGAGAGAAATTTATTTTCTAGTGATATTTCGGGTGTATCATTCAGGGGAAAATTTCTATTATTTATGTAACATTTTTACATAATATCAGTGCTTTGTTTGCTCCGCTACTTCTTTATTTTAAGTGAATTGGAATCATTCACTAGTAATATTTTCTTGAAATTTACTTTATAAATATTTTTGACAGTTTCTTAGGCGGGAAAAAATTGTTTGCAGTGTATTTTAATGACATTGCGCTATTTCAAATGTATATAAATCACTAAATTTTATCACAAGATGACTACTATAGAATAGGGCATTCCTACTATTTATCGTTCATTTACAGGTACACACAAAAGAAATCAGTTACAGTAATATCTTTGAGTAACAATTGCTGGAAGTGCGTTTTCAATTTCGGTATGCGCTTTCAAATTTAACAAATTTTTTTGCATATTACTCGTTGTGTTTAAATTCTATACCTCGTATACTGGGCTGCACAGAAGAATCCATGTATACCATTCTCCTTATTAGTGAAAACTGCTGAAGGGAAATTCTGAAAGGTGGTATGTACTTCCAAACTGACCTATTTTTTTTACATATATGTAGTTTATAAATACAAATCTATGTGTCATATTCAGGGCTGCGCAAAAAGAACTATGAGAATTTTCCGACATTATGGGAATTACTGGAATTGGCTTTTTAAATGTTTTATGCGTTTCCGAAATTGTTCAATTATAGACCATAGGACATGACCACTTATCGTTCAAGTTCGTTTACCAAGCACGGGGAGTAGGTGAACTTTTGTATATGAAGAAATTGGACAGAAGTTAACATAAAAACACAATGTTCACCAAAAAGAACTTGCACATTATTTTTTAATATCCTTTGAAACATAGAACTATATTTCTGCGTCTTACAAACTCTTCCTGAAGGTTTTGGCGCTAGATGCCGCTGCGATACTACAACTTTAAATTTAACGAAGAATATATCTATACATTTCAATAAAAAGTAATTAGTTTTACATTTTTTTATGTTGAATAAAATAATTTTAAGTTCAACAAAGTGAGATTTTTGATAAAAAGGAAGAAAAAATTATTGTGTTACTCCGCGTGACGTCATGAATAAGCTAGCTCTGCGCGTGTTTACGTTTTACCAAAGGCTTTGCGTTTTACTGTTTTGATTTTGTTTACTCGCTATTGCTCTAGAATATTTTAGAGCTCTCTACTTAATTACTCTACGCATCCTAATTTTACTGAAAGCCTCTTTTTTCTAAAAACGCAGTTATGTCTTTCGAATGTTATATTCTTGTTTCTTATAGAAAATTATCCAAACTTCTTGGTTTAATAGTAGAAAGATCAGTCGAGAGATAGTAGAAAGATTATTTGTTGACATTTTTAGTGCAGAAAGTTTAATGTTTGTAAATTACTAATGTAAATTTTTGTTTTCATGTTTAACTTTGAAAATTTAATGTACTTTTAAAGATTAAGTCATTTATTTATGCTGTAGCCATGCAGCTTTCCAGAGATAATATGCATGTGATATGAATAAGTGTTTTTACTACTGTTTAGGATTTTTCTTTAATTATTAATTTAATTTCTATTGTTTCTTGTTTCTTATAGAAAATTATCCAAACTTCTTCGTTTAAAAGTAGAAAGATCAGTCGAAAAATAGTATAAAGATTATTTGTCGATATTTTTAGTGCGGGAAGTTTAATGTTTGTAAATTACTAATGTAAATTATTGTTTTCATGTTTAACTTTGAAAATTTAATGTACTTTTAAAGATTAAGTCATTTATTTATATTGTAGCCATGCAGCTTTCCAGAGATTATATGCATATGATTAGGGATGCACCGAATATTCGATATTCGGCCAAGTTACCGAATATTCGGTTTGGCTGAATATCAAACTATTCGGTATACCGAATATTCAGCTTGGCCGAATAGCAAATTATTTGGCCTGCCAAATATTCGGTTTGGCCGAATATCGAAATATTCGGCCCAACCGAATACTTAAAAAAACTTTTTAAACATATTTTTAAAAACCTTATATACCACTTCTATGTTTAACAGGCAACCTATAAAGATATTCAGAATAATTAGAAACAGAATCATATATTTAAATAAAAGAGAACGTTTTTACATTATCTATTTGCTGTTTGTTAAGTATTATTTAAAAAAAATTAACCAATCATGAGGACTTTCATAGGAATTAATTATGTACAAATGCAAGTTCCTGAAATTGCCCAGTAAATAATCTGTTTCTTACTAAGATTTTAAGAACAACGTTTACAATCTCTGAAAATGTTCGCCCACTCCAAGACACTGATCTAGGATGCATTTAAAAACTTCCTTGCTTAAACAAAGGGAGTAGAACTGTTATTCTTGCCGAGTTGCCACCATATAAAATTTGAATAGATTGCATTATTTATTTGCTTTTATTTTAGTCTCTTCCTGACAAACAAATAGTATTATATGAACCTGTACAATTTTTCTTCTAATTTTTTCACAATTTGTCTTTGATTTTAAAATTTAAAATGATTGTTTTAGAATTTAAGAAAATTTTATTCATTTGTTTTCATCCACGGAAGAAGCCATGAAATTAAAAATTTTGTTAATTAAAAGAGTTTTATAACTATCCTCTTCTTAAATAATTCAAAGCAATTTTTTTTCAGTATAAAGTTTACTTGAAAAAAGCTCGATTATCAAAATGAAAGTTTTTTTTTTGTTTTAAATATTATGTAAAACTGTTTTAAAATTTAAGATTTTAATGCCTTTAAACTTGGAAATATAAAATTATTCGACAAGCCGAATATTCGGTATTCGGCCTAGAAGTTGCTATTCGGCTAGTCGAATATTCGGTTCGCCTGTAGGCCGAATATTCGGTATTTGGCAAAAATCACTATTCGGTGCATCCCTACATATGTACATCCCTACATATGTATCCCTACATTTTTACTACTGTGTAGGATTTTTCTTTAATTATTAATTTAATTTCTATTGTTTTTTATAGAAAATTATCCTAACTTCTTGGTTTAATAGTTAGAAAGATCAGCCGAAAGATAGTAGAAAGATCAGCCGAAAGATAGTAGAAAGATTATTTGTCGATATTTTTATTGCGGAAAGTTTAATATTTGTAAATTACTAATGTAAATTTTTGTTTTCATGTTTAACTTTGAAAATTTAATGCATTGAATATATTTAAAATTAATGTTTTAAAAAATTGGGAAGGGGGTGGATGAAACACCTTGAAGGAACCATCCGATAACCAGTTGTTCTGTTATAATTTGAAATTTGACTTGGCTCTGTCACGCATGTTTTGGTAACGAGGTTTAAAACTCTCGGCTAATGTCCTTCAAATTTTAATATGTAATTTCAGCATCACATGTTGTGTTTTTCTTAAAATAATACATTCAAATTCAAAAATAAATTGATTATTTTTCAGAAATCCAAACAGGATCTTTTCGCTTTCATACTTGCAATATGTATATTTTCTATTTTGTTAAATTATATATTTTGGAGTTATTTTTATTTGTTTAAAAATGAATTGCATCTAAATGAGGTGCTTCAAAAAACATATTAGGTTTTGGAAAAGTCATTTAAAAGTGTTTGAAATTTTCAGAAGCTTACAAGTGGAAATTATGTAAATCCGTCAAAATGGTAAAATGCAAAGTTCGCAATGCTAAAATTCCTCCCTGTGTGTATCTTATTTCTTCAATATATTCTCTATTTTGTTCTATTCCATTATTATATCAAATTAAGTGTAAATATTCTATTTTAAAGTCAAGCGGTATAAATACCACTTATGAAATATTAATTTTTGCAACTCAACTTTTGCTGGCCATAAAAAATTAATGTGCAAATATTTTTTGGAGAACATTGCATTTTCTTAATTAGTACACTTATAAAATACTAAAAAACATATTTTTTTATACTCCCCAAATGTGGCAAACGAAACTTAATTTTTAATTACTTTTTGAGTACTTGTCCCGTGGTCTATTAGATATCATATTTGAACTTTTTAAACGATGAAGTTTTATTACAGTATTCTGAATGTGTTGGAAAGTATTTCATAGCCTATGATTTTCTTTCTTTTCAAACGATATCGCGATTAGTACTTTGTTCAACTGAATGAAGATGTGCATAGGCAGGCCAGAACACGAACCCAGACCCTCCGACTTTACATGCAAAGTTTCTTCCAATTGAGCTATTTGGACGACAATCTAGCCAACACAATTCATTTAGACAACCAATTTGGTAATGACATCTGGTCTTTTATTTGAAAAATCTCGACAGAGTAAATCACAGATAAAGGAACGCCAATAAACCATTGATACTTAATTATGCTGTTATTTCTGTTAAGACAAAAATAACATTTTTAAATTAGTGATAGAGATGCCTGATTGCCTCCTGCTAAGTAGGTGCTTATCAGTACAGTAAAAATATATCTATAAAATTATGTAGTGTTAATAATTGTGAGGCGAACATAATATTTGTATTCAATAAAAAAGTAGAGACTAACCTTAATTTTTTAAAATTATTATTTTCATTTTATAACTATAATCCAACTAAATAAAGTAAATATATTTTAACTAAACTTAATTAAATTAGCGAATAATTAACTGTGCAATATTTCGTACATCTTAAAATTTCTAAAATTTTCCTTTTTTTGTCGCTTGTTCAATTAAGTTTAGTTAAACTATATTTACTCTATTTAGTTGGATTATATTTATAATATATATATATATATATTTTAAGGTTAGTCTTTACTTTTTTTTATGAATGCAAAAATTATTGTTAGCCTAACAATTAATAACATTGCTTATTTTTTTTTTCATTTTTCATAAAAAAATTAAATTTTTGGTGAAAATAAATATTTTATTTCATTAATTTCTTTTATAGGAATTGTAACTATAGGAATTGTAACTATTATATTTCATTATCACTATATTGCCAACAAAGTTATGCGTAGTGGAAGTTACTATATCCCAAATCCAGGGCCGGCAGAACATCGTGCGGGGCCCTGGAAAATTCATTAGTGGAACCCACCGTATATTACAATTCTGAACTAATAAAATTTAATTTTAAACTGTATTACCATAGATTAATATATGATATAGATAATAAAATTTGTGAAAATACCACTTTTTTACATTTAATGTGCTGAATTATTTTTGATTTCTCAAAAATCCTTTACAATATTTTAACTATTTATTTTTTGCATTCATAGTTATTTTCGAGATCATTAAATCGATATATTTCTCGAAAATATCTCACCTTTGCCCGTAAGAAGTAAAGTCAATATTTACTTTTTTTTCTACGAACAAACTTTTAAAAACAATTCTATAGCAAAAATATTATTATTTTATGCAGAGGAAACGTTATTTCGAATCATATATAGAGGCTTGGGGTCTTTATCAAGACTCCAATAGTTACGGGTCTCTGGACAGCCTCCCCGTTTACCCGTTTTTTATTACCCAAATCACATCGTGTGGTGAGCACGGCTCATGAACGAAAGTCTGGAGCTATGGATTAAGGACCTATTGTTGAATGGAGTCTGAACGCTGCCGGCGGAATACTCAAGGCCAGAGGACCCGATTTGTGACGTCATCACTAATCGACCGACTTCTCACTAGTGTTGGAATTCACACCGGAAAAATTTTAATAACAACTTTCTTTTATTTTATTTGTGGAATATCTATCATCTTATAAAACAATAATAACTATTTAAAGTTAATGGTGAGAATTTGGAATCCCTAAATAAAAATTCAGCCAGATACAGAATGCCACAGTGTTGCCGCATTTGGCTGATTTTTTATTGGGGGATTCCAAATTCTCACCAGTAAGTTTAAATATTTTTATTTTATAAGAGGATAGATATTCCACAAATAAAATAAAAGAAAATTGCTATTCAAAATTTTCCGGTGTCAATTTCAACATTAGTGAGAAGTCGGTCGATTAGTGCTGACGTCAAAACTTGTTTCCTCTGGCCTTGAGTATTTCGATGGCAGAGGTCTGAATTGTGTTTCTAACGTTTTCCACTTCTCATGATTTTTGTGATTTTTATTTCTGACCTCCTGCAAACCAACTTTAGGGTTTTATAACATCTTTAAGGCATTATTTCGTATAGTATATACTACAGAAAAACCGTCTAATTGAATTTATAAAAGTATTAATGAGTGATTTCAATAAATGTCCAAAAAAAAATGGCTTGATTTATTTTTACTTTTGTGATAAGGGCAAAATTTTACCCTGTTGTCTAATTGAACAGTCCTCTGTTAAATTCATAACTTCCCAAATCTTGTTTTCTCAGTTTAATTACTATGGTTAAAATTACCATTCGTTGTGAACGTGACTAACACTTTAGGTAAGTAAATTTGTTCGCTGGCGCACACCCAATTCGGAACCATAAAATTCCAATTTTATGTGTAAAATATCAGAATCGCCAAGATAGGAAAATTAACTATGTGATGTTAAAAATATCAATTTACTCACAATTATTTACCAAAATCTTATAAAATCAACGTTCTTTTTCGAATTTTATTCATATAGATCGGGTGTCGCATGGTACGGACCGCACCGCCTTTGCTACACTACTCATTATACGATTCATTATTCGTGTTTATGTTATAGAATAGATATATATGCATGGAACAATGAGCATGGATATTATTTACACTTATAGTTTGTTTACTGATATATCCGATGAGAAGGTGCCTGGTTGAACTTTACTTCATTTAAGCGTTGAATTATCTAATGGTATTCGTTTTTCTCCATTTACACTTTCACACTTATAGTTAATTTTCTGGCAGATATGATTAGAAGAGCTTGACTTACTTTGCTTCAATTATCTTAGGAATTATTGATAATCTTGTTTCCTCATTTGCATTTATAGTTCATTTACTGACCGATTGGATGAGATTGAGCCTGACTGAACTTCATTTTAGCTACTTTATGAATTACCTAAAAATAATTCTAATTTCTCATTTACATTTATAGATCATGAGAAAGGGCTTGACTTAACTTTGCTTAAATTACCTTATGAATTATTCAATAATAATCCTGTTTCGTCAATTAACATTTATAGTTCATTTACTGAGAGATCCGATGAGAAGGGGCCACGTTGAATTTAACTTCCGCAACTTTATGAATTATCTAAGGATAATTCTGTGTCCTCATTTACACTTATAGTTCCTGAGAAAATATTTGAATGAACTTTGCTTAAAATACCTTATGAGTTAATCAATAATAACCCTGTTTTCTTATATAACATTTATTTATAGTTAATTTATTGACCAATTCGAAGGGGCCTGATTGAACTTTACTTTAGTTACCTTATGAATTATTTAATGCTAATCGTGTGTCCTCATTTACACTTATAGTTCATTTAGTTAAAAATTTTATGAGAAAGGGTCTGATTGAACTGTAATTCTGTTACCTAAGGATATTGCCCACTGATAATTCTGTGTTTAATTACCTTTTGTTAATCAATAATAACCCTGTTTTCTTATTTAACATTTATAGTTAATTTATTGACCAATTCGAAGGGGCCTGATTGAACTTTACTTTAGTTACCTTATGAATTATTTAATGCTAATCGTGTGCCCTCATTTACACTTATAGTTCATTTAGTAAAGATCTGATGAGAAAGGGTCTGATTGAACTGTACTTCTATTACCTAAGGATATTATCCACTGATAATTCTGTGTTTAATTACCATTTGTTTATCAATAATAACCCCGTTTGCGTTTTCTTATTTAACATTTATAGTTAATTTACTGACCGATTCGATGAGAAGGGGCCTCATTGAACTTTAATTTAGTTACCTTATGAATTATTTAATGCTAATCGTGTGCCCTCATTTACACTTATAGTTCATTTAGTAAAGATCTGATGAGAAAAGGTCTGATTGAACTGTACTTATGTTACCTAAGGATATTATCCACTGATAATTCTGTGTTTAATTACCTTTTGGTTATCGCTGATATGAAGGTTATTTACACATTCAGATAAAGTATTTCGTAAGTACTGACATTAAAGTAGAAAATATTAAAAATTTCCCCCTTCCTTGGCTTTAATCCAAAGCGATTTCTAATAAACTTACAATCACAAAAAGAATTTGTATCCTACCTTATTGCTTGTTTTTAGTTCTTAGCCCCTAAAAACGACAACAGAGAACATCTGCTTATCAGGTGTTCTTTTACATTCTGATTGTTTTCCTTATCCTTCTCTTTCAAAAGTTCTGACTTTCTTTTAACTCCAGAACAAATGTTATTTTTGTTCTTTAGTTTTCGTTCGCTGACAATTTTTGTTTCGGCACACGCAGATGAAAGGTCACGTGCTTGAATGAGTGGTGTTCCATTGTTCCAAACAAACGCTCTGAAGTCATTCGATGAAGCGTTGAACTTTACTTTTCGCAATGAAGAGTGGAATCAGTTCGGATTTATAACAACAAACTTTTAGTAACTGGATGTTTTTTCTCCTTAACCTTTTATATAAATATAATGAGTACAGAATGAAGAAATATGACTAAAGAGTTTTTTAATACAGGTCTTTGAACTTATATTCTATTCATGGTTTCTTATTGCATTCAGAAGATTATACTGGGGATTATGCATGTCTTACAACAGGTGTCTTCAACCAAAGCCGCCTCAAGACTACAAGCCAAACACAAGGTTTCGTGACGGTCACGACGCGGGGCTTAGATCAGCCATGGAGAGCACATGCGTTATTAAAACATATTAATTCTTTCCTCTATATTTCAACT
The DNA here is from genome assembly GCA_963932465.1 of Maratus speciosus. Lineage (NCBI taxonomy): Eukaryota > Metazoa > Arthropoda > Arachnida > Araneae > Salticidae > Maratus > Maratus speciosus. Next base: position 111,359 of record CAWVRF010000127.1, on the reverse strand, counting down.
TATTATCACAGCATATAGGAAAAAAAATAAAAACGTATAGTTTAAAGACGCTAATTAAGTGCTTTTTAATCAATTTCGATCACTCGAAACAATAATAATAACAATAACACAAAAACAATATTTATGAAATAATACCACTGTGTCAATGAAAATGTGCATCAGAATTAAAGTTACATTAAAGAAAATTCGTTCGTTAATGAAAAGAAAATCCCAAGTATTAAATTTATTTTAGTAGACAGTTTCTATTATTTATTCTACTTTGAAATTTAGAAACAATATCAATTATCTATTTGGTATATATTCAAAAACAAGACATTATACATTATTACATACATATATATATATGTAAATATAAATTTGTAGTTTAAACACATAAATCGAATTATTTTGCTTTCAGTTATTTCAAAATAAATAAATAACAATAAGTGTGCCAATCAAAACCCACATTTAAAAATTAAATTAAAGTGGAAGAAAAGTGAATGTTAAATGAAAACAAATTCAAGTTGTGTTATATTTTTATTTTAATCGGGCTTGAAATTATACAGTAAATATCCTATTAAATATTAAGTGATTTGAAACCTGCATATAATAAATAGTAAAATTAAAGTATACATGAAATTCAGTATTCTTATAAATAAATTTTCGTACTATAAACTTTACTTATCAGAAATGGGTAATTTTCACATAAAATCCATTAAATTAAAAACCACAAAACTGTCATAATACTAAAACAACACAAGTTCATGAAACAGAAAATTATTATTTAGTTTTGTATTAGTTTGATATATTATGTCAGGTATAAGCAATAGATTTTTAAAAAGTGTATTGACATATGAAGAAAAAAATAAAAGAAAGAAAGAAAAGACTTTCATCAATTGGAATTAAAATATTCCTAATTTATGTTCATTTTCCTCGAATGTTTAGGTAATAGCTGATTAAAAAACAAAACATCGAAAAACACAAAAACCTTCCACAAATATAAATATTTCATTTCCAAAATAATGTTGTGTGGGTTCTTAAATGTTTGTTCACATCTTTTAAGCTTAAAATAATCAATTTTTATGAGATGAAAAGTATTTCCTGACTAGATCTAAAAGTAAATTTATAATTATAGTATTATAGAATAATAATTTTATTTATTGTTACTTTTAATTAAACATTAAAATGTATATGAAAACACATAGGATTTTTGCGAAGAAGGTGTGGGGGGGGGGGGGCAACTACTGTTTTGCATAAGGGTACTAACAACCCTTCCTCTAGTCTTGTAAACAAATTGTTTACATTTGTGGCAAAAATAGGGAAATTCAAAAACATTATACCCATAGCTCTATTTACGCAGTACATAAGCATTTATAATTTAACAAAAAATTATAAAAAGAATTTTTATTAAGATAGCAAACGTTTAAGATTAAAAAACAACAATAAATCGATACATGTATATCGATCGGGGTTTGCTTTAAAAGAAGTAAACAACATAAAAATGCTATGTATTCACAGCAACTTTTATGAAAATTTCTGAACAAATTAGAAAGAGAGGATGGTGTGACAAAATACAAATTAAATGATATAAGTCTTGACACGATTTAGGGATGTTTGCCATTTTAAATTATTGGTCTATGTGGAACGAAACAGAACTACAATAATATAGTTTCGTTTTGAGACATGGTATTATTGATAGAATCGTACTAGGATTTGCTAGTTAATTTATTTCAAAGAAATTAAAAATAAAAGATTTTGAACACAAGAAATAAAAATTGTGCTGATAGCATATAAATATAATTTGAAAATAAAACTTACCTTGAAAAAAATGTGTTATCAGGCTGAGTAAAACACACGTGCACGTAAAATAGAAAGATACAAAATTCAAATGTTCGGGGCTGGCGCGTTGGCAGTTAGCCAGCCCCGGGCTGTGACGTCACACGTGGGGGGATGAAGGGCGTGTCTGGCTTGTAGTCTTGAGGCGGCTTTGCTTCAACCTACGATCCACGGACGGACTGCCGTAAAATTTCGAAAATTAACCCTTTCCCATAGTTTCCCTTCTCTCTTCAACAATGGAAGTTACCCGATTGCCACCAATGTGAAGAAACTTCATAAATAGTTTTAAAAAATAAAATTAAAATATAAAAATGAGAATAGTTAAAACAATAGTTACTGTGGGTACATCTAAAAATAAACATCTTTCATTTAAACAAGTAATTATCAAATTTGGTTCAGTAGAAAACTCAAGGCACATGTTTAAAAAAGAAGCCTTGTCTTTTAAATATACGAATGTGAACCCGTGGAAATTCGACGAACTAAAATGTTAGAAAGGAACTGTCAGATCGAATTTATAATAAATCTACAAAAATAATTACAATAAAAAATTGATCTTACATTTTTTGTCTAACTCTTAAAACAAATAATATTTTTAACCTAAAATTACCAAAATATTATTTCCACAAACTTCAATGCTTATATTATTGAATAATTAAACTGTATTAGAATACATAATCAAGATGAGTAATTATGATGAAGTTATCGATTGAGGCTCTTATGTTTGTTTTTACGGTATGAAAAATCGATAAAAAGGATTTCGCTTTGTCATATCATAAAAATTTCCCCCATAAATTCTATGGGGGGGTCTCGATATTTTTACATTCTCTTAATTTACATACGCACAACTCAAATTCACAATTTGAAAGTATTTTAACGCCCAATAGATTATTAATTAATGTATTTCCAAGCTTAAAGTCACGTTTGTCCGATACAACTTTTCGTGTGAACATTCGCACAAACTTTAAGTTCTAATCTCAGTACTCGCGAAAAAAAAATTCAGAAATTTGCCTTTAGTTGTCTTAGTATTAGCCATTTAGTTTTATCAACAACAACAAAAAAAGATCGTATTGTTTTAAGTATGACATCTTTTTTACTCACTGAATTATTTTGCCTAGCGTCTCAAACTCGGTATCAGCGTCATGTAAAAATATTGAAATGTAACTGATTTATGAAGAAGAATGCATGTTTTTTTTAATGTCTGACGTCATTTTCTGTTCAAAAATTATAAAAAAGTTATTTTTATTTGTAATGTGAAAATGGCATCAATAAGGATATAATCAATAAAAATAATAAACCATGAATATTTTCCCGTTACTTTCAATATGAATGGAGTACTTCAGTTTACAAAATTTGTATTAAAAACTACAAAAAAATTAATATCTCAAAAATAAATTGAGATACAGCTTTCAAAGAAATTGCATTTAAAAGCACATTTTTCCCCCCTGTACGAAGGTGTAAAAATTGAAAGTGTGCGATGTTTAGAAGTTAAAAAATTTGCAGTAGCGAAAGTTGCAAAACCGAAATTTCATTTCAGATTTCAAAGTGTTGCCATTCACAAAATGACGTATGGGTTACAGATATGTTTGTCCTTTATAATATAGATAGATAGATAGACAATCGTAATAAATTTTGTATTCATGCATTTTTGCATAAGAGTGTAACAAATATTGCTCCAACATCTGAGTATTTATAAAATTATAGTTATAGTACGAACGCACCTCATTGCCATGTTTGACGTACAATTTTCGACTTGTTTCCATTTGGAGTCTTTTTTCTTTATGTGGATGTTCTAATTGACGGGAATTCCTTTTCTTATTAATAATGTTGTTTATTTTGCATTTTAAAATTTTTATGCCATGCATTTCACTTTTTTTTAAATTATGGAATTTTCCGATTCACAGCTTGTTTACATACACCATTTTGAAACAAGAATATATTTGAAAGTATCAGACGATAATTTTACTTACAAATAATAATCTGTTGCCAAAATCTACCACACCCCACAAGAAAATAAAATATATATATTTCCATTTTTAAAATCTTTTATCGAAATCCTTACAAAAATGTGTGACCATCTGTAGATATTGCCGGCTTCTTTGAATAACGAAATTGAAAAATTCGGTGCCCTTTTTACTGTCGGTGATTTGTGTTTTTATAATATAGATACTGCCGGCTCCTTTAGATAACGACCGACGTCGAAAAATTCTTATGCAAGATTTAATAGCATTACAGCTCGTTATGTTATTAGATGTATTATGAATGTTAAACTGATATCCTGGATTTAAAAAAAAAAAAAAAACATTTAAAAATTTGTTTCGTCGGAGGGTCAGAAGAGCTATTTCACATACAGTTGTCAAGGTCAAGTACGTTGAATCCATCGTCGGCAACTTTGAATTATAAAGATTCAAATTTTTCTCGAGCAAAATTTAATAGGACAAACTGGTTGTGTTATTTATTCATATATTTAAGAGACATTTAAGTTAAGTATTTGCTGGACAACTGGATGTAGTTGCTTGCGTTATTCGATAGACTTATAATCAGTAGCATAAAATGTTCAAGGGCTTATTCATTGCTGATTTTCTGTAGAACATTCGTCACTTATAGAGAGCGGTCTGCAACATATTGCATCAAATTTGAACTTTATCTCTTTAAGGCTGTTCTCAAATCTAAACTAATCTCAAATCTTTACTTCCTAACACATCTTTAATTCATTTTTGCAGGCAAATGCATGATATTAGCAGATGCCTTTATTAAGAAACTTCATTATCGAACAGATTTTTTTAAAGATTTTTTTTCCTACACTGTAAAAAAAAATCTGTAAAGTTACTAAAGTTTTTCTAGGAAACTGGGATTCCAAGAAATTTTCATGTAACGGCAACAAGAAAAATTCCTGTAACAGCATCTGTTACAGGAATTTTTCTTGTTGCCGTTACATGAAAATTTCTTGGAATCCCAGTTTCCTAGAAAAACTTTAGTAACTTTACAGATTTTTTTTTACAGTGTATAGGTAGAACGTTTTTCAGAAAATGCTGCCAAACTTTAAGTTTTAAATGAAATTTCCGCACGGGAAAGGTAAAAAAATGCCATTCCTAGACAAGAAATGCTGATAACTCAGCATATAATTAAATAATCGAAAAACGGAAAAGAACTGCCATTCCCAGACAACATTGCTTATAACTCAACATGTAATTAATTAATCGGAAAAGGAAAAAACTGTCATTCCCAGACAACAATTGCTTATTACTCAAATTGTACTTAATTAATTGAAAAGGAAAAAACTGCCATTCCTAGACAACAATTGCTTATAACTCAGCATAGAATTTATTAATCGAAAAGGGAAAAAAACTGCCAATCCCAGGCAACAATGCTTTATAACTCAGCATGTAATTAATTAATCGAAATAGAGAAAAAACTGCCATTCCCAGATAACGCTTGCTTACAACTCAGGATGTAATTAATTTATCGAAAGAGGAAGGAAAATGTTCTATTCACCTTCAATAATCATCCCTCCAATTGTCATTTTTTTCTGTTTAAAAATGAGTCACAAAATATGTTAGAAAGTTTCGCGTTGAAAAACTATTTTTTTTTCTACAACTGCCTTAACACTTGACAGCGGTCTTGCAGACTGCTGAGTTTTTTTACAGACCGCGTGCTGTACAAAAAAAAAAAAAAAAAAAAAAAAAAAGTAGAAGGTAATGTTTCTTGTATATTCAAGGAAAGTTTTCCTGTTTTATACGTTTTTATAATAGTCAAAGAATTTACTAGAAAGTTAAATATAATTTTATGAAACATTCTTAGTAAAACTTCTGACATTAAGTAAGTCGAATAATAATACTACTCGGTTCAACTCGTAAAAATTAGTTCCCTAGTATGTGCCAACCCAGCCGTAACTGAGAAAGTCATCGCTCAGATCTTACACATTAACAAAAAATACAGGCACGCTCCTTGTAAATAAAGGACAGCTTGTGTTGCCCAGCATTTTCAAGGAATATTTCTTCGAAATAACAGGAACTTTACTGAATAATTCTCAAACGCTCCGCAGAAATACCATTAAGTTTCCTGTGAAACACTGTAAAAAAACGGCGATTCTAATGGCAATCGAGACGCCAGTACTATTTCCGTATTTTAACGGAAATTTACCCCCATAAATTCTAGAAATCCGTATTTTTACGGAACTTTTTCCCCATAAATTGCAGAAAATTTTCGTTTTTTCTGGAATTTATGGGGTAAAATTTCCGTTAAAATGCGGAACTTTTTCCCCATACATTACAGAAAATTTTTAGTTTTTCTGGGATTTATGGGGTAAAATTTCCGTTAAAATACGGAAATAGTACTGGCGTCTCGATTACGGAAATAGTACTGGCGTCTCGGCCAGTAGAATCTCCGTTTTTTTTTCTTACAGTGAACATCAGGAATATTCCTGTTCATTTCACAGCCCTTTTCCAGAATTACTCAACAAAATTTAAGTTAGTTTTAATAAATGTTTCTAGTTTTTTTAATGCATAGCGCAGCGCAAATGCATCACTATCAACCAACACAATTCACGAATGTAAATTCTCGATGTAAAATGAGATATCACGGATAACGGGCGTGTTTTTTTATATGGTTTTTTTTATTGGGTACACTAAGAAAGCATACAGGAAAGTTCCTTGGGCATAAATGGCAGCTAGGTTGCCCAGTATTTTCAAGGAATGTTTCTTCGAAATAACAGGAATTTTACTGAACAATTATGAAACGCTCCGCAGATATACCAGTAAGTTTCCCGTGAAACATCATGAATGTCCCTGTTCATTTCACAGAAAGTTCCAGAATTACTCAGCAAATTTCATGTTACTTTTAATAATCGTTCGTAGTTAAATTTATATAAACAGTACAAACACCTGTAGAAGAATTACTTTCAGGTGTATATATATAATTTATAAGTATTTAAAATACATCAAAATATCTTAAAATACATTAGAAAAAGAAAACAGAACGTTTCAACCTTCACAAGGCCGTCGTCAGTGGGATTTAAATGTTATTATTTTCTTTGCGCTTATTCAAGAATTGTTTAGAATAAATTTATTTCAATTTTTCAATTTTAATAATTTAATCAAAATTGAAATAAATTTATTCTAAACAATCCTCGAATGAATCGCAAAGAAAATAATAACATTTAAATACCACTGAAGACGGCCTTGTGACGGTAGAAAACGTTCTGGGTTTTTTTCTAATGTTTTAAGATATTTTGATGTATTTTAAATACTTATAAATTATATATATACATACCTGAAAGTAATTCTTGTACAGGTATTTGTACTGTTTATATGAATTTAATTATATAACTCAAGGTGAATTGAGCAATAGAATTTTAACTTCCATTTATCATTCCTAGTTTTTTTTTTTTTTTTTTTTTTGCATAGCGCAGCGCAAGTGCACCCCTAACAAATCAACCACAATTCGAGAATTAGTCCAGTCAATCTAGGATTCTGCCTGCAAAGTTTTGGAGAAGTTTTTTTCTCTTTCTTCCTTTATGTTTTCGGGGTGCTGAACATGATTTTAAACTTTGCCACCTCAATTATGGATGGTTTAAAAAGTTATAAGCGAAAAACCATGAAAAAATCGGGGTTTTTTCGGGTTTTCCATTGTAGTCGCTAGAGGGTTAAACTTTTTTGAAAAAACTTCCGCACCGAATTAAACTGGAGAAAATGTCCTACATTTTTCATACACAATGTTTTTTGCTAAGATCAATACTTGTGGCAATACGAGCAAAAAGAATTTTAGCGATATATTCAAATTCCATCATCAGAGGACGAAAACGAAATACAATTACTATGTGAAACTTCGCAAACCCCTTCTTTTCTCAGCCAGACTGATTAGGCGCCAGTGATCCCAGGTCACGTGGTCTGACTAGAGAATTAATATTAAAAAACATTTTTTCTTTCTTGTTCTTTTTTTTTTTAGTTGGTTCTGTGAATGTGAATCTTGAACGCAGCAGATAAATAAGCTGCGTATAGGTTTTTTATCGTGGTCTTCTATTAGAAGAAATGATGTTTAATTTAAAAAAAAAGGGGAAATTTATTTCCGAATATTAAATTATGCTATTTTCGTGGCTTCTTTTATAGAAGAACATAATTGGTGAAATTTTAATATGATTAACTTGAGTTCCCAGTGTGGAATATTTACATGTTTTTAAAGAAATAGTATCCAAATGTTTTCATTGTAAATATTGTACATATTATAAGTGTAAATAGAATTAACAAAGTTTTTATTTATCCTGTGCTTGACTTGGATTTATACTGAAAACACCAGCGCTATTTTCTGTTGTGAAATATGTTTTATTATTTTAATATGATTTTACATGAATCGTGAAGTTCAGAATTATGCTCTCCCAACCTTGGATTTAAATTGTGATAACGTGAAATTTCGTGGAACATATGAAGATTATTCTTCAGGTTTTGGTGCCTCAAGACCCGGAAAAAAGGTAAGAAATACCTTTATTATTCTGCATGACTGTTGATTTCTTGAAAATATACATTTTTCATGATCATTTATTTTGAACATTGAATTTAATTTTAAACATGGATAAGACAGATAAACTTAAAAGTAAAAGAGCTACTGTTCGTGCAGCAGTTACAAAATTAATCACAAAATGTGATACATTATTATCTGTTGATATTGATAAGACTGACTGCGATTCTTTAATGGAATCGTTAGAGCTCGTAAATGAAAAGGAAGCTCAACTAAAGGAGTTAGATTCCGAAATGGATGAGCTAATTCAGGAAAAAACTGAATATGAAAAAGAACTAAAATCGGTAGAAGAATATTCTGAAAAAATATCAAGTTTGAAATTTAAAATTAAGATGAGGCTTAAAAAATGTAAAATCGAAATTGAACCAAAAGTTTTACTAGAATCAAGTAACGGTTCAAAAATCGGTAGTAAACCAGTTTCGGCAGTGAAGCTTCCTAATCTTAACATAGAAAAATTTTCTGGTGATGCAAGCCAGTTCTTAGAATTTTTTAATTTATTTACTAGTGCGATATATTCAAACGAATCGTTATCAAAAATTGAAAAATTCCAATATCTCAAATCCTTGTTGTCTGGTCCTGCATATAATATTGTATCTGGTTTTGAACTGACAGATCAAAATTATTCAACGTGTTTGAAGTTGTTAGAAGAGAGGTATGGTAAGCGGGAAAATATAATAAACTGTTACATGAACAAAATTCTGAATCTTGAACCAGTGAAATCCACTAACAATGTTATTTCTTTAAGAAAGTTGTATGATAATATCGAAACTTGTATGAGAAATCTTGATACGTTAGGAGTGACATCAGGCTCCTACGGCCATTTATTACTACCAATATTATTACGATTATTACCCGAAAATTTGATACTAGATTTCCATCGAAAACGTGACCCCGATAAGGACTGTGAAGTCACCGATTTAATAAATTTTATTAAAACGGAATTAAGATGTCGTGAAGCTACTAATTTAGTAAATAATTCCCAAAGCAAGACTTATGAAAATTCTAAAACTAAATATGAAAATCCTTCAAGTAAATATCAAAATTTTCCGCAAAAGAAAAATATACCTTCAGCTGCTGCTTTAAATACATCTACAAAACAGTTTTGCATATTTCGCAAGTCTTCTGATCATGTAGGACTAAATTGTTCGAAATTCACTGATGAACAAAAACGATATAAATTAAAGAAAGGAGGCCGCTGTTACAAATGCACAAATAAGTCACATTTATCTGTAAACTGTAGAACAAAAATTAACCCTTGTTCCAAATGTGGTAACACTACCCATAGTCCATTGTTTTGTTTTAAAGAAACAGCAAAAGAAAATCCTGAAAAAGAAATGAAAGGTGCAATTGTATCTATGATGTCGGAACAAAAATATAAACAAAATAAAGCAACATTGTTGCAGACTTGTACAGTTTCTGTGTCTGCTGGTAAACAATGCTTGTTGGCTCGCGTTTTATGTGATAGTGGTTCAGAAAAATGTTTCGTGAAGAGATCGCTAGTACAAAAATTAAAATTGTAGCCATTGCGAAGAGAAAATTTATTAGTTTATCCTTTTGGGCGGAGACGCCCTTATGAATCTTGTTATGAAGTTGTTGATCTAGAATTATCCAGTGTTGTGCAACCTATTAACTCGATAAATATCGAAGCGCTTGTGGTTGATAATATAACTGGAGCTTCTGTGAAAACACTAGAACCAGAACTTCTAGACATAATGAGAGCAAGAGACTTTAAGCCTGCTGATACAGGTCTTGAACAGGAAATAAATATTTTGCTAGGGTCTGACTTTTTGTGGAAAATATTAAAGGGAATCGAGGGAAAATTGACAAAAGAATTATACGTTGCAGAAACTATTTTCGGTCATACGGTGCAAGGGCAGATAGAGTCGAATAAAAAAGAAGTAGCTTGTTTGCGTGTTTCAGTTGAAAATATAAATACCCAACTGAAAGCATTTTGGGATCTTGAATCAATTGGCATTGCTGAAAGCAATGAAAAGAACATTACCGATCATGAGGTAATAAAAGAATTTAAAGAAAATCTAAAATTCGTAAATGGGCGTTATGAAGCAAAATTATTGTGGAAAGATTCTCGCGAATTACTTAGAAATAATCTTGAAGTAGCAAATAAGCGGTTTTCTAGTTTAGAAAATAAATTCTTGAAAAACGATTCTTTATTTAAAGAATATAACTCCATTTTGCTAGAGCAGTTTAATGAGGGTGTAATAGAATTGTGCACCCAGAAAGATTCGAATAATTCCTATTACATGCCACACAGACCTGTTATCCGTGACGATAAAACTACAACAAAAATGCGCATAGTCTATGATGCTTCTTCCAAATATGGTGATTCTCTATCATTAAACGAATGTTTGAATCACGGCCCTAACTTAAATCCTAATGTTTTAGACATAATTTTGAAATTCAGTTTACATAAAATTGCCTTTTCGGCTGATATTGAAAAAGCTTTTCTGCAAATATCTGTAGCCGAGGAAGATCGCGATTATCTTAGATTCTTATATTATGAAGATTTTGATAAGAATAAAAACATAGCACCCTATAGAATGACCAGAGCTACTTTTGGTGTCACCTGCAGTCCCTTTATCCTTGCTTGTACTATTAAGCACCATATTAATAAATATAAAAGCTCTCATAATAAAACATTTGAAATCCTAAATTCTTCTTTTTATGTTGATGATTTGTTTTCAGGAGAAAACGATGTTCTAAAAGCCTTTAATTTAACTAAAGAAGCTGTTGATATTTTGAAAGAAGGGGGGAGGAAGTTAAGAAAATTTGAAAGCAATTCTCAGGAACTTAGGAAAAAATGGGTTGACGAAAACATTCCTGTTTCTAGTCCCGAACCTCCAAATACTTCCTTGAAAATTTTAGGATTGATCTGGAACAATACAGAAGATAAGTTAGGACTAGAATTACGACCATTGTTAGAAAATTTAAGCAATGATTCTTGTACAAAACGGAACGTTTTGAAAATTGCAGCTACGTTGTTTGATCCAGACGGATTTATTGCCCCTTTTGTTATTCGTGTCAAATGCCTTTTGCAGCAATTGTGGATAAAGGGAATATCATGGGATGAAAGTTTTTGTGGTGAACTAGAAAATAATTGGCAAAATTGGCTTTCAGAAATCCCTGATCTCACACACTTGAAAATTCCCCGACACTATTTTAGCAACCTGATCATGGAAAAGGAGCATCTCCAATTGCATGTTTTTCCTGATGCTAACCCTAATGTGTATGTTCCTGAATTTCTTTCCTTGCCTGAAAATCAGTGGCCTAGTGTTAAAATTTCTGCATCTCGATTACCTGATGTTTCTGAAGAGAAGTATAAAAAAGCAGCCACCATCTCTTGTGTTGTTCAAACAAATAAATCTGATGAAATTCCCATTTTTAATCTTGAAAAGTATAGCTCACTAAATAAATTGTATCGAGTATCTGTATGGCTATTTAGATTTATTTCTAATATAAAATTAAAGGTAGATAAAAGAGATTTTTCAGAATTATAGACTGAGGAAATGTTACATGCTGAAATTTTTTTGTCAAAGCTAGTGCAGAAAGAAAGTTTTCCCGAAGTTACAAAATACTTGAAATGTAACAAAAGTACCCCTAAAGAATCGAATCTTCTACAGTTAAATCCTATGTTGTCAGATGAAGGTTTGCTATTCGTACGAGGACTGTTCCAAAAGTCTGATTCCTCATTTTATGAAAAACATCCCTTTGTGATTCCTGCAAAACACAAACTTATTGAAGTAATCGTGAAAGATGCACATGGAAAAGTTTTTCATTCCAGAGTGTCCAGTACATTAGTACAAACTCATGAAAAGTTTTGGATTTTAAAACCTAGACAGTGCATAAAATCAATCCTAAACAAACGTGCAATCTCCAAGAAATTTAGCCTTCGCCCTGGTCAACTAGTTATAGCAACTAAAAAGCATATCTTGTGTTTACCTGCAACCAAGAAATCCTTAGTGAAACGCTTCCGTTTGCGCGAGACTCTTCTGAATCATTTTTGGAAGCGCTTGAAAAATAAGTGCCTTCTCAACTTACAATCTGCTCACTACACGGACCAGAATAATACTTTGAAATATATGATGTGATTTTTATGCATATGAACATGTATCAAGAACTTTCTGGAAGTTAGGTATTTGTGGACAGAGATTTAAAAAAAAATGAGGTCTTATGAACTGAAGACAAATAATTCATTTATTAAAAGACCTATAAATCTATTGTACAATCTTGAACTCACAAACTAAAAAAAAAAAAAAACTTTGATATTATTAGAGACTCAAGAACTCTCATTGACATTTGTCTTTCAAAACAAATCTTGAACTGTCTTTGCTATTGACTTTAAAAATATTTTTATTTTTTTTTCACTTAAAAAAAAAATGTTTCTTGTTTGATAATATTTCTAATTTTCAGTTTAATTTTTTTTGTATTGAATATTCTAGAAAAATTTGTATAGATTTAAATTGTTCTTTCTATTTTTAGTAGCAGAAACTTGTTCTCAAATCTTTTAAATTGTTTAATTATTTTATTGAAGTCCAGTATGTAAGTATATATTTTGATTTGTATTGTATTTATGTATAGTGTAACTGATAATTTTTTAGAATAATTTTATTTCTACTTTAATTATTTTGAATCCCCATTTTGATGAACCCTTGTTCATCGGGGGGGAGTTTGTGAAATTTCGCAAACCCCTTCTTTTCTCAGCCAGACTGATTAGGCGCCAGTGATCCCAGGTCACGTGGTCTGACTAGAGAATTAATATTAAAAAAAATTTTTTCTTTCTTGTTCTTTTTTTTTTAGTTGGTTCTGTGAATGTGAATCCTGAACGCAGCAGATAAATAAGCTGCGTATAGGTTTTTTTATCGTGGTCTTCTATTAGAAGAAATGATGTTTAATTTAAAAAAAAGGGGAAATTTATTTCCGAATATTAAATTATGCTATTTTCGTGGCTTCTTTTATAGAAGAACATAATTGGTGAAATTTTAATATGATTAACTTGAATTCCCAGTGTGGAATATTTACATGTTTTTAAAGAAATGGTATCCAAATGTTTTCATTGTAAATATTGTACATATTATAAGTGTAAATAGAATTAACAAAGTTTTTAATTATCCTGTGCTTGACTTGGATTTATACTGAAAACACCAGCGCTATTTTCTGTTGTGAAATATGTTTTATTATTTTAATATGATTTTACATGAATCGTGAAGTTCAGAATTATGCTCTCCCAACCTTGGATTTAAATTGTGATAACGTGAAATTTCGTGGAACATATGAAGATTATTCTTCATACTATGCATCCATTTCAGTCATCAATTTGAAGCTTTTTAGTTAAATGTAGTTGCGTTTCGAATATGATAACATTTGCTTACCAAGTTTTAAGCCTTTTATATATTTATTAACAAAATAAATTGAAATAAACTAATTAAGAAAAATATAAATAACAAACACTCCGAACAGATGAGAGCACCAATTTTTATTTTCCTACCAAACTGATTATGACTATTGCATCGTTATAATTGTACAATTATAACTATTATAAGTTTAATATTATAATATAAATGGAAGATTGTAAACAGGAAATAAAGAGAAATGCAGAGTTGTTTTCGCATTAATGTCGTTTTGATAGCTTTTAAAGGCCTGGTTGATGTACTTCGAAGGGAGGCTCATCGTTATCATGTTTGCTCAAGTTGTGTCTTCCCTTGGCTTAAAATATCCCAGAGAATTGGCTTGTCAACCTCTATTTCTAAGTCATTTTCGTCATGAAGGAGCTGAGATTGTCACAATGGCCATCGCAATTCAAACGAAGGAGCGAACAAAACAAACCTGCATTCCTATAGCCACACTTTCCACTGCAGTTTGTTTTGAATTTTGCAGGATTTTTTTTTCACAGAACAGCTTCTGGTGCGTGAGTTTGAGAGTTGTTATAGGGGTGGTGGTTCTCTTGGTTTTATTCCAGCCCCATTCCTTAGCTTTTTTACAGTTACCTAGCCATAGCTGTACTGGTGTAAAACTCTTAAACATGTGTATCAAGTTGAATCTTCTGTTGTTGGAAGCGACGCTATATTTGCAGCGGTATTAAAAGAGTTCTTTGTCTTACTGTAGTAATAATGCTGTGAGCTAGTGCAGTACTCCTGTTCTAGCATTTTTTAAGGTCTCCTTTTATTTTTCTTAAAAATAGTGTTTCTACGAAAATTTTTATAGTTTCTGTAATGAGAGATTCATTCCCCTTCAAAACTCGTCTGGAGGAGGATATTGAGCAGATTTGTAAACCTGACACCGAATATCTTCAGCCACCATCCTCACCGTGCACTGAACAATACGTCGTCATTCTTCCTGGGGAGATGACCATCGTTGGTTATATCAAACATCATTCAAAATCTTAAGGCATGTGTTCTTGAAGCAAAGAACAGGTACCTTGTTTGCAGTGGTTGATATAGCAATATCTTCTTCATACTTATTTAGAAGGCGAGATTTAACTGTTTTGACTGAAGGACCGTATTCACCTGCTTTAATCTGGTCTGTTAATTCTTCTATAGAAAATTGGTATTGTTCTTCATTTTCCTCCAGATAAAATGAATGACTTACATAGCTGCTTCTATATCAGAGGCAAATGGACTTTTCTGCGTCTCTGTGGGTTTTGCGGGCTGATAGGGCTTTTTCAAACTTTTCAAAGGATATTGCCTATCAATAGTAACCAAGTCAGTCACATGATCTAGTCCGTAGTCCGCAAGCCCCAGATCATCATCATGATGTTCAGAAATTAATTTAACTTTTAAAAGGACTGTCAATGTAGAATATATTTCGTTTTGTTATTAATTTATGAATTTCTTTTGCTTTAATGTATGGTGGGATTTTTTCTCCAAACAAAGAGTAACATCTTTGAAACGAAAACTGTTGTACTGTTGAATGGTTGATTTTCTACGTCTTCAAAAATCCTCTTTAATTTGCAGCAATGTGTTTTTCGTTTGTGTATTGTTTACGGCCTTTTTTATGGATCCTTAGAGACTCTTTGTTCAATAAATAATTCCTTTTCCCATCTTTTCGTTTTTTTACTTGCTAATCTGAAGGACTCTACACATTTTGACTTCACTTCTGTTACTTTAGTTCCGACCATTAATTCCGTGTCACAGATAAACGTTTTTCTACTATCATGAATATCACTTCACGTCTCACAGAATCGTTTTAAAACACATAATTTTATTTTAAATGCACACTGCACATACATTAAAGCAAATGCATAACCGATCGTCGAGACGTCTGAAAACAAACTGAGAGCTAAGCTTTCAATTTCAACACGAGCCAAAAAGGCCCTGATGGAGAGGGGAAGGAGTAGAAAGGCGAGGGGCTTCTTGTCATATCATGTGCGTGGCGTCATGGAAGTGTTTCAAGGACACCCACCCACTCGTTTTGCATTCATAAAAATATTACATTCAGCGTTTTCGACATTCGATTATGGAATTTGAATACAGTGAAACATCTCTGTGCGACCACCTCCCTGAACAACCATTTTTTCATGGAACGAAATTTATTCCCATAGGTTCAATACTATTTTACCTCTATTCAGAGACCACCCAAGTTGAACTCCCTCCATGAGCGACCCATTTCTTTGAAGAAAATGAAACAAATTCCGTTTTTTCCTGGTCGCTTAAAGAAGGTTTTATTAGAAATAATTCTGAAGAGTGAGCGCATTATTCATCAAACTTCTAAATTAGGTTTAGAATTTTTATTTATTCCGGTAACTTTTATGTGTTTAAACCCCTTTGTGCCTTTTTAGGCAATGAATTTAACTCTAATGACAAATTAATGATAACGGTCAATAAACTTCCCTGCCCTATTCTCTCAGGAAACTCTCGAAGAAATGGATAAATTAATGAAATCGTCATAATTTGTTCCTGCCCAGAAAAAATTGCATTTATTTACTAAACTTCGAAAGGACATGGAAATAAAAGTTATAAAAGATAAAACCGTAAAATCAAAGCAAACGCCAATGTTTTCATTTTTTTAACTCTGCAGTAATTAAGATATGTAACTAACTTTTGTTTTGATTTCTTGATTGAACTTAAATTTTCATATTTTTTTCTAATGTGAAAAATAAATTTTAGTCACATTAATTGTTACCTTTATTCAACAATTATAATCTAGATTTAAACATGACCTCCATTAAGAGACCACCTCTCGGAGCGACCCATTTTTATTGGAACGCATCATGGTCGCTTTAGGGAGGTTTTACTGTCTATCGCTAAAATCCTTTTTACTCATATTGCCAAAACTATTCATCTTTGAAAGAAACATTGTGCAACAAACAAACAACAAACTCGATACACATGTCTAAGCGTTTACCACCAATACAGCTATGGTTAGGTAATTGTAAAAAAGCTAATGTATAAGACTGGAATAAAACCAAGAGAAGCACCACACCAATAACAACTGTCAAACTCACGCATCAGAAGCTGTTCTGCGAAAAAAATACTGCAAATACAAAACTAATTGCAGTGAAAATTGTGACTATATGAATGCAGGTTTGTTTTGTTCGCTCCTTCGTTTGAACTGCGATGGCCATTGTGACAATCTCAGCTCCTCCATCGCCGCAAATGACTTGGAAATAGAGGTTGACAAGTTAATTGTCTAGAATATTGTAAGCCAAGTGAAGACCCAGCTTGAGCAATCAAAATAACGATGAGCCTCCTTTCGAGAAACATCAACCAGTCCTTTCAAAGCTACCAAAACGAAATTAATGGGCGAACAACTCTGCATTTCTCTTTTTTACCTGTTAACCCTTTGAGCTCCTGTTATTAAAATTTTAAAAATATGCTAGAAAAACACTTAAAATGTGATTAGGGGACTGTCTGAAATTGAACCATGTGATTAAAATTTTTTTTAAATACCCCATTTAGGCTGGGGGACGTGGGAAGTTTTTCCACCATCAGAGCTCTAGAGCATTCATTTCAACACGCTAATACAAGAAATGACACCGCAAAGTTATTCTAAAATTACTATAATTGCTGAAATTTTAACATATTTTAAGCAGTTACATTGTTTAAACAAATTTTAAGATTATTAAAATATTTTAAAAATTTATTAAATGAGAAAATTCAAAATTTAAAATTTTTTAAATCATAATATAAAAATATAAACTAATCAAATTTATAGATGAAACAGATGTTAAAAATATTTAATTTTTGTTTAGAAATATTTAAAACATAATAAACTCGTCAATCTGCTGAATTAAACACAAATTTAAATTCCTTGGAATTAAATTATAAGCATCTAAATTTTGGTTCTGAAACACTGTCTGGTATGTAATTTTAGTGCTGCCATCTAGTGACAAAGCACATTTTTGTAGTCCTTAGAGCTCTGCTGGTAGAAAATTCTACCATTACTTATTTCTATCCCCTGTAATTATTTAAATTTTCAGTTTAGTGATTGCATGTAATTATTATGAAATGTTTGATGTGTCCAAGAGAAAAAAATGTTATCTCCTTTGAAAAATATTTCTTTATAATGCTTGAAAAATACAAAATTTCTAAATCTTCAAAATTGGATTGTTTTTAAGGTCGCATTAAAAACATACTAGATATTTGCAGAGAATAGTGCTGCCATCTAGATTTTAAGAAGACAAGTAAAATCTACAAAACCCAGTCTTTGCTTTTAAAATGGAGAGTTTTTGAAGGAAATTAAAAGATTTTGATTTTATGTGGGTGAAAATTCACCCGGCAGAGCTCAAAGGGTTAACAATCTTCTACTTATGTTATTATATTAAACTTATAATAGTTATAATTGTACAGTTATAATCATGTATAGTCATGATCAGATTGGTAGGAAAATAAAAATTGGTGCTCTCATCTGTTCGGAATGTTTGTGTTTTATATTTTTTCTTAATTACCCGATTTCAATTTATTTTGTTAATAAATATATAAAAGGATTAGAACTTGGTAAGCAAATGTTAACATATTCGAAATGCAACTACAATTAACTAAAAAGCTTTCAAATTGATGATTGAAATGGACGCATTGTGATTTTTTTGCGTTTTCGTTCTTCGATGATGGAATTTGAATATATAGCTAAAATTCTTTTTGCTCGTACTGTCAAAGGTATTCATCTTAGAAAAAACATTGTGAATGAAAAATGTAGGAAATTGTCTCTAGTGTAATTTGGTGCAGCGATTTTTTTTTTTAAATTTAACCTTCTAGCGGCTACAACGGATAACCCGAAAAAAACCTCATTTTTTTCATGGTTTTTCGATTATAACTTTTTAAGCCGACCAGATACGAGGTGGAAAATTTTAAAAACGTGTTCAGCATCCTCAAAAAACATAAAGGAAGAAAGAGAAAAAAACTTCGTCAAAACGTTCCAGGTAGACATCTTTTTTCGTCTAATTTTACTCGACTAAATGCAAATTCTCGATGTAAAATGAGATATCGCGAATAGAGAGAGTGTTCGTTTTTTTATTCGGTACCGGCTTTCGTTAAAGAACACAAGAAAAATTTAAGTATAATAATAATTTTAGAGTAAACTGGTGGTAGTAGAATTGTTTATTTGTAAGTAAAGTCAAGGCAAAATCATTACTTCGTAAACAATTTAGAAAGTGGTTAAACATTTTAACACTTTGCACTCCATTGTCGCTCTATTTTATTGAGTAATTTAGCCGATATAACTTGAGTTATGTTACACTAATATGTAATATTACACCAGTTATTATCAGTTTAAATTACACCATTATAAAAGCTAAATCATTTAATAAAATTAGAGACAGCAGGCTGCCACCAATTTTATGGAGTAACATTACATAAATTTTTTATAGTGTAGGAAAGTATTGGATCATCCGGAAAGTTCTGTGGTTTTTGAGAGTGCAGCTCGGTTTCATCTAGTTAGTTTTCTACTACTGATAAGGCGTGACCTTTAATGACCTAGAGATAGATGTACATTCAGGTTGTTTTGGTTGCACTATGTAATTCTGGCTTGTATTGTCACATAATTCTTGTTTCAGTGAAGTTTTAAGAATGGAGAACTGATTAGTTCATTTTCGTAATATTATGCTCCTTTATTTCAAAAAAAGTAAAAATGCTAGCCAGACAGGTTGTATAATGTGTGCTGTATATGGTGAAAGTTCTGTTTCAAATAACACAGTTCGAAGGTGGTTTGAGAAGTTAAAGTATTGAAATTTCAGCATCGATAATGAGTCTCGCTCTGGAGACTATCATCTGAACATAAGCTTCTTATTAAAAATATTTATATACTTAATATTTATTTCATTCTTCTGTGTGCCCTTTTCAATATATCATCATTTAATATAGCAGGAATAAAGAGATTTCTCTTACCTGTATTCTCGGTAATGCAGCTAACCCCGGTCCCCGTCTCTCGTAAAGCCGCCAAACATCTTCATTCACACAGTCGCAGGTCACATTTCACAAACCATGCTGTAGTGTTAAAAAAAAAAAATAGATGCTGGATTATTGTGAATATGAATACTGTGTAAAGTTTTATGGTTGAACTTATTCCTCCAATTCTTGATTAATATCTTTTAATAAAACTCTTGAGTAAGATATATTTAGGTACCGAGAGATTAACTTCTCGGCACATCTTCAAAATACAACTACATACTACAGAAACGAAAAAGACTCTAATACAATATAGTATAAGAGGAAACGTCTAAAGTTCAGAGTGAGTGACGTCAAAGTCATTTGCAACCCGTGTACAGTAGAGGTAAAGAAAAAGAGGCGAGGCAAACCACAAGTACTTAGTCCTTCTCGAAGCTAGGAAAGTTTCAATGTTGAATATTAGAAAAGGATTTCTGGTTTTTCGCTTTCAGGGGTTATATTGTCCAACATCCCCCTTTAACCCCTGAAGCAATGAATCATATGTTCATAATAGTCTTTCTATGAAAAATAAATTTAGGTTTGGGAAGAGGTTTGGTGAATAGATCAGAGGTCGTTAAGTCTGTGTTAACGTAGCGGAGTTTTATTATTTCTTTTTCCCCTAGATGTCTTATGAGATAATACCGGAGGTCGATATGCTTGGTTGTGGGATGAAATTTATCACTTTCTGCAAGTTTTATTGCTGATTGATTATCATCCATTAAACTTATTGGGCACTGCTGTGGCATGTTTAGTTCTGTTAGTAAATTTATTAACCATGAAATTTCTTGCGCAGCACTGGAAGCAGACATAAATTCTGATTCAGCTGAAGACATTGCTAAACATTTTTGACGTCTTGATGTCCATAAGATCGGGTTAGATCCCAAGAAAAATAGATTTCCTGACACAGATTTCCGATCTTGTGTGTCGTCTGCCCAATCAGAGTCGGCGTATGCCCTCAAGACAGGTTCTTCGAAATTGGTATACGTTAACTTTAGATCGATAGTAGTTTTTAAATATCTAATAGTTCTTTTGACGGCTTTCCAGTCCTTAGTTCTGGGACTTTCATTTCTACGACATAGAATGTTTACGGCTGCACTAATATCTGGTCGGGAAACGGTTGAAATATATAGTAAAGCGCCGACCGCCTGTCTATAGTTTACATTATCCGGTAAAAGATTTTCATCATCATTTAATTTAACAAAACCCGATTCCATAGGAGTATCGGTTGGTTTTGAATTTTCCAAGCCAAATTTAATTACTAGTTCATGAATTTTGTTAATCTGATCTAGGGTCATTGTATTTTGTTCAGGCCAATTAATGTTGATACCTAAATAATACTTAGCATCGCCTAAATCCGTCACAGGGTATTCTTTCTTTACCCGACGTATTAGTTTATCAATGTTATTATCTTTCCCCGCGATGAGGAGATCGTCAGCGTAAACGATTATATAAAATTGTTTCATTATTTATGGTTCGTTTGTATAGACACTTGTCAATCGAACTTTGGTTAAACCCTAGTTTTGTTAACGAATCATGAATTTTTATATTCCAAGCTCTCGCAGCTTGCTTTAAACCGTATATTGCCTTTTTAAGTTTACAAACCTTGTGTTCAGATTCGGGGACTACATATCCTTCAGGTTGACGCATGTAAACTTCCTCCTTTAACTCACCATGTAGGAAGGCCGTCTTAATGTCGATGTGTCTAAGGCGTAAGTTTTTATGCAAAGCCATTGCTAAAAAGCTTCTTATAGTAGTGTGAGACGCAACGGGTGCGAAAGCCTCATCGTAGTCAATCCCGTATTTCTGAGAGAAAACCTTAGCCACTATCCTTGCCTTGTATTTTTCTATTTGACCCTGACTGTTATACTTCGATTTAAATGCCCATTTGCTACCGATTACCTTTGTCCCTGGTGGGACCTCTACTAATTCCCAAGTACAATTTTCTTTGAGAGAATTTATCTCGTCAAATGTAGTATTTACCCATTTTTGCCTTTCCGGGGGATTTTCTATTTTCAATATATCATCCCAGCACTTTGGCTCTTTATCCTTACATCATTTGTTAAAAACGCGAATATGTCACTGGGAACACGTCTATTAGATCTGTTAAATCTACGTGGTAAAATCTGTGGGGTGCGTGATTCTTTTGTGTTCGCATCCTGATTTTGCATATCATTTTCGGTGCTATTCTCTTCCTCGTCAGTTAGTTGTAATTTTGGTTGCGGATTTTTATCGCTTAGAATTTCTTTATTTTAATTTGATGCATTATTTTTAACTAAGTCATAATTATCATCCTGTAAAAATTTTACTGTCCGACTTGTTACTATTTTCCTTCCGTTCGTGCAAATTCTGAAACCTTTACTTCTGTTGTCGTATCCGACAAATATACCTTCTTGCGCGGTGTCGTCCAGCTTTTCCCTGTTTGGTTTTTGAATATATGCATATGCGCGGCAACCAAAAGTTCTGATGTTAGAAAGGTCTGGTTTACGACCGGTACATTTTTCATACGGAGTCCGATCGCAGATGAAGTTGGGAGCCTATTTTGAATGTACGTCGCTGTACATATCACTTCCGCCCAGAACGAATTAAGAAGACCACTTTCCTTAAGAAGACGGCGTCCCATCTCCAGTAAGGTGCGATTTTTACGCTCTGCAACCCCATTTTGAGGCAAGGAGTACGGTACGGTGAATTGATGATCAGTTCCCTCATTTTTCAAATAATCTTCGAATAACTGATTCGAATACTCCCCCCTCCCCACCCCCCGTTATCGGACCGAATTGCCTGCACCTTTCTGCCAAATTTGTTAACAGTCATTGATGCATATTCCTTAAATTTTGAAGAAACTTCACATTTGTTTCTTAGCAAATATATAACTGTAAAACGACTAAAATCGTCAACGAAGGTTAGAAAATAATATTTCCCCCCAACCGTCGCTGTTTGCATAGGGCCACACAAGTCACTGTGGACCAGCTCAATTGCTCTCGTAGCTCTCAAACTAGCGTGTTTGGGGTAAGGCTTATCGGTTAGTTTTGACACGAGGCAGACTTCACATTCATTACTGTGCTTACAGTTATCAATTTAAATCCCTGATGCCATGTTTTTATCAACTAATTCTTTCATGTGGTTAATATTTCTATGACCCAATCTTACGTGCCACTTATGTAAGCAATTTTTCTTTTCACAGTGATTTGTCATATTTACATATTTAATTGAATCAGATTTCAAATTACTTTCATATAAATTGTTATTTATATTAACCTCCAGGTATGTTACGCCTTCGTGAGTTATTTTACACATTTTATCTTCGAATATAGATACGCAACCATTTTCGGTAGCTTGTTTGATGGAAATTAAATTTGTTTCTATCTCCAGAACTTATAAAACATTTTTTAATGTTATGGTTTTACTCGTATTATCTGACATAACAGTATTTAATTTCACAGATCCGTAACCGTCAGAATGTAATTCTTGTCCGTTTGCTATAGTGACATTCGATGTATCATAATTGAAGTCATGAAATTTATTTTTATCATTGCAAATGTGGGTTGAAGACCCTGAATCGACGACCCAGAGATCTTTCAAACCATTACCAATGAAAAATGTTAAGTTTTTATCCGCGTGTTTTTCCTTATCGAAATTTTTGGTTTTAGAACCGTTCGCGCCTACGTTGTCTTGAAAGCATACAGCTGACCTGTTAGGCATATTATTATATTTATTTCCGAAATTTTTCGTTCTAGATTTTTCATTGTTTTTATTCTTTAATTTCCAACATTCGTCTATATTATGTGAGCTTCTCTTGCAGTTCTTGCAGAATTTATTACTTTTATGTTGTGAGTATTTCACTTTTAAAGCAGAGTGATTGTTAGAGACTTCATGGTTGTTTTGTCTTTTGTTGTATTCATCTATTATTTTTCCGCGAATAAAGCTCGGTGTGAGTTCGTCATTATTTCGTGTCTCCAGAGCACATATTAGAGTGTCATAACTTGGAGGTAAAGAACAAAGTAATAAAGCCGCCAGGTGTTCATCATTAATATTTTCACCAATGGTGGTTAATTTATCGTGAAGCTGATAAATATTTGTCAAATGATCGATCATGTTGCCGTTTTCGGCTAACCTGCTAGAATATAATTTTCTTGGGAGGTATAATTTGTTACTAAGGTTTGTTCTTTCGTGCACATTTTTAAGCGCGTTCCACACTTCGCGTACAGTCTGGAAGGTTTTAGTGTGGATTATCTGGTTATCTTTTATTAATAAATTAATGATAGCTTTGGCTTTACGATTTTTATTTGTAAAATCGTCAGAGACGGAATTTGGGGGTTCATTTATTATTACATCGTAAAGATCTTCCTTTTGTAAATATTTTCTACTCGAAATTTCCACACATCGTGGTCGTTTATGTTCAATTTCTCAATTACAGTGTCCTTGAGTATGCTAATTTTTTTCTAATTTATATAGATTGCAGAATCTTATACAACTTGTGTTTCAATAATGCAGTGAGTAATATAATTAACTTGTAAAACAATTCAATATATTATTTATAAAACATTCAAATAACTGAATATGCTTAGACTTTCTTATATTTGTGTAGCAAACTATTTACATACAGACACTTCAAATAATTTGGCGCACTTCTTTAAATGTAAATTTAGCACTATATCAGTTCATCATAATCTCTTATTAAAAATATTTATGTACTTAATATTTATTTCATTCTTCTGCGTGCCCTTTTTAATATATCATCATTTAATATAACAGGAATAAAGAGATTTCTCTTACCTGTATTCTCGGTAACGCAGCTATCCCCGATAATTATTTATAATACTAAGTAATTATTTATTATGAATTTTTGCTACCGGATCAGACAATAAATTCGGAAAAATACTGTTTCCAAATTGCAATTTTAAAAGCAAAAATCAAAGAAAAGCGACCAGAACTGACCAACCAGCGAGGTGATGAGAATGCTCGGTCCCACGTTGCGATTAATGTCAGGAAAAGCCTTATTGAATATGACTGGGAGGTTTTGTCTTTTGTGTAACCCACTATATTCATCAGACCTGGCCCCTTCAGATTTTTATCTTTTCAGATCACGTCAAAATTCTCTGAACGAGAAGGAGTTCATTTCTTTCGAGTCTGTCAAATAGTACCTTGATCATTTCTCTACGACTAGGTCTAATGACTTTTTAAAAAACGAATTTTCCAGCTGCCAGAACGATGGCAAAAAGTCATAGAACAAAATGGCGCTTATGTGATTCAATAAAATTTTCTTATGTATTTGTACTTCTTTATTGAAATTTATCATAAAAAAACCGCAGAACTTCCCGGAAGACTCAATACTAATTACGTATGCGAGAAGAATATGTGCATTGTACACGTCGGATATTCCTAGAACTTTTAGTACATGAAAGTTTTTCATTTTCACAAAAAAAATCTCCAAGCGTTCACATACTATTACCGTTTATTTTTCAAAATCTTTATGATTTCGTCCAATTCTTAAATAATTTTTATCCCTTTAAACACATTAAAAAAGAAAAATGTTTTTTCCTTAGCTGCTGTAAGAGTTAGCAATCAGTCGCTATTATTTAATGCAGTGCCCGTTTCTTTGAATAATAACATCAAGTATTTCTTATGCAAGAATTAATAAAATTACAATACGTTATGTTATTAGAAGTTAATATGAATTTCAAGAGTTATTTAAATAACTGAAATACGCATTTAAAAAACAACGTCTTTCATGTTCAGGCCATCAAAAGAAGTGAAATTTTTAAAATTATTGCCGGCTTCTTTGAGTAATAAAGGTTCAATTTTTCCAGAAGAAATTTTAATAGGAAAACAACCGGTTGTGTTATTTGTGCATAACTGTTTTTAACGGACATTGAAATTGGCTGTTTGTAGAACAATTGGGCGCAATCGCTTGCGTTGTTAAAAAGACTATAACCAATAAGAAAAAATGCTCAAGGATTTATTCATAAGCAGTTAAGTACTAATTTCTCATATGAAGAATAAAAACTAATAAGACAAACTGACATGACTATGTTATCAGAGATTACAGAATTAATCAGTTTTAATTGGACGTCTTTCTTAAAAGGTATTGTCTGATGAAATTTAGTAATGCTGTATAATTCGTTGAAACGTTCGTTAAATGGCATTTTAACGGTTATGTATGTTGATATAATTAAATGTGATAAATCCTGAAACATTTATGAGATGAAATATTCCCTGATGCACCGTTGTCGTCAAATTTTTACCCTTATTTTCCAGAATATTTTTTAGCTTATATAATTCTTAAACTGCTTTCACCTCTTTAACCCCTTAATTCTCGCTCCCATGATATTTACTGGCTGTGGCTTTTATTCAAATTGTTTGATTCTCACCAGTTTTATAAAATAGTGTAATTGGCTGTATTATGGTATCATTTTACCTGCCATTAAATAAGGTGAATATTTCTTTTTCAAAAAAGTGGTGCCAATGAGCAATTTGAATTTTTAAACCGTACTTTAAGTTAAAGACGTTCAAAGACAAAAACAAACTAGTCGATGGGGTCCACCATAATACTTACCCATCATGGATATGCATAATATAAAATATAAAAAAAAAGCATGTGTAAACTATTTAAAAAATGCATTCCAATTCAAAAATAAAATTTAAACGTATATTTAAATATTTTTAATACATAGTAATGCTCTATTATTGAATTGTGGGTAATACTACTTGATTATCCCGTCGACCAATTTCAATAAATTGTATAAATCGCCAAACTACTCGCAAAATTATACAAACTAACCGCCCTTGGCGACCAGTTTGTTCTCCCTTAAAATTTATGTTTGGGAAAGCATGCTAAGTATTGTATCATGTTACTTTTATTCATAATTCAATTTACTTGGACTCCCTTAAATATAACTAATATAATCCCTTAAGCTAATATTAGTTTATGTTGCATTAAAATATCTCAATTTGTTGATTTTCTGTAAACAAGTAAACCCTATTGGTTTACAATGGAAGCTTATAGGAATTTGGCGTAATATTAAAGCTATCGCGAAGTTGGCGTCACTTTTGTCAGCTAATTTTTTGTCATCAAATTTAGCGCTACATCGGCAAGTTGGCGATAAACCCGGCGACATTTGGCAACGGAAGAGATACATAGATTGACATTTTAAATAATTAAAGAACAAATAAATTATTAAAAGATTAATAAAACGTCGATACAAAAAAAAAAAAAAAAAAAAAAAAAAAAAAAACCCGTCGAATTAAAAATCACTTGATGATGCAACAAACACGTGTAACGTGTTTAATGTCAAGTGCATGTGACATTTACGGTAAGCCATTATTGGCATTTAATCTTATAGTTTGGCGATAGTTTTGGGGTCGACGGGATAATCGAGTAGTACCGAATTGCGTAAAAGAAACATCCTCATAACTCCAAAAATGATAATCCTATTAACGAACACTTTTCTGCGTCGAATTAAGTGTCCCATTTCCAATTAAAATATATCTTTGAATTGAAATTTGAATGAAATACAGGATCATGAAAAATCGAAGAGTGTGAAAAATATGATTACAAAATCTCAGCAATTCATTATCCGATCGACTTCATTCTTCATGCAAAATTCATGTTTTTTTATTGTATTTTATATTTACACCTTCAAATAAATAATTTCGAAAATTTGTATATACCTTTTATCAGAACGAATATTTCGAGAGTTCGAAAAAATAGTTCCGGATAATCAAGGTTACTGATATTCAATAGGTTTCTTCCCATTATTACATACTAAGTACACACCAAATTTCAAGTCTCTATCTCAATTTGTTCGGGAGATAGAGCGTTTACAGACACACACTCAGATAGACGGCATTTTTTTTTTCTAAAAATATATTTTTCGGAATCTCCAGTGTCTGAAACGTGTAAATCCGTCAAATTTCTTTTCGATTTCTAAAACGATTACAAGACTTACCCTACGTATGATGTGTAATTAAAATTATTTTCTCCTAGCGTTTTCTAGCAGTTGGCTGATAGTGGTTATTTTCTAATATAGTGCCGGTTTCTTTCACTAATAACATACAAAATTTCTTACTCAAGAATTTATAAAACTACTGTAGGTTACATTATTTCTACATCATAATGAAACGAATTTATGAAACGATTTTATGAAACGGCTGAAATGAAACGATTTTATGAAACGACTGAATAAACAACTGATTATGTTTCACAGCAATTTCTCCTAAAATATGGAATATTTTGCGATGTAATAAAAAAATCTAAAAATCCGCATTGATCCGCTTATTTCAAAACTGGTATTAGAATTTTTAAGTTTGACTTAGTTTTCCAGATATTAATTTTTTTTTCTAATTTTAAATACTTTTCTCTAATGATGGCAACTCAAATTTTAATCATAACAGATATTTTTTTGTATTTTAGAAAAGGTTACTATTTTAAACTAATTTAGCGACCAGTATGGCCTCCCTTAAATGTATGCTAAGAAATGTATCATGTTACTTTTATTCATATTTCAATTTACTTGAACAATCTTTCGCCAAATCGAAAGATTCTGATAGAGAAATCAAGAATTCGGTATTTTTATGTTAGCGGGACGCAGGTGATAAATTGCCAAACATTTTTCACGTCGCATTTTTTTGTATTTCATTAATTTCATTTATAATATAATCCTTTCATTCATTTTATTTAAAATACAAAGCTTTCATTTAAAACTGAAACATTTAAAATTGATGGCTTTCACTTCTTTCTTTTTTTTTTTTTTTTTTTTTTTTTTTAAATAAAACGAAAAGAAAAATTTTAGACACAGATGTCATATACGCACCGGGGTACCTAATTGGCGCCAGAATGGTATTATTTTCATTGACATTGTAACCCGGCTATTGTTGTTTATTTAATAATAAATGTTTATTTTCTTTTATTTTCCTTTTTAACCTTTTTACAGCCGCGATTGATATATCCGTTGACTAAGCTGTAGGTTTCCCTGCAAAAGGAGCATTATTTAAATTAATATAATTCTACAGCTATAATCCAGTTTTAAAAAATTAAGTTATGATTAATACTTCAAAGACTTATATGCCTATACGTAATAAAAATTTTTATATCATGTTGTAAAAAACAACTTTTTTTGGCATTAAAAAAATTACAGTGAAAAAAACATTACAATTTTGCTGTTTTGCTAGGCTGTCAAGTGGTTAAAATTATATAAATTGTTTTGTTCTACAGTTATTAATTATATTTTTGGTTATTTAAAAAAATAATAGAAAATAATTAAAAAATATAGTACTACTTAATTATTCCGTCGACCAATTTCGCCAGATTATATAAATCGCCAAACCACTCGCCAAACTATACATATTGACATAATTTTTATTTCAAATAACGAAAGAACAAATAAATTAGTATAACATTAATAAATATGCAAATAAAACGTCGAAATAAAAATCACTTGATGACGTAAACACGTGTAACTTGCTTAAAGTCAAGTGAATGTAACATTTATCAACCATTATTGGCATTTAATCTTATAGTTTGGTGATAGATTTTTGGTCGACGGGATAACTAAGTAGTACCATTATTTTTATTGATTAAAAAATGGTAGGTCAACGTCTGTAATTTTCAAAAGTTATATTTTTTAAAGGCTCATTTTTTTATCAGCAAAATTATTATTTTTTTCAAATGTATCATTTCATTTTTGTGCCAACTATTACGCTTGGTGACAATGGTGTTAGCATAACAGAGAAATGCCAAAACAGTTACCGATTTTATTTCAAATGTAAAGAAAAAAGGCTTAATGAGCAATAAATATTGTAAATATAACTATAACTCGGATTCTACTGAACAGAATTTTGTAGAACTTACACTGTTAAATAGTAAATTTGGTTTATAAATGGTTTAATGTAAAACCCATCATTCTAAGTTGCTACAGGAGTTCTAAACTGGTCGGCGGGATAACTAAGTAGTACCAAAAATACACATGTAACTGGTATTCGAAAACGAGGTTTTCGCCAAATTTTCGTTAAAAAAATCACGCCAAACTCGGTGCGTATGTGACATCTGGCCAAATATTAAATAATGCAACAAACCATGACATTTAATTTCAACTTAAAAGCAATGTTTTAATTTACCAATCGAAAAATAAAAAATATGCTAACTGGCAAGTTGAAAAAAAGCTATTGGCGAGATTTGCAACCGGCTAGCGTAACAGTACCAAGAATTCTTTGCGACCATGCGAACTTTTATATAGTTTTATTCGATTTTGTTTTTATCAAAATAGAAAACTTTCGGCACAGAAGTCATATACGGCCCCATATTGGCGCGATTTTTTTCTGACGCCAATGTCATATACGCAACGGGTACTTATCTGGCGCCACAGTAACGTTATTTTGCTTGATATGGTAAGCCGGATGTTGTTGTTTATGCTGTTGATGTTTTCCCCAAACTGGCGTTGGGAAAAAATCGCGCCAATATGGGGCCTTATATGACATCTGTGCCAAACTTTCATATGAAAAGCAAAGGGATCAGACCGTATTTGTTTATGACAATTACATGACTTGGACTATTATAATATAGATGAAATGATGGTGGTAGAATACAATTTGGCGACTTATCACCTGTGTCTGACTAACATTAAAGTACCAAAATGGCACCTGGAATATAAAAAGCGAAGTGGTCCGCTCGGAACTGTTGATGATAGTCACATGACTTAGGCTATTGTTATAGAGATTGTTTTAAAATACCGAGACAAAGACTCTGTATACTTAATTCATTTTATTTTAGCTTCTTTTCAAATGTTTAACTGATCATCTTTAATCAAACACGAAAACAACCATTGGATGTCTTAACAGAAACTGATGCGACCTTTAATTTTTGCAATCAAAGGGAATTGAATGCAAATCCGTTTAGATGGAGATCTGCACAGCTTTTTTTTCAGTATAATTCAATCTTCTCTAATATTTTAAAAACCGATCAGATTAGCGTGTTTGCAAATTATTGGCGAGCGTGTATGGCGCGCGATGCGTGGCGAGCGTAGCTTGCAGGGGGCAGAGCCCCCTAGTTAGAAATATAATGAATATTACGAATAAGTAATTTTCATCCACTGAAATAAACATTTGAAAAATACCATCATGAAGCTATTCAAATAAGTCAAAAATTTTAAATCATTGTCAAGTTTTCTGATTAATAAAGGTTCAAATTTTTCTCGAAGAAATTTTAATAGGAAAACAACCGGTTGTGTTATTGAATATTTGTGGAAAAATTAGACGCATGTTAAAAAGAGTATAATCAATGGGGAAAAAATGTTCAAGGTTTGTTCAGAAAATGTTAGTTCTAAAGTACTACCCGATTTCTCATGAGAAAAATAAACACTTAATGAGCCAAACTGACAATACGTTCTCAGTGATACAAGCTTTAATCAGTTTTAATTTGGCGTCCTTCTCAAAACATAGACGAAATTTAGTAATCTTTTTCTCGAAGAAATTTTAATAGAAAAATAATTGGTTGTGTTATTGGATATTTGTAGAAAAATTAGACGCAAATGCTTTTGTTACAAAGACTATAAATCAATCAGAAAAAAATCTTCAAGGTTTGTTATTAACAATTCTAAAGTACTACCCGATTTTTCATATGAAAAATAAATATTTAATGACCCAAACTGACAATACGTTCTCAGTGATACCAGTTTTAATAAATTTTAAGTGGACGTCCTTCTCAAAACATAGACGAAATTTAGTAATGCCTTAATGTTCGTTATTTAATATTTTAATGTTTAAGGTTACTTGGGGTAACTGGACCCTCGGGGTAACTGGGTCATAGGCTATTTTCTAAAATGCCATTGATGTATCTTAAGTTTTAGCTTTTGTGAACAATGCCCCTTAATCTTCTCAGGGGCAAGGTACTTGTATTCGTAAAATGTTAAATAATTTAATGACACCAGCATTAACAAGAGATTTTATTTGTAAACAAGTAAAAGTACATTTTCCCGTACTTAATAAAGATGACATTTTCATCATAAAATTCCGGTGCCAATGTGGCAATTTGGGATTAAAATTATTTGATGCCGTGACGGCATCACCGCTCTTAAAGGGGTTAACCTCTACTTTCTGAAACAACGTGTGTCAACTCAATCATAACTCTCTCTTTGCTGTGATAGGTTGTGAAAAATTAACGTTTCTTTTTTTAAAAACAACGTCCATTTGATTGAACTTCCTCGGCTTTTTATTAAAATACTGTAAGTACTTTTATTAAACAAATTTTTTTTTTAAGATTAGGCATATAGCTACGTCAATATTATTAGGTATCTATAGATATTTACTTCATGTTTCAAATGTATGCCCGGTGTTCCAGTTACCCCATAAATTTTTCAAGACTGGGGTAACTGGGACATGTATCCGGGGTAACTGGACCATGCTGGATCCAATTACCCAATAATTATAAATATTTTTTTTTAGTTTCTCTTACAACGGGAAGTAAATTTCTCCATTGTTTTTTGCTCACAATAAAGAAAATTATAGAATACCTTAATAAAATTACGTAATAAAATTTAAAAAAAGCATATTGAGTGGTATCAAACCAAATTCCTTGACCCTTTGAGAGGCGGTGATGCCGTTATGGTATCCCATAATTTTAATTCCTAATTACCACATTTGCACCGGAATTTTATAATGAAAATTTCACCTTTATTAAGTACGCGAAAATATACTTTTACTTGTTTTCAAATAGATTCTCTTGTAAATTCTGGCGTCATTAAATTATTTCAACATTTTACGAATGCAAGTACCTTGCCCCTGAAAGCGAGATAGCCAAACCTTGAAATTGTACGATACAGATAAAGTACTTAAGTACTTACGTAGCCGTTTGTTCACAGATTTACCTAGCTATTTTTTCCTTTAAAATACCCATGTGACTTTTAACTTATTACCTATACCAAAGTACATAAGTACTTACTTAATTTTTATGTTTTTGGTATAAATAAATCTAATATTTTCACTGTTAGTGCTTTTTTTTAGACACATTGACAGCAAAGGTTTCCCTTACAACGCTCTTTATTGACATATAATCTACATGATCTGCCTGGTTTAAAATTTTTTAAGTTGTTTACACTTTTTCAAACAGGACCTGATATCCCATATGAAAAAAAAAAATAAACTCATGTGGAACATAGACCCTCCTTGTCCACTTACCCTATTTTTATGGGGCAACTGGACCCATGAGGAAAGAAAGATGAAATATGCATATTTTTATATTTTTAAATATTAAAATGTAATTTTGAGCATTTCTCTCTGATAGAGGAAACCTAACTGAACACATTTACAGAAGTTCATACTTAAATTCAAATGAACATTAGCTTTTTGAAGCTGAATTGTCAGATGTTCCAGAGTCACATTGTAAAATCATGGCCCAGTTGCCCCAACTAACATATGTAAGTTGATACAATTACATGTGACAATTCCCAGTGCCTTTATGAGATGAAATATTTTTCGGCATTTTGGTAATTCTGTCGCTTATTAATACTTTCATTCGCAAGTATTTCAGTATCTGTAATGTTAAATTACAACAGAATTCATGAACAAGAAAATGGTTTCCCCCGCCTTCTTCTAGCGGTTGACAATTGGTCTTTATTTTCTCATAACGTGCCGGTTTCATTGAATAATAACATCCAAAACTTCTTATGCTAACATTTGTAGAATTACAATAGATTACGTTATTAAAAATTATATGAATATTAAGTTATTCCACCCGCTGAAATACGCATTTTAAAAATAACATCTTCAGGCCATCAAAAAAGTCAAAAATTTAAATCATTGTCAGCTTTTTTGAGTAATGAAGATTCCAGTTTTAGTCGAAGAAATTTTAATACGAAAACAACTGATTTTGTTACTTATTCATAATGTTTTTAACAAACATTTTATTTGTCTGTATGTTGAACAATTGTATGCTATTGCTTGCGCTGTTAAAAAGAAATAATTAATACGGAAAAAATCCTCAGCGGTTTGTTCATAAACAGTTCTAAAATACTAACTGATTTCTCATAAGAAAAATAAATATTTAATGAGACAAACTGACACTATGTTCTCAAAGATTCCAGCATTAATCACTTTTAATTTGACGTCTTTCTCAAAACGTATTGTCTGATTAAATTTAGTAATGCTTTAGCGTTCGTTTAAACGCCCGTTAAATGGCATGTTAACGGTTATGTATGTTGTTATAATTAAATGGGATAAAACCTGACATATTTAAAAGATGAAATATCTCCTGACGAAAACGGTGGTAATTCGTCAAATTAGTACCATTTATTCGCCAGAACCTTTATGAGCTGATATAATTCTTAGCTTGTTTTCACCTCTTTAAAGACATTCAAAAACAACGGCAAAAATGTTTTCTCTTAGCCTATTATAGCTGTTGACAAATCGTCATTATTTTCTAATACAGTGCCGGTTTCTTCAAATAATAACATCCAAAATTTCTACGCAAGAATTTATAGAATTGCAATAAGTTGCATTATTAGTTATATAATTCATCAACCGAAATATACAGTTGAAAAACATCACCATTAAGCCGTGAAAATAAGTCAAAACTTTAAAATCATTGTCGAGTTCTCTGTGTAATAAAGGTTCAAATTTCTCTCGTAGAAATAGGAAAATATTAATAGGAAAACAGCCGGCTGTGTTCTTGGATGTTTGTAAAAATATCTGACGCAAATACTTGCATTGTTAAAAAGACTATAAATAATGAGAAAAAAAATCTTCAAGGATTTGTTCATAAACAGTTCTAAATCACCAACTCATTTCTCATACGAAAGATAAATACTTAATGAGACAAACTGGCAATTTGTTCTCAGAGATTCCAGCATTAATCAGTTTTAATTGGGCGTCTTTCTCAAAACGTATTGTCCGATTAAATTTAGTAATGCTTTAACGTTCGTTGAAACGTCCGTTAAGTAGCATTTTAACGGTTGTGTAAGTTGATACAATTAAATGTGATCATTCCTGACGCCTTTATGTAATGAAATATCTTCTAATGACAATGGTCGTAACTATGTCGCTTTTTTAACCTTTTCAAGGTCAAGTAATCGTGTTTTCTTTCATTTTAAATTCACACAAGTATTTTCGAAACATTTTATTTGAAAATAAAGAAATTCAATTTTAAAGTTTTTTTTTTTCACCAAAGTTGTAAAAGTAAAATTTTATTCAAAAATTCTGATACAAATCTTAATTACAAATGAATGATATAAATAACATCACATCGCCTTTCAAGAAGCTTTTATATCAGATTCTATTGAGTAGAAATACACCAAATTTTATATGTGTCGTTATTGATTTAAAATATACACGTTCATATTTGCCAACTTTTACGCTTTTTTCGTATCACTATTTCTGAACGAAAAAATTTGCCCTATTTAATCTTCAGTTTTCGGAGATTAATAAGAAAAAATTTTCTGTTCAAATATAGTGGTAGGAAAAAAGCGTAACAGTTGGCAGCTATGTATGTTTATCCAGTTTTAGGTAAGAATACCCAACAGATTACGCTATTAAGATAGGTTTTCTTTATTTAATTATTATTTATGGATTACTAGAACTCCACGTTGATTTTAAAGAAGTGCAAGTTACTTACTATACATAATTGTTCTTGTGTGTTTGCACTTACTTGGTAGTACTCCTTAAAATTGAC
Organism: Maratus speciosus; assembly: GCA_963932465.1. NCBI lineage: Eukaryota > Metazoa > Arthropoda > Arachnida > Araneae > Salticidae > Maratus > Maratus speciosus. The sequence goes on along the minus strand of CAWVRF010000127.1, from coordinate 76,004 downwards.
GGTAAACAACTTAAAAATTCCACAGAATAATTTAATTTTACAGTTCATAACATCATTGAAAGGTCAAAAATTTTTACAGAATGCTTCTTAGCTTTTAGTTAATGGGCACCAGCTGCATATTAACTCTTTTATAGGAATACAGACAACAGAACATTTTCTGGATAATTCAGTTTTCAGATCTAAAAAAGAAAAACTCCACATTTTTTGCTCTTAAACATAAAAAAATTAAAAGATGTTAAAATTTTATTAGTTTTTAGAAATATAAACATTTAACTGCATTACAATACCGATAGCACCACAGTTTCGATTTAAGTATTTTTCCTTCTTTCTGCCCTTTTTTTTTCAAGGAAATTAATCACCTTCTAACTACTAATCTTATTGATCAATTGTAATAAAAAATATACAAAAAATTTTAGATCATTTCAATGTACAGTGAAACCTTCTTGAACGGTCACCTCTAAACAACGACAACCTCCGAATACGACAACCTCCACATATTGATGGAACCAAACACATTTCATAGCGTTAACATTAGTACGAACCTCTAAATAAGGAATTCTGAACAACGGCCGCTCAAAAGTCACCACAAATTTTTTTGAAAGAGTTTCTGGTACATTTTCATATTTATTTGCAAACCAAAATCTGAAGCAGATCAAACAAAGTTTACTTAATATGTCAACAAAATGTTACTTAATCTCCTGAACACTTAATCCTTTTCCAAAACTAGACATAGAAAATGAAGACAATAATGATGGGGAAAATTTAGATAATATTCTTAGAACAGCGACCATAACTAACACGGAAGCCAGTAAGTCTGGACAAAGATTTGGCAGTTACTGTTACATTTGATTCATACAGCAAATGGTGGAAGATAGGAGAGGGAGAGAGAAAAGTGATGCGGAAGGGGATATGGAAGAGATTATAGAATCACATAAAATTTCCAGTATTAAGACATACACCAAATTTTTGACGAACCTTCGTGAAATAAAAAAAAATTGCATTAAATCATAATAATGATGAGTTGTACAGCTAAACATCTCATACAATTAATTCTTTGGAGAAAAATATTTGCAAAAAAAAAAAAAAAAAAAACAACTGCAAATCACTGATTTCTTTTAATATATTAAAACGATGAGGATTAATTAAAATGACTGTGTATTTCTATTTAAATTTATGTAATTATGATTTTTTAAAAATGAAACCTCTGAATAACACCCACCTCTGAATAGCGGTCACTTTTCATCGGTCCCACTGGTAACCGTTATTCAGAGGTTACACTGTATTTAAATGACAATTAAATACGTTTAATTTAAAATTTTAAGTGCAAAATTATTAGTTAAAAAAATTAGAGGGATGGTTTTACTTACTAATAATGAAGAAAAAAAAGTTCTATATTAGTTTAAAAAATTAGAGGGATGGCTTTACTTATTAATAATGAAGAAAAAAAGTTCTATAACTTTTTCTCCTGAAAAGTAAAATAATTTAATTATTAAACTGTGTTATCAAAACATTAACAATACCAAACAAACATCTTATTCCAGGCTCGGTATTCGAATCAATCCATTCTCCGTTTAAAGAACTAGAAATCTGGCATCTTAGGCCACTCGGAAATATCGACTTCGCTCAACGTTTGTCAGAAACAAAATTAGTTTAAAACTGATTTCCCACTCCGTTTAGCGATTGAGAAATACCGTAAAGGCACATCGCACACTGAACAGACCATAGACTTCTCATATAACTGGACTCAGAAATAGCAACCCTTTCTTGAAGCCGGAATCACTGCCCAACGTCACGTGATATTGGGTAGAGAAAACGCGCCAAACCGGTTTTTCTACTGCCAAAATCGCCTCGAAATTTCCTTCTGGTTCTCGCTGAAACTTTCTTGCGTCGGCGTTTCTCTCGCATGAATCAAATCCGACAGTTGCCAATAAGGTGATCACCGCCAAAAAAGATAACCTTTTGGCGATGAAAGGGGAAACATGTTAGCTTCAAGTTCTGACCGAAAGAACAGTGGCATTCGGCCTCTACTTATCTTTACTCTCAGGAACAGACAAGCAGACAAAAGCGTGAGACAGGAGACACATTGTGGCGTTCAAACCGGTTTTTTCTTTGTTAACAGGGTGAAATGTCTCTTGACTTAGGTTTTTTTTTTTTTTTTTGTCACTTGTCTGTTCAGTGTGTGATATGCTTAAAAGGCTGATTACGCATGTTCAGATAAGCTGAAATCGGTCTTAAAGATTCAGTTTTGTGTTTTAAATATATAGATAAACCTATTAGAAGAAAATTTTAAGATGTCCACAGACATCTACTTAAATTTAGTATTATTGCGAAGCTTCTACAATAACCACAAACAAAAAAATAAAAAAAATAATTTTTAATTTGAGACATTTTTAAGGGCTAAATATTATTAGTATAATTATTTTTAGATAATCAGACAGGAAAAGAATAAACTTATTTTTAAATCACATCAATATAACTACATGTATTTCTATTCAATCACCTTTTCCAAGATTCTATAACTGTTTTTATGAAATATGGTGTGATTTTTTTTTTTTAAAGTTTTAAAATAAAGGGTTTCATTTAGATAGTCACCAGAATATACTGGTAAATAAACGGTCAAGTGCGAGTATTACTCGCGCACAGAGGGCTCCGTACAATAATATATGAATTAGTAAGTGTATTATTAAAAAAATACCGTTGCTAAAAGAATACTAAGACTTCGTAAAAACTATACAACGTAGGGTTAGGTATAGCTGCATTATACAGGGTGCAAAGGAAAGTCCCTTTAACCTGAAAAAACTTGCGTACGGAGAAAGCTACAGCTATACAAGTGAGGTAACGGTACAGTAAAGCGACTACGCCCGACCTAATACAAACGACAGCAGCACCCCTAGTGGCGAAATTTGGAAGATAGCCATTGCAAATCGAAAACGAAAAGAGGTAGAGCCAGGGATGTAGTGGAGGGTATACGGGGTATACGCCGTATACCCTCTGTATTTTTTTAAGGAACACCGTATACCCTTTGTTTCTCAAGAAAGCTATAGTATATATACACTAGGGTTATACACTCTGGCTTGAGCGCATACCCTCTGCTTAGAACGTATGCCCTCTGTTTTTTTTTATTTACGACTACACCACTTGGTAGAGCAAATTTTCCAATTAGAAAGTCTTAGAGCATCAATTAATTAGTATGAAACGACATTTGGTTCACACGGATACGATAAATCGTCTCCTGCATACCCAAAAATGTCCGAAATCGATGAGCGACTATCCTACTTTGCCTATTCACATTCCGGAAATGTAGCAGTGCACAATTGCAGATTGTGACGTTGTACTGTGCTGTAATGTCTGTCCTAAATCGTCTCCTGCATACCCAAAAATGTCCGAAATCGATGAGTGACTATCCTACTTTGCCTATTCACATTCCGGAAATGTAGCAGTGCACAATTGCAGATTGTGACGTTGTACTGTGCTGTAATGTCTGTAAAGATTTAATTTCCAATGCACTTAAAATTTTAGAATAAGCCTTTCAGGGCCAAAAGAATTCTGTTCGTAAACTGAAGAAATAATTGACTGACACCAGAATATTCAAACGAATTTCGCAGAAAACAAAAACCCGCTAATTTGCATTTTCATTACAAAAGCAAAATTTTATTAAAATATTCTTGGTGTCATTTGTCAGTTTTGGAATTAAAATTAGGTGGGTAGACCGTCTAACCACCGCCCTTGAAAGGGTTAAATCTATGTCGCCGTATTGAAGAGACTTGTAATAGACGTTCCATGCTGAGAAATGTGCATTCAGAATTACTCTCACGAATACAAACGAGTATCGTGAGCAATGATGAACTTTTCGAACATATTGAATATTAACTTTTTATCACTGTGAGACAGTTTGTGTTTTTTTTGTGTGTGATGTTATCAAAATGTACTGAGATAAGTACGTACTTATAGCATAAATTGTGCGTATTTCTTCATACTTCTGACTGTTTCATTCAAACGTTTACACAAAATGGAGTGCCACGATTTCGGACATTTTTGGGTAAACAGACGAAGATTTATCTTATCCATGTAAACCAAATCTCGTATTCTACTAATTAATTGATGCTCTAAAAGTTTCTAACTGGAAATTTTGCTCTATCTCTTTTCGTTTTTGATTTGCAGTGGTTATCTTCCATTTCTTCACTAGGGGGCGCTGCTGTCGTTTTCACTAAATCGGTTGTAGTCGCTTTACTATACCGTTACTTCACTTGCATAGCTGTAGCTATCTCCCTTCACAAGTATTTTCAGTTTAAAGGACTTTCCTTTGCACCCTGTATACTAGAAAAGTATAAATGGATATACCATGAAAGTTCAAAGATATATGGAACCTATATAATAGCAAATATAGCTATTCTGTATATTTTTTATTCCATATAGGTTTTTAGTTAACCTTTAAAGACATAGTAGGTGTATTGAGAGAGCCACTCAATGGAAACTAGTCGCGAATCCCAAAGTATTTATGTGATTAATTCTCATTAAATTAGTCTGTCTTTAACAATTTGACGTTTATTGCTTTTATACTGCTACTGGGCATTGCATTACATAAATATATCCTTAAAATTTGTTATCTAGGCTTTAAAAGCCGACGGAGCATAGAGTATGCCGTCCCTGTCATTATGTATGCCCAAACTGTCCGTGTCTTTAAGGGTTAATATCTAGGCTAATTACCGACGATTTTTTCCGAAATTCATGATCAACAATGCTTTTATACTTCTGTTACTAGATAGGTACTAGAGATGAGTTCGGGCTCGTTTTTTGGAGCCCGGGCCCGCCCGAGCCCGACGATTTTAAATCCGAGTCCACCCGAGCCCGATACCACTCTTTACAGATACATCTTTAACTATAATCGATTCCTTTCTCATAACAGTCTTCCGTGATTGACGTGAACCGGAAAATCAACGTAAATTACAAAATTGACACCGTTATCTTAAAGGTCGGATGCCTTTATATTAAAAGAAGAAACACTGACTGATTGCTTTCTATCGGAATAATAAAGTAATTATATTTACTTACGAAGCAAAGTGATCTCGTAAATCTACTACAGAGTCCTTAGCATGAGCAGAGTTCACAACAAATAGATATAATACCCAGTAAAATTATTTTCATATGAAGAATGATTATGACTCATGCGCAAATATAAGATTAAATAATTTGCAAACGTCAAGCTAATTCTGGTCTACTAAAAATCGAAGAAAACATTCTCTTTGTGTTAGATAACTAAATAAAAAATAAATAAACTATCGGATTAAAAAATATCTGCTGTCATCTTCTGTCCTAATAAAAACAAATTCATTGCTTGTGTTTGTTTTGATTGCCGCCATATTAATTGATCGTCGTCGAAAATGCCGTACACATAAATCTGAAAACATCACAAATTTTCTTTTGAAACAGCAATCAAATACTAAAATAAATAAACACGATTTTTGTTACCCCTTCATTTTGATCTAAATAACATTGAAAAGACTTGAAAAGTAATTTTAAACGGGGAAAAAAGTTCTTTCAATCTTTTCTATACATAAATAAATATAGTTTTCCGGTTTCAGAAAGAACGAGCCCGAGCCCGCCCGACCCCGAAGGCTAGAATAAAAATAGAGCCCGAGCCCGGGCCCGACACGGGCTCGGGCTCGGGCTTTCGGACTCGGGCTGAGCCCGTCTCATCTCTAGGTACCTCCAGCTCTGCTCAACACTTTTGCTGAAGCCTGTAAATCGAAATTTGAGTGTAACGGAAAAATGCGATTTTCTCAAAAACTATGTGACCTAGGGTAATCGCTATAATTTTCCTGCAAGGTTTAAATTAATGTCTACTACCTCTAATTTTTTCATAATTTTAGTTTCAATAGATTCAGAATTAGATGGGGGGGGGGGCATATTTTTGCACTACATTTTCCACCATAACTTTGAAAATATAATATCTAAAAATAAATGAAATATATTTTTGATTTCAGCATTACGACAGCTTTCACACGATACCCACACGATATACAAAGAAAAGATTTTTTTTTCAAGTAACTTAATTGGCCCCTGTACATTTTTCCCAAGTATATTTATGAATATTTATTAATCTGAAAATATGTGGGTCAATAATCTTTATTACTTCCCCCAATTTGAACTTTCCACGTTGCATAGTTTGCGAGTAAAAGGGCTGCGACAGACAGACAGACACAGAGTGATGTTATAATGGTTCCGTTTTTACTTTTTAAGTACGGAACCCTAAAAACAGGAAAAATTCTGGAAAACTATGATTTTTTTTTTTTTTTTAGCTTCATGCACAATTAAAACTAAAGATCAGCTTCTATGATTTTTTAATGTGTTTAAAGGGCAAAAACATTTCTTAAAATTTTTGGATGATCTTGATGAAAATGGAATAAGACATCAAAAAATAGTTTTTTTATTCAGCCAAACAATTTTTATATATGTATTAAACGCTTCTTTTTTCAAAATTTAAATTATTTACACTGAATTTTTTTTAATGTAAAATAAAAAATATAAATAAAAAACAGTTACCATAAAAATAAATAAATAATTAATTAAAATTGATCTTTTTTATTAGCTTTATGATACAAAAAACTGTGACAGTTTAATATTCCTATAACCCAGGTTTATTTTCTTCTAAATAATGCTGTAAAAACGAGTAATAGATTAAAATTTTTAAATAATATTACCAAAGAAAGATTATCTTTCTACTAATAATCGTACGTTAGAACATTTCAAGAAAACTTCTGTATAGCCAAGTAAAATTATAGGTATAAGCGCTACGAGTGCCAATGAATACGTTAAACAATCCACATTCATCAAGATTTTCCAATAATCATATTTGATAAAGTATTCTCTTACGAATACTATAAGTACTTTAAAATGTTCCACCAGAAATACTACATAGCTATGTAAAACTATTTCTAGGAGCAATTACACACACTACAAGAGTGCATTCCATTAGTTTGTATTAATCACATTTGAAGAGATACTGTCTTGTGAGTACTATGAGTACTTTGAAGTATTCCAACAGAATTATTATGTAAGAAACTAAAATTATAGCTATTGTAAGCTGCTATAAGCAATTGTAAGCGCTAGGAGAGCTTACTGGTATTTTTAAAACAAATTTTATCCATATTTTGCGTTAATCAGATTTACATGAATATTATCTTATGAGGACTGCGAATACTCCAAAGTATTCCAACAGCACTACTACATAGACAACGAATACTATTAGCTGAGAGAAAAAGCAAGCATTACGAGAACTTACGAGTATTATAAATATGGGATGAGACTCTATTCATAAATCACAACTCACTTTTAGGACGAGCACTAACATTTATTGAGACGAACACACAAACAAAAATACAGATAAAAAACACTCTTCTCATTCTTTAATTAACTTAAAAGCTATAATTCGGGCTTCATTTATTACGTCGTTGAATATTTCCAGCATTTCTACACGTCGTTTAAACCTTCCGTTTTGTAGCGTCGAAAGTATTCTGATTCTTTTACAAAATCCGCGTCGTCCTTTTTTCGTTCTATTTACTTTTTCTGCATTCCCACTTCACACAACTTCGCTAAGGCTCGTTTTCCTTTTTAATCTCGAAGCGGAAAATACGGAGTCGGGGACACTGATGCAGGTGTTGCTTCCAAAATTCCCTACATGCGGCCTTCCTGACATCTGGAGCTGCCGCAGTGACATGTGCTAAAATAGAATCTGAAAAAGAAACAAAAACAAAAACCAGTAACTGTTCTTAGAGGAAAAGAAAAAAATTTATCTGCACGTCATAATTGAAGTAGCGTAACATCATATGAAAATTTCTTTGAAAGCATTGACTTATAAAATGTTCATAAGAAGCAGGAAGAAAAGATTTTTTTAAAATGTTTTTCTTTTAAGTTTCAGTTTTCGTCAGGCCAAGGTTTCATGTATTCAGCACAGGAGCTAGTATTTATCGGTCCTTCAGTTGATGAGATTTTCGCTACGTCGTACGTGTCGTTAGACTTCACTTAGATTACTTTATACGGACCTAAGAATTTAGATTTCAACTTTAAACCTGGTCCTTGCTGGGTTCTCTTAATTGCTACAAGGTCACCAAGCTTGTACTTCCGGGGTTTCTTACGTCGTAAATTATAGTGCTTGCGATTTTCTTGTTGAATTTCCAGAATATTCTTCTTGGCTTCTTTACGGAGCTCTTCTCTGTCTTCCATGAATTGTTCTTCGACTGCACTGTTTAAGAGGTCAATAATTTGTACATCTTCTTTCTGTTTCATTTTTGTACCAAATAATATTTCAAACGGTGTTTTCTTAATGCTTCGTTAGTAGGTTGAATTAATGACTTGTTGAACTTTAGGAACATGTTAAAACCATTTGGTCGGTTCTTCTTTGGACATTTTAGAGATTACAGAAATTATGGTGGAATTAAGTCGCTCTACTTGACCATTGGCACGGGGAAGGCCAGTTGTAACTGTCTCGTGCTTTATATTCTCATCTTGACAATAATCAGCCAATTCTTTGCTTGTAAATGCAGGACCTTTATCGCTAATGATGGTGGAAGGATTGCCAAAAGTATAACTTTGTTGTCGTAGTTTTGATATAACTTCGGTAGCAGAAGTTGTTTTACAGGGATACAACCAGACGAATTTAGTAAATGCATCTATTAAAGACAAAATATGTTTATAATTTTTGTTGATTGTTTCAAGAGGGCCTAAATGATCAATGTGGTAGGTTTGGAGAGGAGTCTCTTCTTTAGGTAAGGGATGTAATTCACCTTCTTGTTTTCCGCGTTTGCGATTATACAAAAGGCATGTTACACAATTTGCTATAATTTTATCAATTTTATTTGACATATTAGGGATGAGAAATTCTTCGTTAAAGGAGTTCTTCACAGCGTTTACGGCCAAAATGTCCTTTGTCATGAACGTGTTTAATGACATTTAGCTGAATTTCATCCGGCACAACTATCAGATCGATATCTTTATGAGTTTTATAGAGAACGTTATGGCTTTGTTTTCAAAATTTCTTTGATGGCTTGTATATGTTCGCCAGTGTTCTGTGATTGTATGATTTTGGAAGTAAAACTATCTTGAATGATCATACATATTGGATTTCTACTTAAAGCGTCGACATGGTGCATGCGTGTACCTTGTCTGTGTTCGATTGTATAGTTATAGTCAGCTAACATTAAAGCCCATCGAGCAATCTTGGTGAAAAGATCTTTTTTATTCATAGTAAGGGCGAATGCGTTGCAATCTGTGACTATCTTGAAAAAAAAAAATACCTAGAATGTAAACGCGAAATTTTTTAAGGGCTTCTATGACAGCTAAAACTTGCATTTCATAACTCGAATATTTACATTCGGCATCTGTGGGTTTTTTTTGCTCATAAAGTAGACAGGGTGAAATTGATTGTCAATAGGAGACTTTTGAAGGAGGACTGCTCCGTAACCGTCAATAGATGCATCACAGTGAACTTCTGTTTCGTTACTAGGGTTATAAATGCTTAAAACAGGGCCTGAAGAAAGATGTGTTTCAGCTGATTAAATGCATTTCGTTGCTGGTTGCCAAAGTGAAATTTAGTGTCCTTTCTAAGGAGATCTGTTAAAGTCTTAGCTATTAAAGAGTAATCTTGAATGAATTTACGAAAATATGAAATTAGTCCGACAAACGAATGTACATCTTTTTTACTTTTACTTTTAGGTTCTGGGAAATTAAGGACAGCTTTAGTTTTTAAGGGAGATGGATGCAGTTGACCATTTTTAATGTGGTAACCCAAAAAATCAATTTCTCGCTGTAAAAAGTGGCATTTTTTAAGATTCAGTTCTAAACCATATTCGGATGCAGTTGTAAGGACGCGCTGTAACTTCTGGAGTCCTTCGACTTCGTTTTCAGCTGGTATTATGAAGTCATCCATATAGATAATAAGCACTTTTTCATTAATGAGCTCTCGAAAAACGTTATAAATATATCTTTGAAACACTAAGGGTGCATCGCTAAGGCCATAATTCATATATAAGAATTCAAATTGACCAGAATGTGTTACGAAAGAAGTATATTTTCTACTATTTTCTTCTACTTCGACATGAAAAAATGCATTTTTAAGGTCAAGAGTAGTAAATACTTTTGCAGAATGCAACAGATCAATAATGTCATCAATTACTGGGAGGGGAAGACGTTGTTTATGTGTTTTAGAATTTAACTTCCTATAGTCAACACACAATCTATATGAACCATCTTTCTTTTTTACTAGGACAATAGGTGATGAAAAATTGCTAGTTCTTTTACGAATAATTCCTTTTTCGAGCCATTCAGAAATTTGTTTTTCGACGAAGTTTTTCTCTATTTGCGCCAAGCGTCTGGGAAGACAAGTGACAGGTTCTTCGTTTTCCAGATGAATTGATAATTTAACATCAGTTGTCTTTCTTTTTCTAGAAGAATAATTTTGAATAAGTTCTGAAGTTTTTTAATGTACTGTTTCATCGGTAATATGAGATAAATCAAGATTAAGATCGTCTAACACATGAACAATATTAATCAAAAAAATATTGGACGTATCGTCATTATCCTTGATTTTTTGCATCGAAATATTATTTCCAGAAATTGTTAAAATACTTTGTTTTATAACATCTGTACCAATAATAAGATCAAAAGATATGGAATAATCTGGGACTACATAAACTTTAGTTGTATAATTAAAATCATCTATCATAATGTCCGTAGAGAAAAAACCCAGGGGTTTGATTATAGTATTTCCTAATCCAGTTAATGCGATGATTGAATGTTCAAGGTTCGAGACTGTAGGGAGTATGCGGTAAATACTTTCCTTTAGCAAACTTCTTTCACTACCTGTGTCTACCAGTGATGTAACATTTACAGACGAAATAATGACTTGTTTGGTCATGAAAGTGTTTGACATAACTGTGGAAACATTGGACGGCTCTGACTTAACTCTAGGCCTTCTTGGTTGATCACATTCAGCCGATTTATGGCCAAAATTCGAACAATTAAAACAACGAGGGCCTTTATCTTTATGTCTGCATGGGCTACTTTTATGATTTGACAAACCACAATTAAAGCAAAAAAGATCAGATTTTGGTTGAAAGGATTTGTCTTTCGCTGGCATTTCAGGTTTGACTTTACGAAATTTACTGTTCTCAAAGTCATGTCGAATTTTGTCATAAATTTTGAGCTTTTGTTTGAATTCTACAATGGATTGGCATCCATATAACATTGATTTTCTGAATACAGGGTCGGATATACCTTTTATGATATATTGCATTAATGCGGAATCCTCGATTTTACCACGCGAGCATATTTGTTTCGTGATAAGAAAATATTCTTCTATCGATTCATTTTCTTGCAATTTTCGTTTATTTAATATATCATGTAACTCGGCAGAATTATAAGTGGTACTGAATTCTGATATTAAGAGTTGTTTAAGTTTGTCATATGAATTGATATGAAATTCTGTTTTTACTAATAACTGGGATTTTCCTCGTAATGATCTTTTACAAAATATGAATTTATGAAAGTCAGATAAGTTAAACATATTAGTGACATCGTCGAAATTATTTATCCAAACATTTATATCACTAAAAGAACTATCATCGAAAGGAGGTACGACGCTTTCAATATCAGTAAAATTAATAGACGATGGCACAAAACTTTGAACTGGAAATTGCTCCTGTTTGTCAAAATTTTATAATTCAGTATTGTTACTTGAAGCCATATTATGTGAAGGCAATTCGGTTTCCGAGTCAGTGTCACTTTCATTTTGTATAATATTATTTTGTAGTAAGGTCAAGTCTGAAAGGTATGTAACTAATCAGGTTGCGAGATCGTTTAAAGATCCTTCATTATCAATACAAAGTAGATTGCACACTGTAATCAGATCATTTAATGAAAAATCAGTTTGAACTTTAGTTATTTTATTTTTGAACTCGGTGCTGTCGGTTTGACAACCGAAACCAGTAAAATCACGTATTCTCTTTCTATTAGATCGATCACCGTCAGCATCAAATAGGAATTTATGTAATAATTTTATTTTATTTGTTCGTTCGTTTTTAAATGCAAGTTCCAGTTCGGGTATCTCAACTAACTTCATAATAAAATAATAATAATGAACTCACCGTTAGAATAATATCCGGCTTGAATATGTATGATGAATAATTCTAATTAATAATATTGGTGCTGGGTTAACACTTCTGAACACCACTTTATGGGATGAGACTCTATTCATAAATCACAACTCACTTTTAGGACGATCACTGACATTTATTGAGACGAACACACAAACAAAAATACAGATAAAAAACACTCTTCTCGTTCTTTAATTAACTTAAAAGCTATAATTCAGGCTTCATTTATTACGTCGTTGAATATTTCTAGCATTTCTACACGTTGTTTAAAACTTCCGTTTTGTAGCGTCGAAAGTATTCTGATTCTTTTACAAAATCCGCGTCGTCCTTTTTTCGTTCTACAGTCGGACCTCTATTTAACGAAGTCGCTAAATCCCGAAAAAAAGTTCGTTATATGGAAAATTCGTTAAATAGAGAGTCACCTTTTAAAATACTTTAAACTACATAAAACATATTTTAAACCCATAAACACTAAATATAATTTTAAAAAAGTGATTAATCACTCTTTTTGTATAAATTACTAGCAGGTTACACCCGCTTCGCTGGTCCATTTTCCAAATGATCCTTGATCAAACAAAATTATGAATTCGTCCTTGTATTTTAAATCAATATGGACCTTCACCGGGAAAATTTTTCCGCATTTACTGAATACTATGCGAACGCTATTTAGCTTTATAATATCTTATGGGTTAGGCAAAATTCGGACTATTCAGAAGAAATTCTTTTTACAGTATATATTTAAAGTAGAGGTTGGGAAGAAAATACGGCCGTTGTGATAATCAGAAATGTTAAAATGTTCTCTAGTCACCACACTACTAAAAGGAGAGATAATTACAATGATTGCAGGGAGTGACCACTGAACATTACTTATGTTCGGATTATTCACTTTCGTTTGATAGTTCTTGAACTCCAGGCTTCTCAGCTTGGTGCTATGTGTGGTTCTGGTAGCTTAAATACAATTTCTCTCTACGTTGCATTATATTTTGTAATACACGTCTTCTAGCAGGTCTACTGCAGTTTTCTATCTTCGGATTACAACAGAGTAAATACGGTAAAAAAAATGTAATAAATTGATTGCACACAAAAGTGTTTAACTTTCATTAAAAGAAATTTGAATCACATAAAAGTGGATTTTCAAAAACGAAGTGTTTGAATAAAATTAAAATAATGTCATTTTCATTACCATTTCCTTTATATATATATACCACTTGCAATTATGTAACTGTTAACCTGAAAAAAAAAAAACTCGATAACTCATTATGGTAGAAAAATAAACCTCTTGTTTTCATCCAATTAAATTCTTCCCAATCGTCCATAATCGGGTGCACAGCTAAGTTTTACGGCAAACATTAGAAGTGTTTGCAAACTATATGGTTCCAAATTTACCAGAGTTAACACATGTAAAACATACGTAATTATGCGCCAGACTACATCCCATTAAATAAAGTCAAATTGCTGTCGGCTGAATTATAGATCTTTCGCCAAAAATACTCTTTGTAAATGACAAATAAAGTCAGTTATACAAAACTTAATAACCTAACAGGTTATAATATAACGAAATAATCTTTTTGATGCACCGAAGACCCTTTTTTCATTTCTCTAAAGAGTGCAATAACACGGAGAAATAAATACACTTTTTATTTTCAAAATTACATTATTCTTCAGTCTGCTGCCGAAATAAACCTAAAATCGTTAATTTTTTCCTCAGTTTAGCGAATAGGATTGTGCGTCAGAAGAACTTGCTTTATAATGATTTCTATTTTCAATTTTATCTGCATTTAGGTACTTTTTTTCTTATCTAGGCTAAAATGATAAATCAACAAATATTGTTCCACCAGCCACCATTGGAATTTCAAAATTTTTTCCCAAGTATTTATTTTTTAGTGACAGTAAAATAACTTCAAATGAAAAAATATATAATACTAAATCTTCTGTTCTCCGTTTGCTTCATAATGAAAAAACATAAATTTACTAATAGCTAAGTACAAATTTCATGTAATCTTCTACAATCGCGATCACTGTCTGACAGTCACTGTCTGATCACTGATCTGACTCTTTCAAATATAAAAGAAACATCTAAATAGTTCAGTAAATACACTAATTAGCAGGTAACCTGATTACGGAAGATTAATCCAATATCAAAAACCTTAAAAAAACTGAAAATGGGATGACGAATTAAAAAGACAATCGAAAATGTATTTCAGTAAGCAATTTTTATTGCAAAATATTTTCTTTTATGGTATTAATAACGCAAAATTGCATAAATTTTCTTAAGAATAATCTTTAGTACTTAACATTTGAAACAGTAGACTTTTCTAAAAGAAAAATTGGCGATATATGTTTAAAAAAAAAAAAAAAAGAAAAGAAAAGAAAAGAAAGAGAGTGGACAATATTTGTTGATCTGAGTTCGAGGTTATAAAAGTCATAAGTTTGGGGAAAAACAAAATAGCATGTATCTGTACGCGAAAAATATTTTAAATATCTGAAATTAAATTATTTATAATATGTGTGTGTGGGGGGGGGGGGGGCAAACGTTTGCATTAAAATTTAAATATTTGACTCCACTTTTATAATATTAACTGCTGTTTATGTAATATCATTATTTTTATAATTACATCTGCTAGTTTTTTCTGTAAGAGATACATAATAATAATAATAATAATAATAAAAATTGTTACTCACAAGGAAGGTCTCCTTAAAACGCATACTCAAAATATTTTGAAAAAGGAAATGCTAATAAAATGACTCATGTATGTAAAAAAGATCGGTAAAAATATAGCGGTCGAATCGCAGTAGAAAATCTGTAAAAAAATATTTAGCGCAAACAGTATTTGGCGCAAACAGACGAACGCTCGACGCTCTTTGGCGAACCAATAGGTTTCCTCGCCAAATGCAAGAGATTGAAATGCATTTATAAATTCCTTGTTAAATAAGTAATTAAATGCCTAATGCTTAATGAATTTAAACTTAAACTGTGGATTAGTTTACTATTTTTGCTGTAAGCTTATATAATATATGCAAATTGCGTGTTACTTGTATTGAGCTATTTAATTTTATATGGTGTCACCGGCTGGATAAGTTTTAAGGGTGTTTTAATTAAGAATGCTATCATTAAACATTTCGATATTAAATTGTTGTTTCCATGCCAATAAAACTCTCTTGTTGTCTCTGACACTAACAATATCGAAGTCAAATTGCCAATGCTCAGAATCGGACCTTAATTTGAGTTTGAAACACTTTTAATCCATTTAAATTTCATTGTAAACGGCATAAATACGATCGTTAAATTTCATTGTTACATATATAAATGTATATGACAAAACTGCAGTTATAAATATGTATTTATTTAAGTTAAACTTACTTAAACTAACTTCGTATCGAGAGTTAAAAAAGTTTTTCTTAAAGAATATTTATCATAGTAATATTCAAAATTTTATCGTGTCGCCATCCAGCGCTAAAACGCAAAAAATGAAATTTTCATTATTTTTTTAGGAATGCTAAATAGAAGTTCTGCCGATTTTTTTATGGATATATATATATTTATGAGAAGAATATTCTATAATTTTTTTCAAATAATGCTGAGCATGCGCTTATGGGGAACTTCCTTGATATCATTTTATCAATTTTCAGATACATTTTTCTTAACCTGATGCAAAAGATAAATCGCCAAATATTATTTCAATTGCAATATTTCAACTGAGTAATTCTTTAAGTATTACGAACATTCTTTTTCATGTTTAAATTAAATATATTCGTTTTTTAATATTATCACTCATTAAAATGGATTTCTTTTTTTTTTCTTTTTTAAAGATTTTAAATAAAATTAGTAACAGTTTTTTGTCTTTTATTTTTCTAGGTGTAATAGCCGTTTCAATTTTTTTAACAACAAAAAACTTCGCCAAGAAATAAAATGCTAACCTTATCGTCCAAAATAACAGAACTTTCCGTCATACTTCTATAACTAATCTAGGTAGAACGATGTGTTATAGCTTAAAACCTTCCCTGAAACGATACCTATCTAACGGTATAAGTTCCGTAAAAATCCATGCAGTAGAACTCGAAATCTAGGCGTTCGGAACGAAATTTCCGTTTGGATTTTATATATATGATAGATAATATAATAGGTAATAGATTTTTTATATCTATAATAGAATAGATAATAGATTATGTGTTATGAACTATCTCAAAGTTTAAAACAGATCGCATTGTTAGATTTCCTAATTTTAACAATATCGCGTTATGTTAGTTCCACATTCCACCACCAGGGAGCGCACTATATTCTCAACGAAAGCGTATTTGAACGAAACTCCTTCATACAACCTTTCCGTAGATACATGAATCGGGAGGGTGGCGGTCTTAACCAATAATTTAAGATAATTGCTGAAATTACTACGAAAAATATTTTAAAGGGGCCCTACGCGGGCCCCTAATAGAGTTAGAGGAAATCGGAAGACGGCAAAATAATCGCGGGGAAAAGTTTGCTTGGGTGCTTCGGAGCTACATTTGGCGCGAGATCTAAGCTCTACGACCAATAGGAGCCCAGATATTTAAGGAAATATGAAGCAACAAAGTCCAAAATAATAGAATTTTCCGTACCAATTCTATACCCAATCTAGGTAGAATGATGTGTTATAGCTTAAAACCTTCCCTGGAACGATACCTATCTAACGGTATCAGTTCCGTAAAAATCCATGCGGTAGAACTCGAAATCTCGGCGTTCGGAACGAAATTTCCGTTTGGATTTTATATATATAATAGATATCTATTTGTTTTATATATTTTACCCTTCAAAAAGAAACTTGCAAGGGAAATAAGAATGAAACAAAACATTGTCTGAAAATACATTGTTAAAAAGATAATTTTACATTACAATCACGATTTTTTATTATGGTCGATAAGCTGTTTCGAGGAATACCAAATTTTAAAGCAATATTCTTTTTCTTCACGCTTTTATCCACCACATCAAGATTTTTTTCTTTTATGCCAAGCACTTTCTCTTTGACATTTTCGAGCTAAAAGAACCGAAATTACCAGCACGACTGAATGATCTGGAAAACGACAGACTCTAGTTAAAGGACACGAGGCAGACACTTCTTGGATGAAAAGCAAATAATCACAGCGATTTTACTGCTCTCGGTGAGTTAGGTGCTGGTAAGACCTGTTCATGGTCATTGATCATCATAAAATGTGTTAAAAGAAAGAATAAGTTTGAAATGTCCAGTAATATTTTGGCAAATAGGTAGGAAAAAAAATTTAGATTCCAAGAAAAAGTTCGTTAAATAGAGAATGCACTTCGCTATTTGGAGGTTATTTTACGAAGAAATTCGCGAAATGTTCTTGGTCGCAAGGAAAAGTTCGTAAAATAGAGAAATTCGCAAAATAGAGGTTCGTTAAATAGAGGTTCGACTGTATTTACTTTTTCTGCATTTCCACTTCACACAGCTTCGTTAAGGCTCGTTTTCCTTTTTAATCTCGAAGCGGAAAATACGATGTCGGGGACACTCAGTCTGATAAAGGTGTTGCTTGCGAAATTCCCTAAGACTTTTTATTCGGGGGGGGGGGGAGGACCTTGAATTGCCAAGTCAGATCTTAGTATCTGCCAACTCATTGAGAAGCAAAAATAAATAGTTCTCGACATTTGCCAACTAGTTTTATAATTTTGCCAAGTTACCACAATTAGAGAAAGCAATATAGATCTTATTTGTAAAAATCTTAATGCTATTTCCAATTAATCTTAATGCTATTTCCAACTTTTGCCAAGTCTATCAGAAATAGAAAGTGTATTATAGCTTTTTATTAAAGTTTTAAACAAATTTGACAACTAAGTTCGTGCCAAGTGTAACAGAAATCCGCGGACGTTTGGGAGGGGGGAGGGGATTTCCCATGTCCCCCCTTAAGCGAGGGCCGTGCTTCGATTTCTACGAGTACCCACTAGTACTAAGCGTAAATACGGTTAGGTTCCCTTAGAAAGACCCCCACGGAGGGCACCCCTTCCCTTTGGACCTATATCCCTCTTGTTGATAATTGGCCGTCATAAACACAACCACAACCAACCCACTAATACTTCAAACTATTTCAAAAATATTATTAAAGACCCAACCAAAATCAAATCTTTTTAAAGAAAAAAAATATTTCCGTAGAGCCTTTTAAAACATGAAGTTTTAAATGCGCAAAGCTAAATAAAAAAATTATTTAAGCCACTTAAAATATAAAGTTTTAAATGTACAAAATTATATTTAAAAATACTTACAAAACAATTCTTAAAATCACGTTTCTTATTTTATTTTATTTTATCGTTTATTTATTATTATTTAGACTTTATAATGAAACGTCACTCATTAATTTGAATTAAAAGCAACTGTTGTAAATTTTTGCGTGACTTATTCCTTCAACCATTGTAGAAAAAATATATCATTTTAACCTTCATATGTTGCACTGTATGAGTCAATAGCAACTATTAAACTGTTTTCTTGTCTCCAAAGCTTCGTTTAAAAAAGTCTCTACGTCTCTCTAAAACAGTCAAAAAAGTCTTTAATGCATAGCCGGTTTCTTTGAATAATGATACTCAAAGAAACTGGTAATAACTTAAAATCTTCAAACAATCATTATCAAAGAAATATTCTCCTGCTAGAGTTAATACGATTATAATGTGCTTTGTTACTCCGTTTTTTCAACGGACACTTATATTAAATTATTCGTTCAACAATTGGCTGTAATTGCGTGCAATGTCTAGAAAATTCTTGAAGACAAAGAGAGAAATGTCAGGATTTTTTTATAAACAATTTTTAATCAAATTTTCGTCATGAAAATTGGACACATTTTACAAGCTATGAATCATACGTTTTTCAAAGTGGTCATACTTGAATCATATCGTCTCATATTGACCTCTAAACACATTACGTGATGATATTCAGGGTTAATCAGAAAGTTTTGCGCATACTTTTGTGTGAACTTATGTTGTCCTATGAAACATATGTTAGCCCTATGATGTTATTGCAAAGGTTGTGTGAGTTGAATTATAATTGGACGCATAATTAACCCTTGAACGTCACACTGGTGCGAATTCGAACCGACCAAAATTTCAAATCGTCGGTGAATTTTGAAAATCATGATTTTGTTAACTAAAATTTTGATTAACAAAATGGCATTTTTTATTCTAATAAAAAAAAGTAACTAACGCTGCTGTTGCAACCGTAATTGAATTTATTGTGACCGCGGCTCTTTCTAGGCTTACATAAAAAAAAAAAAAAAAAAAAAAAAAAAAACTATTCCAAATAAAAACACAAAAATTGCTAGTTTTATAGAGAAGTACTATAAATACTCTGAAGCAAAAAGTTTTTAAATCAAAGAATTATTTCAAGCACTATTTAGTCTTAAAATCGATCAAAATAGTTCAGTTTAATATGATTTATAGGCTTTAAAAATATACATAGCAATTTAACCATCTTTCGCAAGCAAATACTTGACTTGATTGTTGTGTGCAATGTTCAATCTTTTTTTGAATTTGTCTAATTTTTTTATTTTAATTTTTAATTTATTTAAAATTTCATTATCTGAATTTATTTCATATTTCTAAAAAGTAAATTTTTCAGCTACTGTTGCCAGATTAAAGAAAAAAAAAGGGTAAATAGTAACATTTTGAAACACGTTTAAATTCAAAAATATATTTACATGTGAGTGTAGAAAAAATTACATAATATTTAAAAAGCCCAAATAATAATATTGTCAAGCACTTGTCAATTGAAAATTATATTTACATGTGAATATTAAAAGAGAAAGGAAAATTTTAAATGGTCAAATTATTACATGCACAAAACAGAAAAAGTTACGTCGTTTAAAATAATATTTTAAAACATCCTATTTAAAACAATTTTCTTATAGCCTCTAAGAAGGAGCTTTTTTTTCTAGATATTATTACAAGTTCAAGATGCAGAGATATTTTTTACTTAACTATTTTATATAAGCTGATTTTCAAATTTGTCATAGATTTTACTTAATCAATCACGAAATAAGGCGTCAGATGTCGTAACAGCGATGGATGTGACCGTGAGAGCCAAAAAAATCACCAAGTTAAAGGGAAATAAATAGGAACCCGATTACAGAAGATCGCCCGCCACTGTTCGTAAAAATAACGTTCAATCTTCCCTAACCGGGAAAACTTTTCAAAGCAGAGCAAATTAGTGTGTTTTTAGATTCTGCGCTATATGAGTTGAAGAACATAGCTCGTAGGTGCAGAGCTCCCTAGTTTTTGATAAAATTAAAAATCGCAGTTCGTTTTCCCATTAAGTTTCGTATAAGAATGAAGTGCTATATTTCATTACCTCTGTATTTCCAATAAAGCTATTTTTAAGCAGTTGAAGCTATGGAATCCTAAATCACCATAATGTGGAGTCCACGGGTTAAATGTCATTTTCGGAACACGGATTATTATGACTTATTTTGCAATTTTGTGCACTTTTTAATTTTTAAAATATTTTTTTGGAAATTCGAATATTTATTTTTACATTTTGGGCAACTCTTGATAGTGTTATGCTCTACGTTTAAACTAGATTATTTAAGTTAACCCAACCCCCAAAACTTACTGAATGAGTTCCAGAAACTCAATTTATGAGTTCAAGCAATTTATGGCTGTTATATAACCCGTTGATTCGTTGAGTTATTCAAAGTTTCTTCGAATAACCTTCGGTTACCATTTTTTATTGTTATTTCTGTTATTGCAGATATTTGGTTTTTTCATTGGTTGTTGTTAAAATTGTGCATCTTTTTTGTTTCTTAAATATTTTATTTTTATTTTTTAAATAAAGGTTTACAGTTACAAATTTAACCTATGCACATGCGCACGCACACTTCTGTTTTGTTTAATGAATTATTAAAAAAAGAAATTGTTGTGCTACACTATGGTAAAGTAAAATGTTAAAATCATCCGCTCGCTATTGAATAATTTAATAAAAATAGCTAACCCCTTCGGGTCTGACGTACTATTATTAGTACATGTCTTTTCATTGAGTATTATTTTGTCTTAACAATTACTTTTGTTACTGTTACTATCCACGTGTAGTAATGATAGTATACGTCGATGTATTTCTTATTATGATTTCATTTATGTTTTGGCATTTAGCAATAATAATAATAACATTAAAAGTTTGCTAAATTCTCTCTGCACCATTGGCAATTCTTTCATTTTAACCCCATACATATGACGCCCGAACTCAGTTCAGGCAACGAAAATGCGCCGATTTTGGAATGCCCGATATGAGTTCGGGCAAGAGAAAAATCGGTGTTTCAATTCCGTGAAGCCCGAACTCAGTTCGTACAATGTATAATATGTAATTTATCATTTTCCCAATAGATCGCGATACTTTCCCGCGAAAAGGTTGGCATTTTCGGCCATTTATCGGATTTTTGTAATTTTGCAGCTCTTCCCAAATTTCATTCAAACCACATTATGTTTGACAGGCAGGTATATAATTTTTTTCGGTTAAAGGTTTAGTTAAAAGGTTTAGTTTCGGTAAAAGGTTAAGATAAAGGTTTCTTTGCATTGTTTTTAATCTTCCTGCCAATACCAATATTTATCTTGAAAACTATGTCATTTGATTTATTTTGCTATCATCTGAGCAAAAATTACTGTAATCCATTAACATTTCCCATATATGTGAAAATATTGAATGTAGTAGTTATTTCGTTTAATTTTTTTTTAAATAATCTATTTCTAACATTTTGATGATAATAACGAAAAAAAAAAAAAAAAAAAAAAAAAAAAAAAGCATTTTAAGAAATTACAACGAACATTTGGAAAATGATTTTTTCGAAGACTAAAATCTAAGACATTAAAAATCGCACGGAGTTGATCATACATTACGTACGCCATGAATTAAACATTAACATTCCTGGACCCATCATGAACAAATTAAAGAAATTTCAGTTTTACAATTCTCGGTACTGTAAAATTTTAAACTTCTACGGAGCTGGTCATACATTACGTACGCCATGGATTAAACATTAATAGTGTTATTACACGTAAAAATTGCAAGCGACAAAAATCACCTGCGACTCGTACGTATTATCCACCTGGAACTTACGTATTATCCAAGCATTTCATTGGCTGTTCGAGAAAAGGCTTTTCCAGCGTCAGATTTCCAAAACATTTTGTGTTTCCTGTAAAAAATATCAATGAAACAGAAAAGATATACCAGAAAAATCATTACAACACTACATTTTAGTAATTACATTTTAAAGCAGATGTAAACGACACAGACGAAAAGTAAACAAGAAGTTTTTCTCCAACACCCAGTGTACTGTCGGTACTTATAAGTACCACCGAGTAATTCAACTGTTAAATCAAATACATACACCGTTCACCTAAAATAGCTAGTCAAATTGTATTCTAAGATATTAATGAACACATAAAAAAACACCATCACCTATCTTATATCCTTTACCGTGTCTCCAGCAATAAAAAGACGAGCGTGACAATCAGTACAAAATGCCGGCACAAAACACATCGACTGTTTCAAAGATAACCTCCTTCCTCGCTAAAATAACAAACCTAGAACTACTGCTGCCATGTATCCGGATAAAGTGGAGTTAAAAGAGTGTTTTTGCAAAGTACTATTATAATATTAGTAATATTCATTATGGGATGAAAGTTTAAAGTGAGTGGTACTTATAAGTACCATCAGTAGATAAAGGTTAAAAGGTATTAATCCGTCGAGAGCCGGAAGTTAAATTTTGTCATGAATCCAATACTTTTCTTTTTTTTTTCTTTAAGATTGAAAAAAGTTTTAAAAAAATAGTAAAATGTAAAAAAAAAAAAAAAAAAAAAAAAAAAAAAAAAAAAGTAGCTGAGTTAGAACACTGAAGAATACTTTAGGAAATAGCAAGTAATATAGAATAAATAATAACAAAAGTTATAATAAATCTTTTTTTAGAAGAAGCATTTATTTTTATTATTGAAAGTGGCCATTTATTATCCTTTCTACAAAGGTAATATTCTCAAACTTTTCTCAAACGCACCTTGTACTTGTATAACTGCAAATTTTACAATGCAGAAAAAAACCTTTCGATAATAAATCAGTTTTCTAATTCTGTACTAAATATATTTTAGTGAATGGTGGACAATTTTTTTCCCCTCTAAGCCGTTTAATGATCTTTAAAAAATTCCAATTTTAGAAATGAAAATAAAAAATTCATGTCCGTATTGGTGAATATCGTTTTGCTTCTGTTATGTTGTAAAAGCTTTACATAACATTTCCCCTTCTTAAATTTACATAAACTTAATTTTGTATATTCTGTTAATTTTAATAATCTACTTCCTTTCACCATCTTTCAATTTTGACAGCAAAATTTTATTAAGTTTTAAATATTAAATCCTAAATCTTTATTTTTTTAATTATTTCATTTAAAATTACATTTATTATATTCTATTTTCTTTTTCCATTTTTCTGGTAGACTTTCATAAAATTACCGAAATCGTTTGCCAGAGAAACGAAATTATTACTACTAAAGCTTCCCTTAATTTTATTGCTTTCAATTCACCTCGCATCCCAAAAGATGCAATTTTTAAGAAGGTTTTATTCCTTATCTCAAAACAGACAGGAAATTCCTTTCGACGTCATAGGAACTCCCACATAGCAAACATTCCTTTTCTCCCCACTTCTTCAGTGCGTTGCCATTCCATGGTCATAATCCTACTACAAAATCTTTTTCGCCGGAAGTGCTAGCGACAGGCCATCTTTAAAAATATTCTGATTGGCTGACGTTGCAGAGATCGTTTCCTGATTTCGGCAGGCAATTTGAAAAAGATTCAGTTGGTTATTTTTATCGGTAGAGAGAACATCGTTTTTCTGATACGGAATTTTTGCCGTTGGGCCCCTTGGCCCAACGAGCAGCCGTTTCTTATTAATAACGTTTAATTCAAGATGAAAATTAATTAAATATATTCTTCAACAGTTTTTACAGAAAAATCTTTATTTTTGTGAAACTCCCAGAATTATCTTCGTGGACTTCATTTCTCCTGAATATCTCTAAATCACTTTAAAGAAATGAATTTTCATCCTGCATGAAATTTCAGGAATACTGATGGTGATTTCCAGTATGAGCATCTTGATTCCCAACTACCCGACGTAAATAGATTTTGATAGTTGGAGCCCGGCATAAGCATTTCCAAATTCCAATAGTACTTTCCTGCCTCTTTCACCTTTCATCATGATTCATAGAATTTACTTGTAATTTCCAATCACCACTTAACTTCGAATGAACTTGAACTTGCATGATGGATCTCATTATTTGGCTTAGCATCAAGTTTCGATATCATCACATTAATGTCCTTCAAGTGTTTTTGGAGTCATTAATAACATTTTATCATAATATAATTTTTTGATCGATTTATTGAACTCTAATGACAATTTCTCACAAATAATATGGATTGAAAAACTTTCAGACTGATTCATCACCATTACACCATCGTATTATTCGTCAGTAATTCAATATTGAAAAATAATCATCGATTTAATTTTACTACTATTAATAATATTAATAATATGCAATGATGTTTCAAGAAAAGTCTATGTTAAATTATTTTCATTATGAATATATTTTTATAAATGCATATATCTGTTGCAAGGATCCTGCACGATTAAGTATATTTTTATATAAATAAAGTGATTGGTTTAGCAATATTGTTTTATGTTATGTTTCCATACCTACAACATTTCAAGGGGTGAGTAACTACCATTCATTTATTTATTTATTTGAAAGTTCATTATCTTCTAGTTTATTTAAATTTATTTACATCGCATTTACATGGCCACTATATGTACGGCCGTAGTGTGATTTCGGGGAATGTGAATTGAATTTGTTTCGATCAGATTTGAATATTTCTTTTCGAATTTTCGTTTCAATTTACATATCCCGGATTCTCACTTAACATTAATGGCGCCGCGACTTCAGAGATCGTTTCTGGTATTATTGCATCATGGTTTTTCAATAATTTTTTTTTCTTTTCTCTAGTAAGCGTTTACGATGACGTAAAAATTTAGCGATTTCGCTTCAAAACTTTTAACATTTTAAAACTTTTTGCATATTTTTTTACTTTCTCTTATAAACTCCTATAAATAAATTATTAAATAAATATTTTTTATAAATAGATGACTTAATTATTCTTATAATGCTTTATTATGATTTTTTTTGCAATTAACTTATTTAAAAGTTACGTTTTTCAAGTTCATAAACATTAAAAATTTTATTTACTACTTCACCATTATTTTAATCTCTACGTTTTCTCTCATGTGCAGATATTATTTTGATTTTGAATATATTCTGGTACATTTATATTAATTTTGAAAGAGAAATATTTTCTTTTATATATTATGTGTGCCTTTTTCTGATTGAACAATATTTTTATCTTCAAGGACATGGTATAGAATATCATTATATGTTTATGAAGTTCTAATTTTGTGTTTATTTGATATACAAAATGAAAAAGTTTTGATAATTGCTTCATTTAATATGGAGATGATACAAGTTTATAGTTTTAAAATTTTTAATAGGTATGTGACGGTTTTCTTTTAAACAATTTATTTCACAGTGTTATAATGTTTTATAAAAATTAAAAGTTATGTTATTTATAGAAATATAGTGACATTTTTAATATTATGAAATCTAAACAATTTTATGCTATAATGCATTAATGAAATTTTTAAAATAACGATATAAAAATTTAATATCAATGATTTAATATATTTAATTATTATAAAGTTTCACAAGTTTATATCATAATTGTGTTTTATACTTATTATTGTTGAATAATTTTAAGAAACTCATAAATTTTGGTTCAAAAACATCTTTTTTAATTCAATTACAATGCATTTTTTTTATGATTATCAAGATTCTAAATTTTTATTCATTAACTTTCATATCTCATTGGAATATTAAGTAGTATTACATGTACATATCATGCAGTAACTATCGGAATTCATTAGCGCATGGTGAACTCTATTACTTGCTGTATGATACGGCATCTTAATGCCACTCTTCACATATTTTTTTTTATTATTGCTGTCAATTTTGAATGTTTTCATTGTGGGTTAATTTAGTCGATTAGTATCAGCATTCCATGCACTGCGGGCGGCGCAACAGTGTGCTAGGCGTATATGGTACATTGTGGTCTATTGGTACTATTTGCTGAGTTGTTCTACTTGACATTCACCTAGAATTGGTTTTTAAATATATAATAATATTGCTCACATAAAACTTAGAAATAATTACCTTTCAATCTTATCAAAAAAAAAAAAATAAATAAATAATTAAATATAAATAAATAATTAAAAAAAAAAAATAATAATAATAAGAAGAATAATCATAATAATAAATTTTTGAATCTTTTAAATTGCAAATAAGCTATTTGTTAAAAAATAATCTGATCAATAATTTGAGAATTATTAAATAAATAAATTATTTATACCAATAGCATTATATTATAAATACAATTTTATATGTTGCTAGACATGAAATTTATTCTCCTGTTAGGTTTTAGAAATTTATAATTATCTCATAGCATTCCCAATTCTCCTGTGCTTTTTATACCCCTTAAAATATTTATTTTTTTTACATACTATAGCATTTATTTTACCCCCCCCCCCCTTATGTTTAAAGGTATCTTTGGTTATCTCTGGTACTTTCACTGGTCAGAGCTGTCACCCAAGGTTTCTGTGGATTTTCCTGTGCATAGACCAAAAAATTCCCGTAAATGGTGTACAGGTCTACCAGCCAGATATTATTTTTTTTTCATTTCATTTGGAAGAATGTGGGACTTCCAACTGTTACGGAGACAAGTTAACAAGATCTTGCTCTTGAGATTAGCCAATTTTTGGTTCTCAGACAGCTGTGAGGCTCTACGCGCATTTTTCTGTACTCAATAGATAAATTTGTAATTTCTTATTTTGTCAGTAGATTATATTTATCATAGAGCAGTCCATTTTATTTTATTATTTTGGTATTTGCTCGGAGATCAAAGTATTTTTTTACTTGCCGGCTTCCATAAGGGTTGGGTCACAAAAGAAAATAGCTTTCTTTCCCCCCTCCGGTTCGTCTCGTGCGATAATTTATAAACTCTGATAAGATACCACTTATTTTTACAATATTGGCTTTTTATGCTATAGTCAAAATTTAATCTTTTCTATGTTATTTCAATTTATAATAGATTTTTTCGCACTGTGAGAATTATTTAACTTCTTGCTGAGGATATCAAAACATTACTGTTTTATTAATTTAAAAAGGGTACCCTATAACCTAAAAATCTAACTTATAATATAAATTGAAGAAAAATGATGTATAAAAAAAAAAATAAGAAAATAATAAAAAGAAATGAAACAAAA
This sequence comes from Maratus speciosus, assembly GCA_963932465.1. NCBI lineage: Eukaryota > Metazoa > Arthropoda > Arachnida > Araneae > Salticidae > Maratus > Maratus speciosus. The sequence continues at coordinate 48,481 of CAWVRF010000127.1, read as the reverse complement.
ATAAAAAGAAATATGAAATGAAATTATGAAATAAAAAAAATAAAGAAAGAAAATGAAATATATAAAAATAAAATATAAAGACTTACCTTGATTTCAATTTTTCTATTTCTTTTTTATTCTCTCCCAGGCTAACTCATCCAGTTAGATAAATTCTTTCTGCTTGTAGATAGTACGGACTACTTTGTAGTTACTATGAATTGGGTAGAAAATAATTTTTTTGGTGTCAACCGGTGTCGCATTAATGAATATTTCTGATCAATTTATTTCTTTTTGTGGACATTTGGTTAATTTTTTTAACACACATTGTATGAATGGAATGAGTGAGTAATATGCATACATATATAAAAATAAATGATAACATATGTAAAAAACATATGAAAAATATGTGTAAACACATATTGGAAATCGGTAGTCTTTATAAAGCATTGTATGTCACCAATACTATGGAGAAACTTCTCTACGTTCTTTGTTTGACTAACACATTGCTTAGATTTCATCATAGGAATTTTTTTTTACGTTTTGTATACTCCTCAGCACTTAACGTTTAAACATTTGATATTCAATGAATTATTAAAAGAATAAATAATTAAATAAAATTATTTAAAATAAAAAGATCATAAACAAATCAAAAATTTTGATATCTGCATATGTTATTCAATATTTGATACAAAATCAATATTACTATTGCTAACTTAATTTGTGAGAATGTTTCATGCCTTTAATATAAGAATCATCTATTAGCTTAGTAGACTTTATAAACAAAATAAAATAAAATTTTCTCTGTATTTTTCTGAAAAAATTTAAGAGATTTATAACAGATAAACTTACCTTTTCATGTCCTAAATATTCTTTTGCATCCAAGACTTTTTGAAAGCTTCATAAATTCCTTGAAATTTTTATTTTGTACTGATGTCTGATAATTTTACTTTCATTGTGTTATTCATTTAAGTAAAAAACTGATTTCTCATAACATAATAGTAATGATAATATTTTTACTTTGAACAGAAGCTACAAATCTCAATATATTGTTGTTTTTTTATATTTATGTGGTAAAACATTATAAAGCTTTTTCTATATTACTATTGTTGACACAGAAATACTGTTATGTTAATGTCAGTTATGAATTATTGGTAAAACTGTTGACTATTATTTTGATTCACTTTTATATTGCTTTAATTGTATACTCATCATCTGCACATGAGAGTCATAGGTTTTCGTGTTCTATTTCACAACTCACCCCTAAACTATAATATGCATATCCTGCATCTGTTGAAATGTTTTGTGTTTTGCAGAGAAATAACTGTTTGTACCTATAGTTTTATTTCATAATACATTTCATTGACATTTAATATATGTGAATTCACACCGTCACTGTTATGTACTATATATACCTTGTATTTCATGTACCATGCTTAAAAATTTATATGTTTTTAGGTGCTGTTTTTATAGCTTGTTCCTTCTTAAATCCAAATTTTCACTATTTTAAAACTTCTGCAGCTATAATTTAAATTTTTAATTTCTCTTTTTGTGAGGTTATTGTGCAAATCACATGATTTTCCTCGTTTCAATTTTATAAAATGTTTGCCTTTTGGTTTTAAATAACCGTTGACTAAACATTTTTTTTTACTATTTTTTTTTGTATGCAGCGGAGATAAAATGTTATGTTGTAAAAGCTTTACATAACATTTCTCCTTCTTAAATTTACATAAACTTAATTTTGTATATTCTGTTAATTTTAATAATCTACTTCCTTTCACCATCTTTCAATTTTGACAGCAAAATTTTATTAAGTTTTAAATATTAAATCCTAAATCTTTATTTTTTTAATTATTTCATTTAAAATTACATTTATTATATTCTATTTTCTTTTTCCATTTCTCTGGTAGACTTTCATAAAATTACTGAAATCGTTTGCCAGAGAAACGAAATTATTACTACTAAAGCTTCCCTTAATTTTATTGCTTTCCATTCACCTCGCATCCCAAAAGATGCAATTTTTAAGAAGGTTTTATTCCTTATCTCAAAACAGACAGGAAATTCCTTTCGACGTCATAGGAACTCCCACATAGCAAACATTCCTTTTCTCCCCGCTTCTTCAGTGCGTTGCCATTCCATGGTCATAATCCTACTACAAAATCTTTTTCGCCGGAAGTGCTAGCGACAGGCCATCTTTAAAAATATTCTGATTGGCTGACGTTGCAGAGATCGTTTCCTGATTTCGGCAGGCAATTTGAAAAAGATTCAGTTGGTTATTTTTATCGGTAGAGAGAACATCGTTTTTCTGATACGGAATTTTTGCCGTTGGGCCCCTTGGCCCAACGAGCAGCCGTTTCTTATTAATAACGTTTAATTCAAGATGAAAATTAATTAAATATATTCTTCAACAGTTTTTACAGAAAAATCTTTATTTTTGTGAAACTCCCAGAATTATCTTCGTGGACTTCATTTCTCCTGAATATCTCTAAATCACTTTAAAGAAATGAATTTTCATCCTGCATGAAATTTCAGGAATACTGATGGTGATTTCCAGTATGAGCATCTTGATTCCCAACTACCCGACGTAAATAGATTTTGATAGTTGGAGCCCGGCATAAGCATTTCCAAATTCCAATAGTACTTTCCTGCCTCTTTCACCTTTCATCATGATTCATAGAATTTACTTGTAATTTCCAATCACCACTTAACTTCGAATGAACTTGAACTTGCATGATGGATCTCATTATTTGGCTTAGCATCAAGTTTCGATATCATCACATTAATGTCCTTCAAGTGTTTTTGGAGTCATTAATAACATTTTATCATAATATAATTTTTTGATCGATTTATTGAACTCTAATGACAATTTCTCACAAATAATATGGATTGAAAAACTTTCAGACTGATTCATCACCATTACACCATCGTATTATTCGTCAGTAATTCAATATTGAAAAATAATCATCGATTTAATTTTACTACTATTAATAATATTAATAATATGCAATGATTTTTCAAGAAAAGTCTATGTTAAATTATTTTCATTATGAATATATTTTTATAAATGCATATATCTGTTGCAAGGATCCTGCACGATTAAGTATATTTTTATATAAATAAAGTGATTGGTTTAGCAATATTGTTTTATGTTATGTTTCCATACCTACAACATTTCAAGGGGTGAGTAACTACCATTCATTTATTTATTTATTTGAAAGTTCATTATCTTCTAGTTTATTTAAATTTATTTACATCGCATTTACATGGCCACTATACGTACGGCCGTAGTGTGATTTCGGGGAATGTGAATTGAATTTGTTTCGATCAGATTTGAATATTTCTTTTCGAATTTTCGTTTCAATTTACATATCCCGGAATCTCACTTAACATTAATGGCGCCGCGACTTCAGAGATCGTTTCTGGTATTATTGCATCATGGTTTTTCAATAATTTTTTTTTCTTTTCTCTAGTAAGCATTTACGATGACGTAAAAATTTAGCGATTTCGCTTCAAAACTTTTTGCATATTTTTTTACTTTCTCTTATAAACTCCTATAAATAAATTATTAAATAAATATTTTTTATAAATAGATGACTTAATTATTCTTATAATGCTTTATTATGATTTTTTTTTGCAATTAACTTATTTAAAAGTTACGTTTTTCAAGTTCATAAACATTAAAAATTTTATTTACTACTTCACCATTATTTTAATCTCTACGTTTTCTCTCATGTGCAGATATTATTTTGATTTTGAATATATTCTGGTACATTTATATTAATTTTGAAAGAGAAATATTTTCTTTTATATATTATGTGTGCCTTTTTCTGATTGAACAATATTTTTATCTTCAAGGACATGGTATAGAATATCATTATATGTTTATGAAGTTCTAATTTTGTGTTTATTTGATATACAAAATGAAAAAGTTTTGATAATTGCTTCATTTAATATGGAGAGGATACAAGTTTATAGTTTTAAAATTTTTAATAGGTATGTGACGGTTTTCTTTTAAACAATTTATTTCACAGTGTTATAATGTTTTATAAAAATTAAAAGTTATGTTATTTATAGAAATATAGTGACATTTTTAATATTATGAAATCTAAACAATTTTATGCTATAATGCATTAATGAAATTTTTAAAATAACGATATAAAAATTTAATATCAATGATTTAATATATTTAATTATTATAAAGTTTCACAAGTTTATATCATAATTGTGTTTTATACTTATTATTGTTGAATAATTTTAAGAAACTCATAAATTTTGGTTTAAAAACATCTTTTTTAATTCAATTACAATGCATTTTTTTATGATTATCAAGATTCTAAATTTTTATTCATTAACTTTCATATCTCATTGGAATATCAAGTAGTATTACATGTACATATCATGCAGTAACTATCGGAATTCATTAGCGCATGGTGAACTCTATTATTTGCTGTATGATACGGCATCTTAATGCCACTCTTCACATATTTTTTTTTATTATTGCTGTCAATTTTGAATGTTTTCATTGTGGGTTAATTTAGTCGATTAGTATCAGCATTCCATGCACTGCGGGCGGCGCAACAGTGTGCTAGGCTTATATGGTACATTGTGGTCTATTGGTACTATTTGCTGAGTTGTTCTACTTGACATTCACCTAGAATTGGTTTTTAAATATATAATAATATTGCTCACATAAAACTTAGAAATAATTACCTTTCAATCTTATCAAAAAAAAAATAAATAAATAAATAAATATAAATAAATAATTATAAAAAAAAAATAAGAAGAATAATAAGAAGAATAATCATAATAATAAATTTTTGAATCTTTTAAATTGCAAATAAGCTATTTGTTAAAAAATAATCTGATCAATAATTTGAGAATTATTAAATAAATAAATTATTTATACCAATAGCATTATATTATAAATACAATTTTATATGTTGCTAGACATGAAATTTATTCTCCTGTTAGGTTTTAGAAATTTATAATTATCTCATAGCATTCCCAATTCTCCTGTGCTTTTTATACCCCTTAAAATATTTATTTTTTTTACATACTATAGCATTTATTTTAACCCCCCCCCCTTATGTTTAAAGGTATCTTTGGTTATCTCTGGTACTTTCACTGGTCAGAGCTGTCACGCAAGGTTTCTGTGGATTTTCCTGTGCATAGACCAAAAAATTCCCGTAAATGGTGTACAGGTCTACCAGCCAGATATTATTTTTTTTTCATTTCATTTGGAAGAATGTGGGACTTCCAACTGTTACGGAGACAAGTTAACAAGATCTTGCTCTTGAGATTAGCCAATTTTTGGTTCTCAGACAGCTGTGAGGCTCTACGCGCATTTTTCTGTACTCAATAGATAAATTTGTAATTTCTTATTTTGTCAGTAGATTATATTTATCATAGAGCAGTCCATTTTATTTTATTATTTTGGTATTTGCTCGGAGATCAAAGTATTTTTTTACTTGCCGGCTTCCATAAGGGTTGGGTCACAAAAGAAAATAGCTTTCTTTCCCCCCTCCGGTTCGTCTCGTGCGATAATTTATAAACTCTGATAAGATACCACTTATTTTTACAATATTGGCTTTTTATGCTATAGTCAAAATTTAATCTTTTCTATGTTATTTCTATTTATAATAGATTTATTCGCACTGTGAGAATTATTTAACTTCTTGCTGAGGATATCAAAACATTACTGTTTTATTAATTTAAAAAGGGTACCCTATAACCTAAAAATCTAACTTATAATATAAATTGAAGAAAAATGATGTATAAAAAAAAATAAGAAAATAATAAAAAGAAATGAAACAAAAATAAAAAGAAATATGAAATGAAATTATGAAATAAAAAAAATAAAGAAAGAAAATGAAATATATAAAAATAAAATATAAAGACTTACCTTGATTTCAATTTTTCTATTTCTTTTTTATTCTCTCCCAGGCTAACTCATCCAGTTAGATAAATTCTTTCTGCTTGTAGATAGTACGGACTACTTTGTAGTTACTATGAATTGGGTAGAAAATAATTTTTTTTGGTGTCAACCGGTGTCGCATTAATGAATATTTCTGATCAATTTATTTCTTTTTGTGGACATTTGGTTAATTTTTTTAACACACATTGTATGAATGGAATGAGTGAGTAATATGCATACATATATAAAAATAAATGATAACATATGTAAAAAACATATGAAAAATATGCGTAAACACATATTGGAAATCGGTAGTCTTTATAAAGCATTGTATGTCACCAATACTATGGAGAAACTTCTCTACGTTCTTTGTTTGACTAACACATTGCTTAGATTTCATCATAGGAATTTTTTTTTACGTTTTGTATACTCCTCAGCACTTAACGTTTAAACATTTGATATTCAATGAATTATTAAAAGAATAAATAATTAAATAAAATTATTTAAAATAAAAAGATCATAAACAAATCAAAAATTTTGATATCTGCATATGTTATTCAATATTTGATACAAAATCAATATTACTATTGCTAACTTAATTTGTGAGAATGTTTCATGCCTTTAATATAAGAATCATCTATTAGCTTAGTAGACTTTATAAACAAAATAAAATAAAATTTTCTCTGTATTTTTCTGAAAAAATTTAAGAGATTTATAACAGATAAACTTACCTTTTCATGTCCTAAATATTCTTTTGCATCCAAGACTTTTTGAAAGCTTCATAAATTCCTTGAAATTTTTATTTTGTACTGATGTCTGATAATTTTACTTTCATTGTGTTATTCATTTAAGTAAAAAACTGATTTCTCATAACATAATAGTAATGATAATATTTTTACTTTGAACAGAAGCTACAAATCTCAATATATTGTTGTTTTTTTATATTTATGTGGTAAAACATTATAAAGCTTTTTCTATATTACTATTGTTGACACAGAAATACTGTTATGTTAATGTCAGTTATGAATTATTGGTAAAACTGTTGACTATTATTTTGGTTCACTTTTATATTGCTTTAATTGTATACTCATCATCTGCACATGAGAGTCATAGGTTTTCGTGTTCTATTTCACAACTCACCCCTAAACTATAATATGCATATCCTGCATCTGTTGAAATGTTTTGTGTTTTGCAGAGAAATAACTGTTTGTACCTATAGTTTTATTTCATAATACATTTCATTGACATTTAATATATGTGAATTCACACCGTCACTGTTATGTACTATATATACCTTGTATTTCATGTACCATGCTTAAAAATTTATATGTTTTTAGGTGCTGTTTTTATAGCTTGTTCCTTCTTAAATCCAAATTTTCACTATTTTAAAACTTCTGCAGCTATAATTTAAATTTTTAATTTCTCTTTTTGTGAGGTTATTGTGCAAATCACATGATTTTCCTCGTTTCAATTTTATAAAATGTTTGCCTTTTGGTTTTAAATAACCGTTGACTAAACATTTTTTTTTACTATTTTTTTTTGTATGCAGCGGAGATAAAATGTTATGTTGTAAAAGCTTTACATAACATTTCTCCTTCTTAAATTTACATAAACTTAATTTTGTATATTCTGTTAATTTTAATAATCTACTTCCTTTCACCATCTTTCAATTTTGACAGCAAAATTTTATTAAGTTTTAAATATTAAATCCTAAATCTTTATTTTTTTAATTATTTCATTTAAAATTACATTTATTATATTCTATTTTCTTTTTCCATTTCTCTGGTAGACTTTCATAAAATTACTGAAATCGTTTGCCAGAGAAACGAAATTATTACTACTAAAGCTTCCCTTAATTTTATTGCTTTCCATTCACCTCGCATCCCAAAAGATGCAATTTTTAAGAAGGTTTTATTCCTTATCTCAAAACAGACAGGAAATTCCTTTCGACGTCATAGGAACTCCCACATAGCAAACATTCCTTTTCTCCCCGCTTCTTCAGTGCGTTGCCATTCCATGGTCATAATCCTACTACAAAATCTTTTTCGCCGGAAGTGCTAGCGACAGGCCATCTTTAAAAATATTCTGATTGGCTGACGTTGCAGAGATCGTTTCCTGATTTCGGCAGGCAATTTGAAAAAGATTCAGTTGGTTATTTTTATCGGTAGAGAGAACATCGTTTTTCTGATACGGAATTTTTGCCGTTGGGCCCCTTGGCCCAACGAGCAGCCGTTTCTTATTAATAACGTTTAATTCAAGATGAAAATTAATTAAATATATTCTTCAACAGTTTTTACAGAAAAATCTTTATTTTTGTGAAACTCCCAGAATTATCTTCGTGGACTTCATTTCTCCTGAATATCTCTAAATCACTTTAAAGAAATGAATTTTCATCCTGCATGAAATTTCAGGAATACTGATGGTGATTTCCAGTATGAGCATCTTGATTCCCAACTACCCGACGTAAATAGATTTTGATAGTTGGAGCCCGGCATAAGCATTTCCAAATTCCAATAGTACTTTCCTGCCTCTTTCACCTTTCATCATGATTCATAGAATTTACTTGTAATTTCCAATCACCACTTAACTTCGAATGAACTTGAACTTGCATGATGGATCTCATTATTTGGCTTAGCATCAAGTTTCGATATCATCACATTAATGTCCTTCAAGTGTTTTTGGAGTCATTAATAACATTTTATCATAATATAATTTTTTGATCGATTTATTGAACTCTAATGACAATTTCTCACAAATAATATGGATTGAAAAACTTTCAGACTGATTCATCACCATTACACCATCGTATTATTCGTCAGTAATTCAATATTGAAAAATAATCATCGATTTAATTTTACTACTATTAATAATATTAATAATATGCAATGATGTTTCAAGAAAAGTCTATGTTAAATTATTTTCATTATGAATATATTTTTATAAATGCATATATCTGTTGCAAGGATCCTGCACGATTAAGTATATTTTTATATAAATAAAGTGATTGGTTTAGCAATATTGTTTTATGTTATGTTTCCATACCTACAACATTTCAAGGGGTGAGTAACTACCATTCATTTATTTATTTATTTGAAAGTTCATTATCTTCTAGTTTATTTAAATTTATTTACATCGCATTTACATGGCCACTATACGTACGGCCGTAGTGTGATTTCGGGGAATGTGAATTGAATTTGTTTCGATCAGATTTGAATATTTCTTTTCGAATTTTCGTTTCAATTTACATATCCCGGAATCTCACTTAACATTAATGGCGCCGCGACTTCAGAGATCGTTTCTGGTATTATTGCATCATGGTTTTTCAATAATTTTTTTTTCTTTTCTCTAGTAAGCATTTACGATGACGTAAAAATTTAGCGATTTCGCTTCAAAACTTTTAACATTTTAAAACTTTTTGCATATTTTTTTACTTTCTCTTATAAACTCCTATAAATAAATTATTAAATAAATATTTTTTATAAATAGATGACTTAATTATTCTTATAATGCTTTATTATGATTTTTTTTTGCAATTAACTTATTTAAAAGTTACGTTTTTCAAGTTCATAAACATTAAAAATTTTATTTACTACTTCACCATTATTTTAATCTCTACGTTTTCTCTCATGTGCAGATATTATTTTGATTTTGAATATATTCTGGTACATTTATATTAATTTTGAAAGAGAAATATTTTCTTTTATATATTATGTGTGCCTTTTTCTGATTGAACAATATTTTTATCTTCAAGGACATGGTATAGAATATCATTATATGTTTATGAAGTTCTAATTTTGTGTTTATTTGATATACAAAATGAAAAAGTTTTGATAATTGCTTCATTTAATATGGAGAGGATACAAGTTTATAGTTTTAAAATTTTTAATAGGTATGTGACGGTTTTCTTTTAAACAATTTATTTCACAGTGTTATAATGTTTTATAAAAATTAAAAGTTATGTTATTTATAGAAATATAGTGACATTTTTAATATTATGAAATCTAAACAATTTTATGCTATAATGCATTAATGAAATTTTTAAAATAACGATATAAAAATTTAATATCAATGATTTAATATATTTAATTATTATAAAGTTTCACAAGTTTATATCATAATTGTGTTTTATACTTATTATTGTTGAATAATTTTAAGAAACTCATAAATTTTGGTTCAAAAACATCTTTTTTAATTCAATTACAATGCATTTTTTTATGATTATCAAGATTCTAAATTTTTATTCATTAACTTTCATATCTCATTGGAATATTAAGTAGTATTACATGTACATATCATGCAGTAACTATCGGAATTCATTAGCGCATGGTGAACTCTATTACTTGCTGTATGATACGGCATCTTAATGCCACTCTTCACATATTTTTTTTTATTATTGCTGTCAATTTTGAATGTTTTCATTGTGGGTTAATTTAGTCGATTAGTATCAGCATTCCATGCACTGCGGGCGGCGCAACAGTGTGCTAGGCGTATATGGTACATTGTGGTCTATTGGTACTATTTGCTGAGTTGTTCTACTTGACATTCACCTAGAATTGGTTTTTAAATATATAATAATATTGCTCACATAAAACTTAGAAATAATTACCTTTCAATCTTATCAAAAAAAAAATAATAAATAAATAAATATAAATAAATAATTTAAAAAAAAAATAATAATAATAATAAGAAGAATAATCATAATAATAAATTTTTGAATCTTTTAAATTGCAAATAAGCTATTTGTTAAAAAATAATCTGATCAATAATTTGAGAATTATTAAATAAATAAATTATTTATACCAATAGCATTATATTATAAATACAATTTTATATGTTGCTAGACATGAAATTTATTCTCCTGTTAGGTTTTAGAAATTTATAATTATCTCATAGCATTCCCAATTCTCCTGTGCTTTTTATACCCCTTAAAATATTTATTTTTTTTACATACTATAGCATTTATTTTAACCCCCCCCCCTTATGTTTAAAGGTATCTTTGGTTATCTCTGGTACTTTCACTGGTCAGAGCTGTCACCCAAGGTTTCTGTGGATTTTCCTGTGCATAGACCAAAAAATTCCCGTAAATGGTGTACAGGTCTACCAGCCAGATATTATTTTTTTTTCATTTCATTTGGAAGAATGTGGGACTTCCAACTGTTACGGAGACAAGTTAACAAGATCTTGCTCTTGAGATTAGCCAATTTTTGGTTCTCAGACAGCTGTGAGGCTCTACGCGCATTTTTCTGTACTCAATAGATAAATTTGTAATTTCTTATTTTGTCAGTAGATTATATTTATCATAGAGCAGTCCATTTTATTTTATTATTTTGGTATTTGCTCGGAGATCAAAGTTTTAACAGAGAGAGATTTTCTTTTTCTCGAAAAAAAATAAGATGTACAAAAAGAGTTCCAGAGTGCGGTGGTTTTTTTTCAAGCCCTTTTGGCTGATCTGTCCCTGTTTTCTTGCTCTGTCTATGACGAGCAATATAGTAGTGTTAATTTTTTTTTAAAAAATGATTTAAACATTTTTGCTTTTGGCCCAGACCTGGGTGGAATTTAGTGTAAAGAAAACTAAAATTACGGAACACGAATATGTGTGTTGTGGTTCTACAAACAAAAAAAAAGAACTTTTGGATATATATATATATACTGTCAAGTCTACAACTCTAAAAGGATCTTGTGACCCCAATGGGGAAAAAGGTACGATGTTATGGATGTTCTCTTTTCTATTGTGTACCGTATTAATATCAAATGTTTGAATTGGGAATAGGGTGCCCAGGAGAACTTGTCAACTTCAATTAATATCCAAATTAGTGTTTTTTTTCATGAGTTATTATTTTGGATGGTAAAAGTATGAATTATTTAATTGTAACTTAATATAATTTGCCTGTGGTGTAAATAAATGATTTATTATTATTAATTCCCTTCTTTGTTATTATTTGTTAAAAGTCTTGCTAATTACTTATTTTACGTATTTAGAAATTACCTGACTGCTTAATATTATTATTAGACCATATATGTAAAAGCCATAATTAAATTTATCTTGTACGGTTGGTTTGTCTGAAAATTGGGGAGTTATATTTAGTGGTTTTGATTTTATTATATATTTCCCTTCAAACCAATTGGCCATAGGTTAGTTATCTTCTAAACATTTCACAACGCATTGTCTTATTTATTCAAGATAACCTTTTAGGTAAATGACCGTAGGTTATCTATTAACTAACTAGGCTTTACGATCACCAGGTCCTATATAATTAGAGGCCCCTATAAGATAGATTTTCTTTTGGATCAAGTAAGTTCGGAGAAAAGGGTGCGCCCAACACTCTTGTTAGCTTGTGCTAGGGAATTTATAGATAAATTAAGATATTCATTAACCTAATTTTTAATAGTTGTCTAGATCTTGCCAGCATGGGCTTCCCCGATACTTAGGTGGTACCGTGATCTCTTCCTTTGGGAACGTGAGGTTATTATTGTTTTATCTTAATTATAATTACATTTTGGGTCAAATTAATTACATTAATAATTTTTTGTATACTTTAGGTATTAAAATTCTAAGGATATTTAGGTCTAAATTATTATGCAGATAATTTCAATTTTTTCATCCTACATATTATTTTTTTTGTTTTGTTTTGTTCGAATGACAAAGTTCTCCTGTGGACAAAACAAAGATTGGCACAACTTTTATAACAAGGTTCAGTCATGACAAATGATAATATGAGAAAATATATTATTGAAAATTATATATTTACTTTTTATATATGTTTTTCTCAGGTTTAGGAGTTTGTTAAATATATCGAGTTGAATTATAATGAGTAATTGTATATTATACATGTGCATTAAGAAATAATAATAGAGGGGTATTATTATGATAAAAGAAAAAATAAATAAAGAAAAATAAATAAATAAAAAGAAAATAATAAAATTTTTCTATAATTTATCAGTGCAACTGATAGAAAAGGTAGAAATACATAGATGTAAAAAAAAAAAAAAAAAAAAAATATATATATATATATATATATATACAGTTATGTGTGGCTGAGATGGTGCACTTGAAGAAAGATTTATATACATTACATTAATTTTTCTTTTCCTCTATTCTTCGGAAGAATTTATTTTTTTTTTTTGAGTATGCGTTATATTTACTGTGATTAGTTCTCTTATTCCTAAGGGTTTTTCTTTGAATGCTGTGTTTATATTTCTTTACATTTTATATTTGATTTTTCATGGTATTTCATATTATTAATAATTTTTGCAATTGGAAATTTTACACCCAATTTATTTAAAATAATGTTAGCGCATGGGAAATAAGTCTAAAATTAAAAAGCGTACCAGTTCGGAATTTAATAATTTCATTATTGAAGCGCGTACCCGTCTTGCACAGAGTAAGTTAAAAAATTCAACGAATAAAGTAAATATGTCTAAAACGGATACCGAAAAGGCGAATACGGATAATTTATTAAATGTGATTGCACCATATGATGGGAAGAAAGAATGTAATATACATTATTTTATTCAGGAGTTCGATAGAGCTGCCGTCCTGACGAACTTTTCTAATGAAGTGAAATTAATAATTTTACGCTCAAAATTTGTCGGAACGGCACGTGAAAGGTTGCAAACGGATGTAGAACTAAATTCGGAAACCGATTATGCGAAATTTAAAGAAAAAGCGATCCAAACCTTTGACACAAAAAAAACATTCGGTGAATCACATAATGATTTTTCAAAGATTCAACAAAAACCAGCGGAGAGTATGTCGGATTATATTGTGAGATTTAATCTGGTAGCTGCGAAATGTTTTGACATTTCGGGTCTTTCTAACAAGGCAGATGCGCGGAAATTATTTGATTTGATGAAATTACACCGATTCTTAGAATCTATCAAACCGGATATTGCTTTGGAAATAAGAAAGAGAGCGATTGATCAGTATAAGGAAGCAACCGAAATTGCCCTAACAGTGGAAGAGGCGTTTTTGTCGGTTAAGTTTGAGGAATTAAATGCGATAGGTACAAGTACAACAACTGAATTTTGCGAATCATTATTAAGAAAAAATGAAAAACAAGAAAAGGAATTAAATCAGTTGAGAGCTGAATTGGAAAAATTAAAATGTAAGCCAACAGAAAAATGGCAAAATAATTCACGAAATAATACGAGGTATTGTAATATATGTAATTTAAGAAATCATGATACGGAAGAATGTCGTTATAATGTAAATAATAAAAGAGAGTATCGGAATAATGATTATCAACAGAATTTTCCAACACATGGACAAAATATGCAGGGATTTACAAGCTCTAATAATGAGTCTCGGAATTTTCAGGGGTACGGAAGTGTAGGTAATTGGAATTTTCCTCCACCCCCTCTTCCTTCTTCATTGCCAATGGGTCAAAATTATCAGTATAATTATGTCCCACAGGGACAGCCTTCAGGTTATGGTAATTATGGTGTGGGAAATATTCATCCTAATTATAACTATGGGCAGAATTTTCCGAATGGGCAGGGGTATCACCCACAAAATCAAGGTCAAATAAATCCCCAGGAAAATTATAGGAATGTGAATAATGCGAATCGGGATAATAGTACATCAAATAAAACAGAGGGACGTAAGATAACGGGAAATAAACAACGTTCGGGAAACATATAAGGGGATCTGGGGATACTAAGAATGAGGAGCAGGAATCTGTCCTCAGATCCCAAAATACGAAGGTTATAGCGAGTGTTAGTGATAAAGAAATGGAAAATGTACCAATTATTAATTTTGATATTAAAGGAATAAAAGTTTCAGCTCTTTTTGATACGGGCGGAGCAGTGTCTTTAATTTCAGCCAGTTTATTTGAAAAAATAAAAGAAAATAATGTAAAATTTAAATATTTGGGCCATAGGATTAGAATACAATCTTTTAGCGGTACATCAATTCCATTTACACATTGTATACAATTGTCATTTAAATTACAGAATGCATTTACTTCTGGCACATTTTATGTAACAGAAAATAATTTTAAGGCATCTTATAATATGTTGTTGGGATATGATTATTTAAAAACAAATCAAATGGTGATTGACATAGAAAAAAAAATGTTGAAATTTAAAAATGCAAAAATTCCACTCAATCATAATGATAACAAATTACCATTGCAGGACATAAATATTATAATTACTGAAGAAGTAGAAAATGTAGTTACTAAAAAGGAGAGTAAGAGAAACAAAGTATGGGTAAAATCAGTGCACAAAATTTATATTGCTGCAGGGCAAGAAAAAATCGCTACTTTACTATGTCCTGATTTTATAGAAGAAAACAGTATGGTACTTTTTGAGCCAGATATTCATAATTTGGGCATTAAATGTTATAACTCGGTACACGAAATATCTCAGAACAGAATTATTAATGTAATAATTAAGAATATTTCGGATAAGAAAATTATTCTACAGAAGGGTACAAAATTTGGGAATTTAATTTTAGACATTGATTTTGGAACGGATGAAGTGCCTGAAAATATTATAGACGGTAAGGTACATGAGATTAATACTTTAAGTATTGAGGACGTTCGTAAATTGAGGGAAACAGAAATTTCACCGGAAGATTTTGATCTTGCGCATCTTCCCAAAGAACTACAGGAAAAGATGGAGAACCTTTTGATGCAACATTTACATGCATTTTCGAAATCTTACAAATCGTTAGGTCAGACATCCTTAGTCACCCCCCAAATCAAATTGGCGCACAATCATGCTATACAGTCTAAACCTTATAAGATTCCTCATACAGTGCGAGAATATGCACAAGCAGAGATAAGAAAGTTGTTGGAGGCAAATATTATTGAGAAAAGCAAATCTTCGTACGCGTTTCCGGTATTATTTGTAAAAAAGAAGACTGCGGAGAACCAGGAGTTAAAATTTCGTTTAGCTTGTGATTATAGGTTACTAAATGCAATATTAGAAGGATATGCTTATCCGATACCTGATATTCGTGAATTGTTGCAGAAAATTAGCGGAAAAAAATATTATACAGTCCTGGACCTCCACAGCGCATTTTTCCAAATAAATTTACAACCACAAGACAGGGAAAAGTTAGCATTTATAACGGAATTTGGCAAGTTTCAGCCAGTGAGAATGAATTTTGGCTTGAAGGTCAGTCCAACTACTTTCGCAGAATTAATGGACTTAGTTTTAGGCGACTTCAATAAAGAGGAAGTCACATATTTTATAGATGATGTCCTTATTGCGGCGAATTCGGTGGAAAGAATGCTAACTCTAATTGCAGAGGTCTTAAAAAAATTGATTGACAACAATTTAACAATAGAGCCGCGAAAGATGCAAATATGCAAACATGAAATTGAATTCTTAGGTTTTAGGGTTCATGAAAACGGTTATTCTCCTTCGAAAAAGAATATTGAAAAAATTCAAAATTTGGCAAGGCCTAAAAACAAAAAGGGTGTCAAATCTCTTTTAGGAATGGCCAATTACTTTAGATCGTTAATACATAAATATTCGGAAATTGTAGATCCATTAGTTCAAATGACCAAAGAAAAAGTAAAATTTAATTGGAACGAAGAGGCGGAAAAAGCATTTTTGGCCATTCAAGAAGCTATTTTACATAATCCAACTTTAAAAGCGCCAAATTTCAACAAGGAATTTTTTTTAATTACGGACGCATCCAAGACAGCACTTTCTGCAATCTTAGCACAGAAACAGGGAGAGGATTATGTACCGATTGAATTTTACGGACGAAAATTAAAGGATTCTGAGAAAAAATATCCTAGTATAAAGTACGAATTACTAGCGATTCATGGTGCTTGTGTTTATTTTGAAAATTTTCTTTTGTGAAAAAAATTTACAATACTCACTGATTCTAAAGCTTTGACTGATCATCTTAAGTTAGAAAAACAGAGCGATATCATAGCAAGGTGGATAACGAGGTTAGGGAATTTTGATTTTGAGATAGGATTTATTCCTGGCGAAGAGAACCCGGCAGATTTCGTCTCAAGAAATATAAATAATATAACGGCTTTAAATGAACTTCAAAATGATTTATTTAAAGTTAATTCTAATCTTTCAGAAGAAAAGATAAGAGAGGCTCAAAATGATGATCCAAAACTTAAATTAATTATTCAGAAAATTGAAAATGGTAAACCAAATCGCTAGACTAAGAAATTTGAGCTAAAGGACAACAAAGTACTAATATTGAAGCAACGGTATAAAGATAAACCACTGCTGATAGCTCCTAATAAATTAATATTTGAAATAATTCAAGAAGCTCATAAGGCACATTTTGGTTTTCCCAAAACATATGAATTAGTGAAAACAAGATTTTACTGGTTTGGGATGTATAGGGATGTAAAAAATTATTGTGCAGCTTGCATACCTTGTAACAAAAATAAGCAGCATAAAATGATTAAGGTTCCCTTACAGAAAGTGGAGAAAGATCATATAATAGGCTCAGTGGTGCATACGGATATTGTGGGCAAACTACCACAGACCTTAAAAAAACACTGTTTTATCTTGACGATCATTGACGTTGCGTCAAGATTTTTACAGGCAATACCATTGCGTAATGTAGAGACACAAACGATACTAAATGCACTCACAAATTACATTAGTACATTTGGCCTCTTTCGAGAATTAATTGTGGATAACGCGAAATATTTTCGGGGAACCCTTTTTAAAGAATTTATGACAGCAATGGGGGTGAACCTCCACTTTTGCTCTACTTATAAACCTTCCTCGAATGGAATTCTTGAAGTGACTCACAAAGAGTTAAAGTCTTCGATTAGTGCAATGGCAAGAACAACAACGGAATGGGATATAAGGTTGCCGTTCTTTATTCTGTCGCATAATACTTCGATGCACAGAGCTTTAGGATACCGTCCTGATAAGCTGTTTTTCGCTAGAGAAACGGCCAACCATTTTACAGCTCTAGAGGAGCCGGATATGTTATGTACACAACAGTTTGTTCAAAAACGCATTGCACATATGAAAGAAGTTTATAAAACTGCACTCGCAAACCAAGAACGAATGGCGAAAGAATATGTGGGCAAAGATTTTGAAAAAGTTGTGAAATTGGAAATTGGGGATCAAGTATACTTAAAAAATGTTGGACGCCCATTGGCGTTACATCCTAAGTTCGACGGTCCTTATGAAGTTGTAAAGGTGGCAAGACGCAATAATTATATTTTGAAACATATACTCGAACCTAATAAAAAAAAAGATTCAACGCCATATTACTCACATGTGGAAGCCAAGTGCTAAAATTAAATTACCTCAAACGAACGACAACGATGAGGAAAGTACGGAAGAAGTGTAAAAATATTTTAAATTTTCTTCATTTTTATGTTTTTTTAGAAGTAGAGGTTGATCTAACTAAAGTATTACACAAAAAAAAAAAAAAAAAAAAGACGGGCGGGAGCTGAATTGTTCTGATGTATCTACTAGTGTGTATGTTTAGTGTATATAGTGTGTTTAGTAACATAATTCAAAGTTTACTTGTTATTTTTCTGTTTATGATGATAAATATGTCACCGAATTGTTCTTTTGTATCTACTAGTGTTTAAGTTTAATGTATATAGGATATTTAGTCAGATAATTCGAAATAGGTTTCTATTTTTTGTTCTTTAGGGTGATAAACAGGCCACCGAATTGTGCTTCTGTATCTACTAGTGTTTAAGTTTAATGTATATAGGATATTTAGTCAGATAATTCGAAATAGGTTTCTATTTTTTGTTCTTTAGGGTGATAAACAGGCCACCGAATTGTGCTTCTGTATCTACTAGTGTTTAATTTAGTATATGTAGTGTAGTGATTCACATGGCCTAAGAGGTGCTTTATATTTTTGAGGTTTAGGGTTATAAACTTGTTATTGAATTGTTTTTATGTATCTACTAGTGTGTAAGTTTTAATATATATAGTATATTAATCTAGGTAGTTTAACAGTTGCGAGGGTGATAAACATATCACTTAAAGGTTCTTATTCAAATATTAATTTTTATATCTAAGGGCATATATTGATATAAGAAAAGTGTCTTTTCTTTGCATATTTCGGTTATTTATAGTATATAAAGCATGTAAAATAGTAAAATAGGTAGAATATGTAGCAAAATACATATATATAAATAGTAGACAAATGCTCACAAGCATAGGATGGTGTGTTTTTTCCCCCCTCTTTCTCTCTCACTCTGGTGCACTGTAACAGTCTGGGAGTACGTTTTGGGAGAATGGTAATTACTAGGTTCCAGTCTATTAATAATACACATAGAGCGGATTTATCACTAAGTGAAGAAAAAAAAAGGAAGAGGGAGAACTTATAATATACATTGTTTTGCTTAGCCATACTAGGTTGTAAATAGCGATGATTTTTGATGTTCTCTGGAATTTTAGTTAGTATTTTAAACTTTTTGTAATTACGATTCCTGCGGAATATATTTTAGTTAGTTGCACCTTTAACCAAGTGGTTAATATAGTGGCTAGATAGTTTTAGGTAAAAGGTTCAAGCAAAGAACACACTTCATTTTATTATTTTTTATTATTATTTAGTTAAGCAAATTTCTAGTAGAAATAGTTTAATGAGGAAAATGGTATAAATCCATAAATAAAGTGAAAAAAAATTATAAACATAGTGGATCTATGATTTTTGACTAATTTTTGATATATTACTGTAAAATATAAAAATTTAATATTTCACTTTTATAATATTTACAATACTTGGAATAATGGTATTATCAATGAATAATTAAAAAAAAATAATAATAATAATAAAAATTGGAAAAGTTACTGTATTATTGGGGTATAATTACTATTGTTGGGGGGGGGGGGGGGGGGTAAGTTATATGGTTGGTAAATGGATATACATGACTAAAATGTTTTTTTTCCCAAATTGGCCATACAAAAAAAAAAAAAAAAAATATATATTTTTTTTGGTTGGATTTGTGGTGGATTTTAAAGTAGGGCTCTGAACACTGGTTTTGTAACTACTAGTCATTAGACAAATGGATACATGTAAAAAGCATGTGGTACGCCTCTAAGTTAACCTTTTGCGGGCTACACACCACTGTTTTAGGTCCTAATAAAATCCGGTGGACTCTAATTTAAAAAAAAAAAGGATATTTTTTTAATATAAATGGGGGGGGGGGGGTCTACAAGATAATAAATAGGGAACTCTACAACATTTTAACAAGAATAAATAATTATTTTTATATACACACATATATATATATATTCGGAATTCAAGTTAAAACACAAAGGGAATACATAAAACAACTCTTTTTTTTTCCTCTCTCTTACACAAATAAAGTAATAAATACAATTTATATAACATAAGCAAAAGTATGTGCATAGGGTCACTCCGTACGGATAAGTAAGTAAGGAATGTAATAGGTAATAACTCGCTGTCAGTTAGTTTCTGTTTACCACGCAATAAGTGCGCGCAGGGCAGGAAAGACATTCAGAGAAGGGATTGTTTTTCTCTCTTGGAGAACTCCCCATCCTCTTTTTGGAGCATCAGTTCACGATCTCTCTTTACAGAAACGAGAGAAGGAATTCGGGTTCAGAGAAAGGGGAGGATGAAGGGGGAGTGAATAACTACTCAATATTTTTACTTTTTGGTTCATGACAGCGGAATTTTGGAAAAGGGGATTTTCAAAATTTCTATGGGAACTGCACACATAGATAAAAAAATGTTGCAGGATAAATTTTTGGGGATGCATAATTAAAAGGGATTTGCACTTTTTAAAGGGGGGGTGGTGGTATTTAAACAACACCTAAATTAATAAGGATATTAGGATAACTGTGGAAGATGGATAATCAGCAGAGTAGGGTATATTTTATAAATAATTATTAATATAAAACTGGGCAGAGCCAAAGATAAATATGTATATACATTTTTTTTTGGTTTTGGCAACTTCTTTTGGGGATGTACTTTTTTTTTTCTTCCCAAGAAAAGTAAATATATAACAAGGGTATTTACGGTTCCAGTTATTTTTACAAACGATTCGAATGAAATGGATACATTATATTTATAGAAATAAAATCTTAATCAAATAAACTGATAAGCAGTAAAAACAAAAAAAAAAGAAAATCAGTAGGTTTGGAAAAGGGCTCCCTATGCACACACATCAATATATAAGATTCAAATTCATATTGTATTTAAATACAAAACAGATAGTATTGTGCAAAAAAAAAAAAAATAGTAAATTAGGGACAAACATCTGCTTCACCTTGCCTGAAAGCATTTTATCACATTTCATATATATATAAAAAATTGTCATGCAGAGGCATGCGGTTTAAAATCAGATAAATAAACAGATAAAAAATTGTCATGCAGAGTACGTGCAGTAAGAAATTAAATAAATAAAAATAAATTGACCAGCAGGCATTCGGTTGGAAGTTTAAATGTTGTGGCCTCTCTAGCGGACACATAGTTTTAAACATACTGGCATCAAGAAAATTCAATTGGATTTTTCCCCCCTTTTATGAATAAGAAAATAATGAAGACTTTTTTTTTCTTCTAAATTTGATTTTAAATTCTGGTGTCAGTTTTGCATTTCATCTTTTCGGAATACAGATTGCTTGACACCGAAAAGAAATAATTTAAGATTTAAGTGTGCGAAAAAAAAATAATAATGAATAAATAATTAAGATTAATATTATTTATACCTTATGTATATATATATATATATTCTACTAGTATAAATAGAAAAACAATTCATATTGTCCTAAGTAAGTATTTTTATTAATAAATGCTAGTTATGGTGTGTAGAAGGTAGCGGTTACACCCCAAGGGCAATGTTTACTACAGGTCACGAAAATTTAAAGGGTCAAATGTAAATAAACAGTCGCCTAGCGCCATCTACGTGCATTTCAGAGAAACATGCAAAATGTATTCAAAGACAGGCATGCAGAAATGGTAATTTTATCTTACCGGTTTTCGCTCTCTGTAGAAATCCTGGATTCAGTCAGGAAAGTTCGCCACATTGCGAGCGCCAGATTTAATTTCTAACCAGGAACAACAATTTTTTTTTTCTTCTTGTTCACTGAAATAATCCGCATAGTATTAGCATAGTACATAAAAAGACATTACGTATAGATATATGGGACATTTAAACGGTATTGGGTTAGAAAATATCTTTAACAAATTAAGATAAAATAAATTAAAGTAGAGGATAATTTTTTTTTTTCGCCTCTTTTCGTTAGTCAAAATTTACATTTTTAAAAAGGAAGGACTATTATCAGATTTAAACAATTTAATCCCGTCAATGGTGGTGCATACTGGATGGTAAAAAATTCATTACCAAATGTAGGTTGCAATTAAATTAATAAGAATTTTTATCTATTGGTATATCTTTTTTTTATTTTTTGGTATGTATTCAATTTGAAATAATACAAATTAATTAAATAAATATAACAAAATAAATTTCATAATGCAAGTAAATACGCAAAAAGAAAAACAAAATTAATTATTATTATTTTCTTTTTCTCTCTCTACGGACTCTTTTGGTATATATATATATTTTTAGTTACGAGGTAATACAGCTTTTTTTTTGTTTTTTTTTTTAAGTAACATAAAAAATCTACACGTAAGAGAAAATATAGAGTACATAAAAGGGTTTACCAGGGGTATCAGAACTGGGAGAGCTAGGTTAAAATGAAAAGAAAATGTATTATTGAACACTGTAGGTTAAAAAAAAAAAAAATTCTATTTATAACTTTTGTTTTCTCTTGTGGAATAATAATTAAATCATTATTTAAATTAATTTTTACTTACATTTTTGTGTGGAGAGCAGAAAGGGGGCTGATCAGCTTCCAGGCATTGATATTCTCTGCAGGCGGAGATTTATTTTTAGCCGGCCGGCATTGTGTGGAAGAGGATCATGTCTTTCTTCAGGGTTCCCCTGTAAAAATATAGATTGGGTGCAGGTATTAGGGTATTGTATTTAAAAAAATAAGGGTTTCCACATACAACAACAAAAAAAAAAAAAAAAAAAAAAGAAAGAAAGAAAGAAAAAACATTCGTGGTTTTAATTCAATTTTAAGAGTATCAGTTGAAAACGATATTTATATATTTTAGATAAGAGTATTTGTAGAGTTATTATTGATAATTTTTTTTCCTTGTTTTCTTTTTTTTTCTCTCGGGGTGAATACAAAATTAATTGTTTAGGATATTTTAATATAAAGTACACAGAACCCGTTTATTCTGCAATATACTGTAAATTCGAAGGCGCGGTTCAACTTTATTAGTTACGAATTAAGTTTCGTCTTATACAGGTGTCAGTAAAAGTGAGGGATTCCAATGAACAGGAATAACATTTTTGGATGTTATATTTTAAGAAAGTATATCGAGTTTTTCTTAGCACTTTTCATAGGTCTAAATGGAACTAACATTTATAGGGGAGACAGTAATCAAATAAGGATATCAGATGCTGTTTGTAAGAAAACGGGCTACAGTTCCGTACGGGAGGAAGTGAAACTGGTTTCGTGGAATGTCATTGATGCAGCAAAATGGCTACTAGGCTTCCGTATTTGCATTACAAACACTTGTATTATAGTTAATTATTATAGTAAATAGTACGAAAAGAAATTGTTTTTGTTGCGTAGGCGGTGTATAGGGAGCAGATTAAGGAATACGGAGAAGTAATGTAAAGATAATACATGTATTACAGGGATTAATAGAAGTAATTGTTACTTACTTTGCAAACGGAATATCCACGCCTCTCTCTTAAGGGCCACTCCAGCACCAGCTCGTACTAGACTTGGCTTGGCATTAAGGGGTGACCTTCGGCCGCTCGGGAATTATCACTTTCCAGCCTGTTTCGATACATTATAATGGGCGATTCTAAGTGTTATCGATGGCAGGTAACGGGTAGCTGGAAAAGTGGATATTTTTTTTCTTTCTCCTCTTTTGTTGACGCTATTAGAAATTGTAATTTTACGATAGCTTGTATTGCACTGTTTGCTAGGGTGGTTAAAGTACCTATTGAGGAAAAGGGAGTAGTGAAGCGGTGAATGAGTGGAAACAATCCACTTATTTATATGAAAGAAAAGAATAAATAGAAGAAGAGTGTTTAAGTAATTTATTTAAAATAAAGTAACATGATAATACTTACACTCATAATTTGTAATTTCAGATAAAGGATTCAGTCACAAAATAATATGAAATACTGTTTTTTTTTTCTTTTCTGTTTTCTTTTGTTTTTAAATTTCTACTATCTCTATCTCCTACTCTGGGTGGAAGTGCTGTTTTTTTTTGTTTTTTTTTGTTTTTTTTTTTTGTTTTTTTTTAAGTCTGAGACTGAGTTTCTTATATTTGAGAGAATATTAATAGTTATTTGGTTAACTTTTAATTAGAGGGTACGTTTAGAGAATCACGTAATTTACTGAATGAAAGTATCGAATTTACTATATGAGAATCAATTTTATATATTGTGGTTGCATAGTTTTAAAAATATATGTGTGTTGTAAACTATAAAGGTAGTGAAATAATTGTAAAAAAAAGTATTTGAAAAATGTAAGAATATGTATTGATATATTTGCTTGTTTGGTAGTTAAATGATTATTCGGTGTAAAAAGTTATGTTGGTAAATATGTTTCATTGTGTGTTATAAACCTTTCTTAATATGGATATTTAAATGTTGTACTTATGTAGTCATGAACTGAATACTTGCTTTGTGTAAAAAAGTGTGCTAAACTTTGTGGATCAGTATTTAAACTCTTTGGCATAATTAATTAGGTTCCTAATTTTGGGATTTTATCTTTTATGATTAACTTTTTGTTTTCTCTTCTAAATTGGTACACATATATACAATTTTTGGGAACATTCAGGGACTGTACCTTCATCACAGAGAGACAGAACTCATGCAGTATGCGGCTGTGATGGTTATGGGGAACACTGCTTTAGGGACCGTATACAAATCTGCATAAAACCGTGGACAGAATAAGAAGGAATATTCATCTTATGTACAATGTACAATTTAGGGTACAGGCATATTTTAATGAACTATACAGATAACATCAGCGTGTATTTGATAATGAACATTCCTATCTCTGCACGGACTTCACAGAGTTTTGAACACTACGGAAGAGGTGAATCAGGGAGCATAGAGGAGATGCCCCAGTGCCTTACAGCTCTGCAACGTCCAGCCGTTGGAGAGGCTTTCGGTGTTTGATCCATCGGTCCACTTGAAAGATGTTATAGTTCCTGTACATGGACTTTCAAGTGCTTTGTGTTGGGGGGGAAGTAATGTTGGCATGATTTCAACATTTTGGATATTTAGAACTATTTTTTTGAAGGAAAAAGATATATATATATATGAATAAGTTTACTGTCGATATCATCTATGTATATATTTATCTAAGTGATTATTTTATCTAATTGATTAATTTTTTAATTCAAGTTTTTTTTATCTAAGTGATTATTTTATCTAATTGATTAATTTTTTAATTCAAGTTTTTTTTTCAATGTACAGTATTATTGTTTTTATGTATGCATTTATTAGTACATTATTATTATTTTATTAAGGATGGGTACCAAGAGCATTAAGTATTTTCCCAGGCAAGTGTTTTGCTAAGGGGAAAGCTTAATTGCCAGTTACTATCTGTATATATGATATTACGATGTAAAGTAAAGAATTGGACAGTTTTGGTACAAAAGAGGGACTTTTATGACCTCATGTTTTATGGGACAGCTGCAGGATCTTCGTGTGGGAGCCCGCGGTCTCGTGGGAAAGTGGGGTTTGAAATATCGGATGTAGGAGGGTCGGAAGGCCCTGTGCATTCCGGGGACCCACTGACCACTGGCCGACACGAAGGCGGGTCCAGGCAGCGGCGAGTGGTTGGAGATTTTGATTATGCTGAATATGTTAATTCGCATCCACCACTCAGGGCCGCACATGCAAATTTTTAACAGAGAGAGATTTTCTTTTTCTCGAAAAAAATAAGATGTACAAAAAGAGTTCCAGAGTGCGGTGGTTTTTTTTTCAAGCCCTTTTGGCTGATCTGTCCCTGTTTTCTTGCTCTGTCTATGACGAGCAATATAGTAGTGTTAATTTTTTTTTTTAAAATGATTTAAACATTTTTGCTTTTGGCCCAGACCTGGGTGGAATTTAGTGTAAAGAAAACTAAAATTACGGAACACGAATATGTGTGTTGTGGTTCTACAAACAAAAAAAAAGAACTTTTGGATATATATATATATACTGTCAAGTCTACAACTCTAAAAGGATCTTGTGACCCCAATGGGGAAAAAGGTACGATGTTATGGATGTTCTCTTTTCTATTGTGTACCGTATTAATATCAAATGTTTGAATTGGGAATAGGGTGCCCAGGAGAACTTGTCAACTTCAATTAATATCCAAATTAGTGTTTTTTTTCATGCGTTATTATTTTGGATGGTAAAAGTATGAATTATTTAATTGTAACTTAATATAATTTGCCTGTGGTGTAAATAAATGATTTATTATTATTAATTCCCTTCTTTGTTATTATTTGTTAAAAGTCTTGCTAATTACTTATTTTACGTATTTAGAAATTACCTGACTGCTTAATATTATTATTAGACCATATATGTAAAAGCCATAATTAAATTTATCTTGTAGGGTTGGTTTGTCTGAAAATTGGGGAGTTATATTTAGTGGTTTTGATTTTATTATATATTTCCCTTCAAACCAATTGGCCATAGGTTAGTTATCTTCTAAACATTTCACAACGCATTGTCTTATTTATTCAAGATAACCTTTTAGGTAAATGACCGTAGGTTATCTATTAACTAACTAGGCTTTACGATCACCAGGTCCTATATAATTAGAGGCCCCTATAAGATAGATTTTCTTTTGGATCAAGTAAGTTCGGAGAAAAGGGTGCGCCCAACACTCTTGTTAGCTTGTGCTAGGGAATTTATAGATAAATTAAGATATTCATTAACCTAATTTTTAATAGTTGTCTAGATCTTGCCAGAAATTTGATATACAAAATGAAAAAGTTTTGATAATTGCTTCATTTAATATGGAGAGGATACAAGTTTATAGTTTTAAAATTTTTAATAGGTATGTGACGGTTTTCTTTTAAACAATTTATTTCACAGTGTTATAATGTTTTATAAAAATTAAAAGTTATGTTATTTATAGAAATATAGTGACATTTTTAATATTATGAAATCTAAACAATTTTATGCTATAATGCATTAATGAAATTTTTAAAATAACGATATAAAAATTTAATATCAATGATTTAATATATTTAATTATTATAAAGTTTCACAAGTTTATATCATAATTGTGTTTTATACTTATTATTGTTGAATAATTTTAAGAAACTCATAAATTTTGGTTCAAAAACATCTTTTTTAATTCAATTACAATGCATTTTTTATGATTATCAAGATTCTAAATTTTTATTCATTAACTTTCATATCTCATTGGAATATTAAGTAGTATTACATGTACATATCATGCAGTAACTATCGGAATTCATTAGCGCATGGTGAACTCTATTACTTGCTGTATGATACGGCATCTTAATGCCACTCTTCACATATTTTTTTTTATTATTGCTGTCAATTTTGAATGTTTTCATTGTGGGTTAATTTAGTCGATTAGTATCAGCATTCCATGCACTGCGGGCGGCGCAACAGTGTGCTAGGCGTATATGGTACATTGTGGTCTATTGGTACTATTTGCTGAGTTGTTCTACTTGACATTCACCTAGAATTGGTTTTTAAATATATAATAATATTGCTCACATAAAACTTAGAAATAATTACCTTTCAATCTTATCAAAAAAATAAAAATAAAAAAATAAATATAAATAAATAATTATAAAAAAAAAATAATAATAAGAAGAAGAATAATCATAATAATAAATTTTTGAATCTTTTAAATTGCAAATAAGCTATTTGTTAAAAAATAATCTGATCAATAATTTGAGAATTATTAAATAAATAAATTATTTATACCAATAGCATTCTATTATAAATACAATTTTATATGTTGCTAGACATGAAATTTATTCTCCTGTTAGGTTTTAGAAATTTACAATTATCTCATAGCATTCCCAATTCTCCTGTGCTTTTTATACCCCTTAAAATATTTATTTTTTTTACATACTATAGCATTTATTTTAACCCCCCCCCTTATGTTTAAAGGTATCTTTGGTTATCTCTGGTACATTCACTGGTCAGAGCTGTCACCCAAGGTTTCTGTGGATTTTCCTGTGCATAGACCAAAAAATTCCCGTAAATGGTGTACAGGTCTACCAGCCAGATATTATTTTTTTCATTTCATTTGGAAGAATGTGGGACTTCCAACTGTTACGGAGACAAGTTAACAAGATCTTGCTCTTGAGATTAGCCAATTTTTGGTTCTCAGACAGCTGTGAGGCTCTACGCGCATTTTTCTGCACTCAATAGATAAATTTGTAATTTCTTATTTTGTCAGTAGATTATATTTATCATAGAGCAGTCCATTTTATTTTATTATTTTGGTATTTGCTCGGAGATCAAAGTATTTTTTTACTTGCCGGCTTCCATAAGGGTCGGGTCACAAAAGAAAATAGCTTTCTTTCCCCCCTCCGGTTCGTCTCGTGCGATAATTTATAAACTCTGATAAGATACCACTTATTTTTACAATATTGGCTTTTTATGCTATAGTCAAAATTTAATCTTTTCTATGTTATTTCAATTTATAATAGATTTTTTCGCACTGTGAGAATTATTTAACTTCTTGCTGAGGATATCAAAACATTACTGTTTTATTAATTTAAAAAGGGTACCCTATAACCTAAAAATCTAACTTATAATATAAATTGAAGAAAAATGATGTATAAAAAAAAAATAAGAAAATAATAAAAAGAAATGAAACAAAAATAAAAAGAAATATGAAATGAAATTATGAAATAAAAAAAATAAAGAAAGAAAATGAAATATATAAAAATAAAATATAAAGACTTACCTTGATTTCAATTTTTCTATTTCTTTTTTATTCTCTACCAGGCTAACTCATCCAGTTAGATAAATTCTTTCTGCTTGTAGATAGTACGGACTACTTTGTAGTTACTATAAATTGGGTAGAAAATAATTTTTTTTTGGTGTCAACCGGTGTCGCATTAATGAATATTTCTGATCAATTTATTTCTTTTTGTGGACATTTGGTTAATTTTTTTAACACACATTGTATGAATGGAATGAGTGAGTAATATGCATACATATATAAAAATAAATGATAACATATGTAAAAAACATATGAAAAATATGTGTAAACACATATTGGAAATCGGTAGTCTTTATAAAGCATTGTATGTCACCAATACTATGGAGAAACTTCTCTACGTTCTTTGTTTAACTAACACATTGCTTAGATTTCATCATAGGAATTTTTTTTTTACGTTTTGTATACTCCTCAGCACTTAACGTTTAAACATTTGATATTCAATGAATTATTAAAAGAATAAATAATTAAATAAAATTATTTAAAATAAAAAGATCATAAACAAATCAAAAATTTTGATATCTGCATATGTTATTCAATATTTGATACAAAATCAATATTACTATTGCTAACTTAATTTGTGAGAATGTTTCATGCCTTTAATATAAGAATCATCTATTAGCTTAGTAGACTTTATAAACAAAATAAAATAAAATTTTCTCTGTATTTTTCTGAAAAAATTTAAGAGATTTATAACAGATAAACTTACCTTTTCATGTCCTAAATATTCTTTTGCATCCAAGACTTTTTGAAAGCTTCATAAATTCCTTGAAATTTTTATTTTGTACTGATGTCTGATAATTTTACTTTCATTGTGTTATTCATTTAAGTAAAAAACTGATTTCTCATAACATAATAGTAATGATAATATTTTTACTTTGAACAGAAGCTACAAATCTCAATATATTGTTGTTTTTTTATATTTATGTGGTAAAACATTATAAAGCTTTTTCTATATTACTATTGTTGACACAGAAATACTGTTATGTTAATGTCAGTTATGAATTATTGGTAAAACTGTTGACTATTATTTTGGTTCACTTTTATATTGCTTTAATTGTATACTCATCATCTGCACATGAGAGTCATAGGTTTTCGTGTTCTATTTCACAACTCACCCCTAAACTATAATATGCATATCCTGCATCTGTTGAAATGTTTTGTGTTTTGCAGAGAAATAACTGTTTGTACCTATAGTTTTATTTCATAATACATTTCATTGACATTTAATATATGTGAATTCACACCGTCACTGTTATGTACTATATATACCTTGTATTTCATGTACCATGCTTAAAAATTTATATGTTTTTAGGTGCTGTTTTTATAGCTTGTTCCTTCTTAAATCCAAATTTTCACTATTTTAAAACTTCTGCAGCTATAATTTAAATTTTTAATTTCTCTTTTTGTGAGGTTATTGTGCAAATCACATGATTTTCCTCGTTTCAATTTTATAAAATGTTTGCCTTTTGGTTTTAAATAACCGTTGACTAAACATTTTTTTTACTATTTTTTTTTGTATGCAGCGGAGATAAAATGTTATGTTGTAAAAGCTTTACATAACATTTCCCCTTCTTAAATTTACATAAACTTAATTTTGTATATTCTGTTAATTTTAATAATCCACTTCCTTTCACCATCTTTCAATTTTGACAGCAAAATTTTATTAAGTTTTAAATATTAAATCCTAAATCTTTATTTTTTTAATTATTTCATTTAAAATTACATTTATTATATTCTATTTTCTTTTTCCATTTCTCTGGTAGACTTTCATAAAATTACTGAAATCGTTTTCCAGAGAAACGAAATTATTACTACTAAAGCTTCCCTTAATTTTATTGCTTTCCATTCACCTCGCATCCCAAAAGATGCAATTTTTAAGAAGGTTTTATTCCTTATCTCAAAACAGACAGGAAATTCCTTTCGACGTCATAGGAACTCCCACATAGCAAACATTCTTTTCTCCCCGCTTCTTCAGTGCGTTGCCATTCCATGGTCATAATCCTACTACAAAATCTTTTTCGCCGGAAGTGCTAGCGACAGGCCATCTTTAAAAATATTCTGATTGGCTGACGTTGCAGAGATCGTTTCCTGATTTCGGCAGGCAATTTGAAAAAGATTCAGTTGGTTATTTTTATCGGTAGAGAGAACATCGTTTTTCTGATACGGAATTTTTACCGTTGGGCCCCTTGGCCCAACGAGCAGCCGTTTCTTATTAATAACGTTTAATTCAAGATGAAAATTAATTAAATATATTCTTCAACAGTTTTTACAGAAAAATCTTTATTTTTGTGAAACTCCCAGAATTATCTTCGTGGACTTCATTTCTCCTGAATATCTCTAAATCACTTTAAAGAAATGAATTTTCATCCTGCATGAAATTTCAGGAATACTGATGGTGATTTCCAGTATGAGCATCTTGATTCCCAACTACCCGACGTAAATAGATTTTGATAGTTGGATCCCGGCATAAGCATTTCCAAATTCCAATAGTACTTTCCTGCCTCTTTCACCTTTCATCATGATTCATAGAATTTACTTGTAATTTCCAATCACCACTTAACTTCGAATGAACTTGAACTTGCATGATGGATCTCATTATTTGGCTTAGCATCAAGTTTCGATATCATCACATTAATGTCCTTCAAGTGTTTTTGGAGTCATTAATAACATTTTATCATAATATAATTTTTTGATCGATTTATTGAACTCTAATGACAATTTCTCACAAATAATATGGATTGAAAAACTTTCAGACTGATTCATCACCATTACACCATCGTATTATTCGTCAGTAATTCAATATTGAAAAATAATCATCGATTTAATTTTACTACTATTAATAATATTAATAATATGCAATGATGTTTCAAGAAAAGTCTATGTTAAATTATTTTCATTATGAATATATTTTTATAAATGCATATATCTGTTGCAAGGATCCTGCACGATTAAGTATATTTTTATATAAATAAAGTGATTGGTTTAGCAATATTGTTTTATGTTATGTTTCCATACCTACAACATTTCAAGGGGTGAGTAACTACCATTCATTTATTCATTTATTTGAAAGTTCATTATCTTCTAGTTTATTTAAATTTATTTACATCGCATTTACATGGCCACTATACGTACGGCCGTAGTGTGATTTCGGGGAATGTGAATTGAATTTGTTTCGATCAGATTTGAATATTTCTTTTCGAATTTTCGTTTCAATTTACATATCCCGGAATCTCACTTAACAGCTTCTATTAAATTTTTCATATGGTTTAAACTGCTTATTGTTAGTGTCACTGATGGTTTACCGATGGATAATGTCTAACAGTTAAATAAATAAGTAATTGCATTTGTTACAAATGACTGGGGCATCCGAAAGCTATTAAAATTCTACATGGATTCACAACCATTCATTTAATGTCTCTGAATTACATATATTAAAGAACTGGCAATAACAGTAAGTACTTTTATTACTGCTGCAACCATTTTTATAACGACCATTAATGTTGAATTGTTCTAGGTAATTATACGTATACTTTTATCAGAAGAAAATGTTTCATACGGATATAAAGTCGAAGATAGTATTAACGGTATTCTTTCAGATAAATATCTGTATATTTAAATGTTGCTGTGATAAAGATTTTTTTAATGTACTTTCTTCCATCTTATCAAGAAGAAAGTATTGAAATCTAAAAATTTCGACTTCCTGTTCTCGACGGATTTACACGTTTTAGATGGTTTTGAAAACTGTTGTTCTTAGAAAATGTCTGTCTGTGTATCTGTCTCGCTGTCTGTATGTGACAAATTTTGTGAGGTCTTTGTCCCAAGCACTATTGTAGCGAAATTTAATCAAACTTCAAATTCAATTATATCTTGACATAAATTGGTGGTAATTAGAGTTTAGTATATATCGTCCAACAAGTAACGCTGCTATGCTGAATTTTTCACGATTTCTCTGATAGCTATATTTCAAGAACATGGAATTTAATCAAATTTCATATTCTGTTAAACCTGAATAAAGTAGACGCTGATTAGATTCTGATGTAAATCACCCAACAAGTGGCGGTGTTATGTTGTATTTTTCACAATTTCCTTGCTAAATATATCTCAAGAACTAATCAGGACAAGAATTTCGCCAAACTTAATATTCTGTTGTTCCGGGCTATCACAATACATCTCGAGAGTTCGACTCTCGGTTGGGTAAGGTTCACCCAACCTTTCATTCCTCTGGGGTGGATAGAGTGAGTATCAAGCTAGATTGGGAACTAAACACTGAAGATCCGCGTTAGGTTGACCACCTGACTGGGTCATATGCTGTGGAGCACCTCGCGGTCCAGGGCCAAGAAAACAGGGTTGGGCCCTGATCCTTAATGAATTGTAAAGTTTCAGGTTTTGTTTAGTTCATATTTTGTGAGACCTTGACATAACCTCTTCAAATCCGAAGGTAAAATAACACTGCCAATACACATTCATTGGTTTTGCATAAAAAAAAGACACCATAGATGACAGAAGGAACCGTTTTTCTGAAATTGGATCCTTTAGGAGGCTGATAATTTAGGTTCAGAAATACGGATCTAAAATTAATAACACCCTTACAATATCGATTTAGTTATTCATAACCTAAATTACGCAGTAACAAATTGAATGATCTGCAAATGTTTGATCTGCATGATCGCAGTAACAAATTGAATGTTCTGCAAAATTTTTTATTGTAAAGCGTTTAAGTTAATTATGAAAATGTCTTACTTTCTTGGACACACTGTCTGGAATGCATTTTGCAAACTCAGATGAAGTAAACACTTATTTTATGAGGAAGTAAGCATCAGTGATGCCATTTATTGGTTTTGATTGAAAATCAAAAACATTCAGCTATATAGAAGTAAAATAAAAACTAATTTAATTTCATAAAAAAAATAGTTTAGCTTATATCCTCCGTCCGGAATTATCACGTAGGATACTTCCGAATCGAGGAGGATAAAAAGATTCTTATTAGGTTTGGGTGTATATTGCACAAGACATGGCGTTGCTAAGCTCTGTTTTTCACAATTTCTGCGATAGCTATACCTGGAGAACGAATAGTTTGTGATTTGATTTTGGTTGCAGAGAATAGAATTTATACAGAAAAAATTTTTGTATAGTGACAGCGTACTAGTTTAAGTATGACTTTTCTATGCAGGAAGTTTTAAAATGTATACGACATTTTTTGTGAGTATGAGTCATTTTTCTAGTTGATTTGATTTTTAAACTGCTTGTTGTTCATTTCAATAATTTCCAAAATAAATTGATTGAGATTAAATAAATTTTACAGATTTTTTTTTTTTTTAATTGAACTATGACTATGTTACAGAAAAATTTTCAAAATGTATGCCACAATTTTGCGTGTTCCAATCAATTTGTAAGAAGGTGTGATTTTACAAACTGTTAATAATAAACTGATTAATTATTAATAGATTTTATAAGCTATTTATGAACTATTAATGATCAAATTTGATCATTTGATGAATTTTATAAAGGACGTAGTTGACTTAGTGTGCTTGAGTTTTTGAATCAATTTCCAAGTTGATTTGATTTTGTAAATTGTTTCTTCAGTTCAAAACTATTTAAACTGAATCATTTCAATTTTATTTCTAAACCTAAATTTGTAAGGGGAGTACAATAAAATTATTCTGAAGTAAAATTATTAAATCCTACGTTCCACTTTTTTATCAGCGCGGTATTGTCTTTAGAAATAAAATTGAATATACAGGATGGTCCAAAAGCCCCTGAGACATTTTAAAATTTAATATAAAATCAGGTAATTGTCGTACGGGAGTGCGACTTGGATTAAATTGTTTCTCATGGTGAAAAGGTTTCTTGGAGGGAATAAAAAAATTAGTTTCAAATTTTGACCATAGATGGCGCTGTACATAAAGTTATAAGAAAGAATCATCAAACTCAAGACAACCAGTTATAGATCATTTATATTGTCACAAACAGGTACAGAGCATTCATTTTGCTCCA
Source organism: Maratus speciosus (assembly GCA_963932465.1). NCBI lineage: Eukaryota > Metazoa > Arthropoda > Arachnida > Araneae > Salticidae > Maratus > Maratus speciosus. The sequence continues at coordinate 13,635 of CAWVRF010000127.1, read as the reverse complement.
GCATCAAAGTGCGCGTACGTTGAAATATGGTAATGAGTTGCACAGAATAAATGCTCTTTAACTGCTTGGGAGAAATTAAATGATTTGAAACTAAATGTCTTGAGTTTTAATGCTTCCTTCTGATAATTTAAGGTAAAGCGCCATCTATGGGCGGAGTTTGGAATCAGTTTTTTATTCGCTTCAAGAAAACTTTTCCCCGAGAGAAGCATTTAGTGCAAACCGCACTCCCATACGACAATTACTTGATTTTTCATTAAATTTTAAAACGCACCAAGGACTTTTGTTCTACCCTGTATTATCTAATATTAACGAAAATGTGTACTACTAATGGAAGTCGGTCTCATATTTAAAAAAAATAGCTTTTTTTTTCTTTTTGTTACAATATTTTCCTTTTTTCTTTCTTCGTGAACTCAATAAATTCATGAAATACTTCTCTGAAGAAGTTTTCCTCTTATTATTTTTTTTAACTTTAAGAAATTATGATTAATAAATCAAAATCAATAATTCAGGTACAGTATTGTTGAAAATCCTCCTATGTCTACCAGTATTTTCATAGATATTCAAGTAATGTTCATGTAATTAGTTGTAATAATACATATAAATAAATACATAATTAGTTGTAATAATGCATAATCCTAAAAAGGACTGACTGATTTTAAAATTCAACAACTCGCAAACGGTGACAGATATTTAAAAAATTCTTGCAGGAGGGTTATGTATGATTTCAGGAGTTTATTATACCGTGATTCTCGAATTTAGTTCGAATTACAAACAATAGATGGCGCTGCAAGCAATAGGCGCTAAATTCAAGCTGAATTTTTTGGCCTTTCTCTTCTCCCATGCTAAAAAATGAGATTAAAATGTATTGAGTGGGTCCGGAAGTACCAAAAATCGGGCCTTGATTTAGCACATATTGGTCGCAGCGCCATCTATTGTTTGTAATTCGAACTAAATTCGAGAATCACGGTATAAAAAACTCCTGAAATCATATTGGGTCGTTTGGGAAAATCAATTCGTAGCGGAAAATTCTGCCCGGTAATTATTAGACATTAGATATCGGAATCAATGTCTAATAATTAAATGATAGAATTTTCCGGTACGAATTGATTTTCCCAAATGGACACGACTTTCCGAACGACCCAGTTCATAATGCTCCTGCAAGAATTTTTTAAATATCTATAATCGTTTGCAAGTTATTGTATTTTAAAATCTGTCAGTCCTTTTTAGGACACCAGGTAAGTAATAACAATAATTTCATTTAAATAATGTATTTAAATCATATTTTTTCTTTGTACCGGATTTTTCCGTGACATAACTTCTTCCCTTCTTTTTTATATAATTTCTCCCACTCTTCTCCCTTCTTTTGTTCAATGGACAATAATAGATGGAAAGCACACTATTAAATTTCTTTTTTCTATATCTCATTTCTCTGAGAAAAAAGGTCTTAAGTAACCATTTGTCTTATGTTCCATATTTATAACCTGTATAAATTGGTCTCACAGGGTGCTAATGTTTCGGTGCCAGATATAGATTACTCAGAAGATACGTTTGTTATTGCTATTTCTGATGAGGCCTTTTTCATAAGTTTCTTATGAAATAAGGGCGAAAATGATCAATTTAGTAAATTTCTATTTATATATTGATACTGTAATGATAAAGAAAACTTCGTTTGATGTATTTTGAGTAACCATTTTTCTCATATTCCATATTTATCACATATATACAGTAGAGCACCGATTATCCGAACAAGTAGGGACCGACCCTAGTTCGGATAAATGGACAGACAATTTAAGGGAGTTCCTGACTATATTGAAACATTCACAATTTATACAGGCTTAGGACTGGCAGCACCAGTTAGTGCAAGCGTGTTTAAAAACTGTTTCTTTTTTTTTGTTGTTTACTTTTTTATAATTTAAAATTTTCATTTTCTCTTTTTATCATTTCCTGAACTCCAGAGATTATAATTTAAGCAAAAAAGCTTTCGATTGTTACTTGTTTCAGAGAAGATGTTCTTTCCAATACTGCCATATCTCGAATTCTTAAGTACATTAGTTGAACAGGATCAGAGCTCTTCTGCCGTTTCAGCCATTTTATAGCTATTTCCAAGCATTCAAAGGCTTCGTTACGTGATAGACCTGGTTTATTTTCAGAGCAGTCGTTTTCATTTTTGCAATTTCATTTTCATCTTAAATCTCATCTACAATCTTATCATCATTAAAAAAATTGATGAGAATCAATTGATGAGAGATGATTGTAAAAAAAAACAGAAATAGGCTGTTCGGATTTCGTTTTTTTTTTTTTTTTTTTTTTTTTTTTTTTTGAGAGAAATAAGCTGTTTGGATAATTGGAAGTTCGATTAATTGGAGTTCCGGTAATCGGCGCTCTACTGTACATCTAATATATAAAAACGAAAAATTGTCTGTCTGTCTGTAATTCTATGCAAATCCAGATTTTGGAAGCCAGAATTGTGAAATGTTACGTACATGTGAATTAAACACGACCGAGGCAACTAAAGTAATCCGGAATCAAAATAATTTATAATTAATTTTTTAAACCAATTTAATAGCAATTTCCTAACAAATTTAAACATTTTTCGTTATCCAACAATTAAAAATTCACAATAAACTTCTTACCACAACAATTACTTTTCTATTGCAAGTTTTCCACGTGAAAAAGGAAATGAAATAAATAGCTGGACAAATTTTTCTTTAAAAAGGGAATATTACGTCATAACTTTCCTATTGCAAGATTTCCACGTGAAAAAGTGATTAAAATCGTACTTGCAGTTTTTCTTTAATCATGAAAAAATTATTTAAATAACAAAATCCTCGGAGACAACTTTGCATCAAAGGTTTTAATCTCGCTCTTAATCCAGATTACTGATTATATTTACTAAATAAGTAGGCAATCTATCGTCTGGATTAAATGAAAACAAGTAATATAAAAATTTTGTTTTTAAAGCCAATTCCTACTTACGTCATCAAACAAAATTTTAATATAATCCCTTAAGCTAATATTAATTTATATTGCATTGAAATATCTCAATTTGTTGATTTTCTATAAGCAAGTAGGTTTACAATGGAAGTCTATGGGAATTTGGCGAAATATTAGAGATATCGCCAAGTTGGCATCACTTTTGGCGACTCATTTTGGTCGCCAAATTTGGCGATATATCGCCAAGTTGGTGGTAAATTTGGCGGTATTTGGCGACAGAACAGGGTCCCCCCCTATGGTAACCCCCCTTATAGATATGAAAATGCATTAAATGTTTCAATAACCAATGGCCGCCATTTTGTCTCCCATGTAAAACTAAAATTAATTAATTAAAATTTAATTAATGAATTAATATTTGAAAAAACTGTATTAACATCAATTGTCATCCAGTACAAGTTTAAAAAAATTATTTCAACTTGATAGGATGAATAATAAGTATTTTATTAACGATTGAAAATTTGAACAAGATATATAAATAAATAAATAAATATAGGGAGAGTGTGAACTAATAGTAGGAATTCAAAAAAAAAGAGTGAAAATTACGTAAATTAACACACAATTGTTTATTTTTCAAAACAAACATTCTTAAAATTCCGGGCAACACCGGGTACTTTAGCTAGTAGGTTATAAATATGGAATTTTTATAACCACCGAAAATTCGGTATTTATTCGGTATTCGGCCTATTCTGAAAAAATACCGCATATTCGGTTAGGCCGAATATCAAACTATTCAGTATGCCGAATATTCGGTTTGACCGAATATCGTATTCGGCCAGACCAAAAAGACCTTTTTAAAAAATATTTTTAAAAACCTTAAAATAAAAAATATTTTTAACTGTCCATTAATAAATATATTTTATAATTAGAAATAGAATTATATTTAAATAAAAGAGAATGCTTTTTACATTTGTTATTTGTTCTTTGAAAAGTATCACGTAAGAATATTAACCAATATTGACGAGTTTAGACCCTTCCTGACAAATAAACAGTACATTGCTGTACAATTTTTCATCCAATTCCTTCAAAATTTCGCTTTGATTTTAAAATATTTGTTTTAGAATATAAGAAAATTTTATTCATTTGTTTTAATTCAGAGAGGAATCCACGAAATTTAAATTTTTATAAATTAAAGAAGCTTTAAAAGTATCCTCTTCTTAAACAACAATTCAAAGCATAATTTTTTTAGCGTAGAATTTACTTCTAACTAGTTGGATGTGCCAATCGCAAAACTTTCTTGTATCTTATACATCTTAATATTTCAAAAAGTACTTACACATGTTAATACTTCAATATTATTAGTTCAATACTATACCAACTTTCATTTTCTTCTTAAATTTCTGCTTCAGTCAGTTAAACGGACTAAAAACGAGTTAATCTATATCATGATATTTGTTAAAATTAATAGTTTTTCCTTATTCCGTTGTTATCAGCTGTTTGCGAATAGCCGGCTTAGCAGGAAGCGAGCTCTCGCCGCTGCACGACCCGCCGATGGGCAATAGAAGTACGACAAATCAAACAAGTTGGAAATTGCTCGTCAAACGTGGCAAATGAGGTGCGTTCGTACTATAACTAGTTTTATAATTATTTTTTGCACCCCATATTGTACTGAATGTATATTTTTTTGCACTTCATAAGTGCATAGTCTGTAACATCATTAAAATGTACTTGCAATAATTTTTTTCCTATTCCCCGTAATATAACGGAACACTTTTAACTGTCCCTGTAATTAAACTATAATCCGATTTTCATAAAATTTGAAATGGCTCGAAAAAAATTTTCAACAATTATATATTTAAAATTTCAGACCATTCGAAAGGCTAAAACATCATTAAAATGCACTTGCAATAATTTTTTCATATTGGCCGTAATGTAACGGAAAACTTTTGACTGTCCCTGTCATTAAACTATACATCCGATTTTCATAAAATTTGAAACGGCTCGACAAAATTGTGCAAGAATTATATATTTAAAATTTCAGACCATTCGGAGGGCTGTAACATGATTAAAATTCACTTGCAATAATTTTCCCCATTGGCCGTAATGTAAAGAAAAACTTTTGACTGTCCCTGTAATTAAACTATACATCCGATTTTCATAAAATTTTAAATGGCTCGACAAAATTTTGCAATAATCATATATTTAAAATTTCAGACCATTCGGTTGGGTAGTTTTTGCTCTGTTATATGCGGACAGACGGACAGACGGACGGACAGACGGACGGACTGAACGACGACTATAGGTGCTACGTATTTATATAATTACGAACGCACCTAAAAAGTATACAAAAATCGCTATCACAGAGTCCCTTTACCGCGCAATATTTCCAAATTCAAGGAGTATCTGTTGGCCATATCCAAAATTATGCACAAAAAATTTGGTTCAATAATATGCATAATTTTATACACTTTTCTATGGTAAAATAAAGAAAATGGCACAAACATCACTATTAGAGCATCCCTTCTGGCAGATTTTTTTCAAATTCAGGGAGGACTTGCTTGCCATAGCCAGAAACATACACAAAAATTTGGTTAAATTCTATGCATAACTTCACACACTTATTGATGGTACAATAATGAAAATGGCGCAGACATCGCAACTATAGCGCCCCCTTCCGGCAGAATTTTTCCACATTCGGGGAGGACCTTCGTGCCATGACCAAAAACAAACGCAAAAAATTTGGTTTTATTCTATGCATAACTTCATACACGTTTCGATGGTACAATATTCAAAATGGCACAAAAATCACTATTACAGCGCCCCCTACAGGCGATTTTTTCCAAATTAAGGAAGGACCTGCTTACCATAGCCAAAAACTTAAAAAACATTTTTGGTTCAATTCTATGCATAACTTCATACATTTTTCGATGGTACAATAATCAAAATCGCACAAAAATCGCTATTACATCGCCCCCTACAGGCGAATTTTTTCCAAATTTAAGGAGGACCTGCTTGCTATAGCCAAAAACTTAAAATAAAAAATTTGGCTCAATTCTATGGATAATTTCATACACTTTTTGATGGTATAATGGCGACAGACAGACGGACACACGGACAGACAAACATTTTCTATAAACATTTTTGGGGGATTTCTGACCCCTAAAACGGACAAATCCGTCGAAAACCGGAAGTCGAAAAAAATTTCGATTATAGTACTTTCTTCTATTGAAGATAGAGGAAAGTAAAAAGATCTTGCTCATCAATATGGAAGTATGTGTGTTAAATATTATGTAAAATTGTTTCAAAATTTAACTTTTTATTACTTTCAAATTCTGAAATTGGAAAGTAATTGGCAAGCCGAATATTCGGTATTCGGCCGAATAGTTACTATTCGGTAGGCCGAATATTCGGTATTCGGCTAGCCAAATATTCTGTATTCGGTTTACCTGCTTGCCGAATACTCGGCATTCGGTATTCGGCCAAAATCGTTATTCGTTGCATCCCTAATAACCACACGGAAGCAATATATATTGTTCCCATTACGTGTTACTGTTTCGGTGTCATATATAGTGTAGTCAAAAGATAAATTTTGCTACTGCTACTACCGATAAGGCTTTTTTGCGGTTTCTTAAGAGATATGAGCGAAGGTAATGAATTGAGTAGTATATATATATATATATATATATATATATATATATATATATTGATACCGTAATGATTGAGAAAACTTCCTTCAATATACAGGGTTGTCTACAAATTAGTTGGGCAAACAGAATGATTTATTGACAGGAAAAAAAAGTGCAAAGATGGAAAAATAGTTCAAATTTACCATTATCACGAATGTTCGATGTGACTTCCTTTCGTGACTCTGCAAATGTCCCATCGGTAAATAATTTCTTGCCACAGATTTTTCAGCATGTTTCCGTCGATCCAATTCATTGCAGTGCAGGGGCCCTACCACAGCCACATCGAGTTCCTTCCGAAGCTGGAAGAACGAGGGGTCGAATTTTCATGTTTCCCGAAAAAAAATTCCGATACACTGTTTAGGCGGTACCACGAACTAATCGGCAATAGCTGACGGATTCTAAGATTCCTTTTCAAGTAGGCATCGGAAAAAACTAGACTGACGACTTCAGTTCCGACACCGTTCCCACTTTCCTTCCCTCTTTTTCTCCGCTTTCAAAAGAGAAGACAAATGTTTAATATTGTTTTCCGTGTTTATTAAAAATGCCATCTACACATGCCTAATTAAGATATTTTAATAATCTTTTTTTGTAACGAATGTGAAATATACAGATTTTTAGCTGTTAAATGCTCAAAATGATACGACCGGTAGTTCTTTAGAAAATGATAAATAAAAATGAAATTTGCTTTTTTTGACTAAGTTGGAACTTTCCTTTAAAAATTAATAAAAAATTAACACGTTACTCTAGAGATATTTAATAACTATCATAAGAAAAGCCTTATTCTAAACTTTAAAATGATATGAAAATTAATTTTTTATAAGTTTTTGTTAAATAAATATTAGCACAAATACCCAAAAATTTGAAGAAATTCTGCTTAAATATAAAATAAACGGGAAAATACTTAAGCTTTGAAACTCATTTTAAACGCTAATAATAAATGTACTTTGAAAATATTGCATGCGGTTTTTGGTAGATTTGGATTGATGCAGTATGCAGCCTGTTTGAAATGAAAATTCAATGCAAAATTAAAAAAATAAATTCTAATATGAATTAAAAAATAACAATTGCAGTACATATTAAAATATAGTTTAACAAAATAGCATGTATAATTTTATTAATTTCCTTTAAATAAACAGCGTGTTATGCTAAGAAAACTCTAATTATACAACAGTTGTCGCATAAAAAAATTAGCAAAGAAAACATGCAGTGCTTACTAGAAAATAATTGCCCAGATATTTTTGCTAAACCTTCTTTATAGTAAATGTAATATTTCTGAAAATATCCAAGTCCATATGTGCACTATCACTGTTTACCCAAATAAACCAAATATTCAAAATTTCCAAATATTTATTTATATAGATTATTAAATGTTGTATCAGTTTTAAGTTTTGTTATTTGTTGCAAATAACAAAATACTTTAGTAATATTAATGGAGATTTTTTTATTAGAACAAGATAGAAATATTAAATTTAAAATTTTTGTAAAAAAAAAAAAAAGTAAATATCTTTAGAAAGTATTGCAGACTTTTGAATACTTTTAGATACTATATTTTTTATACTGCATGTTTCATTGGACATAAAATACATTGTAAGGTTTCTAATGACATCAAAAAGCAACGTATTTGATAGTAATTTTACAGCAAATTTCGAAAATATATACAATAGCTCTCCCATAAAAAAAATTAGCAGAATAACGACTATAACTACTGCATACTAGAAAAATAGTTTACCAGATATTTTTATTAAAACTTATTTATACTAAATGTAACATTTGTTCAAATATTCAAGGCCATGTGGGCTATGTTATGTTATGTTATTATTTGTGACGACCAATTATCAACACGAGGGATATGGGCCCGAATGGGGGGGGGGCGTGCCCTCCGTGGGGGTCTTTCTAAGGGAACCTAAACCGTATTTACGCAAGGAAATTCAAGGTTCGAAGAAAAAAACGAAAACTCCGAACGATTGGTACGACGGGCGCGATTGGGTTCGAACCCAGCACCTCCCGCCATGTGGGCACTATCATTGTTTTCCCAAATAAACTAATTATTCATATTATTTATCATTATATTCATATTATATATCATATTATATAATTAAATTTCTTGGTATTGCGCATTGTTTATTTAAAGCAGATAATTAACACTCTGCGTGATGATTTGTTAGACTATGTTTTAATAAGTACTTCAATTACTTTTTTCAAATTAGTATTAGTTTTTAAAAAGACAGCGTAACACAAAGAAAAATCAATCTAAATCTACAAAATATTGCTTGCAGTATTTGCAAAAAAAAAACAAAACAAAACAAAAAAAAACTGCTTATTATTAGTGCTAAAAATTAGTTTCAAAGCTTATAATATTTTCCCAGTTATTTTATATTTAAGCAGAATTTCGTGAAATTTTGGAGTATTTATACTTATATTTATTTAACAAGAACTTATAACACTTTTCTTTTCATACCATTTAAAAATCTAGAATAAGGCCTTTCTTATGATAGCTATTAAATATTTCCAGGTTAACGTGTTAATTTTTTATTAATTTTTAAATTGAAAGTCCTTGCGTGGTAAAAAAAAAAGCAAATTTCGTTTTTATTTTCCATTTTATAAAAAACTATCCGTCATATCATTATAAGCTTTTGACAGCTCTGAAAACCTGAACATTTCACTCTTGTTTTAAAAAAAGATTATCAAAATATCTTAATTAGACGCGTGCCGATGGCATTTTTAATAAAGAACGTAAACTATATCAACAGCCCTTTAAATCCGCGCTTCCGACAAGAAGTTTCACTTCTCACTGCCTTCTAATGTGTCGGAAAAATTTTAGGAGATTACGATGACATTTATCCGAAGGGGGAAATTCTCGATGACTTCGTAGTAGCAATAACACAAGGTCATCGGAATGCGAAGTCACATCGGGAGTACTTATGACAAAAGGGGAAATACGATGGCTTCATGGTAGACCTCCAGATTCTTGATTTTAGTTCAGGAACGGATGCAGGAAGTGGCGGCTTGTACACTTGATCCTTTGCAAAACCCCATACACCGAAATTAAGCAGTGAAAGATCTTGTGATCGTGGTGGCCATTGAATAACATCTCCGCTCGCTAAGCGGTAGCGTCAATTATGACACCTAACGCCATCTGTGAATAAACATCGGCAATATTACTACTAGTATAACTTTCAACTAGCTAATTTCATTTAATATTTCCGAAGTTCGTAACGTACGAAATTGCCCGACTAATTTCTAGACACCCTGTATTTTAAATAACTATTTGAATTATATTTATAACCTATTGATCGCACTGATTGCAGTATTGATCGCACAGGGTGCTACTGTTTTTATGACAAATACAGATTACTTAAAATATACATTTTGCTATTACTGATGACGCCTTTTTCAAGTTTCTTATGAGACGTGAGTGAGGGTGATCAATTTGGTTTTTTCTTTTTTATATATATTAATACTGAAATGACTGCGTAAAATGCGTTCGATATCTTTTAACAGTTTTTCTTATGTTCCATATTTAGAACCTGTATAATGAAGTATGAAGTACTTCTCTAAAGAATTTTTTCTCTTATTATTTTTTTAATTTCAAGAAATTATGATTACTAAATCAAAATAAATAATTCAGGTGCAGTATTGTTGGAAATCGCCCATTTCTATCGATCTTTTTATAGATATTCAAGTAATGTTCGAGTAATTAGTTGTAATAGTATATATACCAGGTGTTCTAAAAAGGATTGACTGATTTTAAAATTCAATAACTCACAAACGCTGACAGATATTAAAAAAATTCTTGCAGGAGGGTTATGTATGATGTCAGGAGATTTTTTTTACCATGGTTCTCGAATTAACTCTTTAACGCCGAGAAACCCGAAAAAATTACTACGTCTAAATCCTGGCCTATGAAAGGAACATTTTGAAAAAATGGACTCGTCCTTTTACCGCATTTGAGTTTCCTATGGGAGAGGCGTGGTTGAAATGTCATCTTGATGTATGTTTACTCTCCTCCTTTCCCCACATACTTTTGCTTGTTGATCTGTTATTTGTTTGGAGTGATAATTCTAAACAGAATGAGGAAATGTTATTTATGCCTTTTCACCTGTAGTAAGAAGTATTTACACTGCATTCTTACTCCATACATTTTATCGGAAATGCGTGTTTATAAATTAAAAGACTTGGAAGAACGGCTACTGATATTGTTCTTTGACAAGCGCCTTTGAGCGGAAAGGTTTTTCCACGATACTCCTCATATGGCAAATTATGTATGCATATAATAAAAATGGTAATAATCACAGAACAACAAACAATTTTATCAGTGCCACAGAAAACCTCATATCCCTATAAAATTACAATTAGAAATTAAAATTCGGCAAATATACTATATGTGCAAAAAAAGAAAAAAAAAACCAGAATAATTCTATTTGGTTGGTTTGTTGTGTTTATGACGCCCAATTATCAACACGAGGAATATAGGCCCAAATGGGGGGGGGGTGCACCCCGTTTGGGTCTTTCTAAGGGAACCTAACCCGTATTAACCCCTGGAAATTCACGGTTCGAAGAAAACTCCGAACGATTAGGTCGACCGGCGCGATTGGGTTTGAATCCAGCACCCCCGTCTATCAGTTGCGAGAGCAGAAACTCTCAGCCACTGGTGGGGCAATTCTATTTGTATTAAACCTCATTATTTTCATTATAATGTAAATATTTCGGTACTTTCTATTAGAGTATGAGATTAAAAAATTGAAAAAAATATTAATTTAGGACCAGGCTAATACTTAATTTAAGGATTTAAAATTCAGAATTTTTTAGAGCCCCCCCCCCTCTAAAGCATTTACGGTACAATTTCAGAACAAATGCTTTTAACCCTTTATGTCCTAAATTATGAATTCATGAAAATGTCATCTTCTAAAGCATTTCTCGTGAATTTTTGAAACTACAGCAGAAGATTGACACAATCCTTTAATAAATTTTAGAAGGATTTTGTCAATTACAATTAATTAAATTTGAATTTATAGGGATTTTGTACAATATTTATTACTCCACTCCAATCTTTTATTTAAAATACTTTTGTTAGCATTTTGTAGAGTTAGGAAATGTACAAATATAATGTCCTTACAATAGAAATATTTCCGAATTGAACCTCCCCCCCCCCTCCTACACACAATCTTTCAGTGTCAATAAAGCTGAAAAGATGCAAACAAGAGCTGATGCAGCCCTCCATTTAGAGGGTGGTCATGTCTCCCTTTTTTTTGGGGGGGGGGGGTGTCACATCTCTTAATAAGCAATTTTTATATTGAAGGTTGTCCCCACATCCAAAATGGCTAAATTTCTGATACATTTGGGAAATTATTTTCATTTGTAAATACCAAAAAAATAATATTCGTAATTATATATTTGCATTAATATTCGTAAAAAATATAAAATATACACATTTTATTCAGATACCCAGAAATTGAAAAATTTCCCATTTTCTTGTAAATGCAAAGAATCTTTAAGAAATTGAGCATTATATACAAATTTTTAGGGCTTAACAGTTATTAAAATGCCGTCATCAGGGAGCAATTGTCTGTCGCGGCCTGAAATTCAGTTTTAAATCCCACAGTTTAAGGAGATTTCCCGAAAGATGCTTTGCCTTTATCGGAAAATGGAAAACGCTAATCAATCCCATTTGTTTTGAGTAAATGCACTTGCAAATATCTTGCATCTGAGATTAAAAATGACATCATGGATGTGTCAGAAATTACCTACTTTGGATTTAAGTACAGCTTTTAAAAGAGACAGAAATTCTCATAGTTGAGCAAGGGATGAATGGGAAAGAATTTAATATATGTTTAATTTTTTTAATTTCCTTTGGAAATTTTCTTCGTTCAGGAAGTGGGGGGAATGGGGGCTCACGACCCCCGTGAACTCCCCCTTGGATCCACGATTAGATGCAAAGGCAAAAGATTTCAACCGTTAATTAATTTATTTATTATTATTATTATTATTATTATTATTTTTTTTTTTTTTTTGTAACCAATAATGCTTTTGGAACAAGATAAAGTAAAGTATCTATAACTCATTCTAAACTGTATTGCAACTAATCGATGTATCAAATGAATTTTATGACAAGTTATTTTAATAGTACTTATAAGCACTGTCGGTGCATAAAGTGTTAAGGAGATTCCAAAAAAATACCAAAATTATGAAATTTTCTGTGACATTTATAAATTTATTTTTTCGAGAAAAATCACGAAATTTCAGCCATGGTCTTGAATGTTTCTGATTTTTTCTCTTTGTTTTCAATAAATGCATTATATCTTGAATTATAATCGATTGTTGTCTCAAGACGACTTTTCTATGGCTTCCCATCGGGAATTTTGGTTCAAAGCGTCAATTTTGACAGTATTTTCAGAAAGAACGTGCTCTTCTATAGAAAAAGGGAAAAAGCTATTCGCTTGTATAGTTTCTGAATGTGAATATTTCATGTTCCTAACTTTAAAAATGACTTCATGAGGGAGAATAGCTATTTAGAATTTGAGAATAGACCTAATAAATATTATTTAATAAGCAATATTAAAACAGTTCTCCAATCCAAACTGCTATTTTTTTTTACACGTTCATGGAGTTATTTAGAATATAATGCGGCATTCTCTGTTAAAAAAGAAAGAATTAGTGTCTTCAATTCGCTTGTACAGATAAAAGCTTTTGCTGAAATACGGTGACAGAAATCGTGTTTTAAGTCGATTTTTGTGATGTTACAGTAAAAAAAAATATCATTAATGAAAAAAATATCAAACCATTATATTCCAGTATGAAACCCATTTTCGGGAATATAAAAACCATTATTCGCTTCGCTTCATAGATATTTGAATAATAATGTTTGCAAATTTCATTATTATTATTTTTAAATCAAAAATAAGTTATCTTTTTGTTAGAATATTTCACGCTTTTGAGAAAGGGGAAAAATCTCCAATTAAAAGGCATTTAGCATCCGAATTTAAGTTGTTGATAACTTTTATTTTGCCTGTTATGATTT